>JARHVA010002858.1:1575000-1777500 GCA_037957365.1 Torreya grandis
GTACTATAATTAAATTTAATACTCAATAGATGGCTGTTCTTATTATATAATATATTATGTTAACTTTCAAGAGTTGACTGAGATAATATTCAATAGATATACAATTTGTGATGGATTTATTATGTAACACTAATTAATTTTATTAATTTAATTATTATCTAAATAAATCATAACTATGTAATAAATTTAGATGCATTTAGTTAAAGATAAAATATCATGACCTATTTGAGAATAATCTAGTTGAGATTAGTTGAAGTAAAATTAAAAAAAATCCTTTTTTAGGTTAAACCCAATAGGGTTATAACATTTTGGTATCAGAGTTGAGGCTCAAACTATAGGACTTAATGAGTTTGATAACATATTCATGATACATTCACCTTTAGATCTATCATGCACCATAATCTTTGTATGTATGTGTGTGTGTCTTTGTATAAATATTATGGTGCATGATATATCTAAAGGTGAATGTACTTAAAAATCTAACCCTCTAGTAGATCCAAATCAATTTACCATATAACTAGCTATGAAGTTAAGTCAGATCCTCATAGCTATGCATGAAACAAGGGAATAAATCATGGCCTTAGAATAGGAAGTGCATGGACATGTTGAGGAAATCAATCAGGAAGATCCTAAAGAGCACCCTTTTCAGTAAGAAGCTTAGCAAGATGCTTAACAAGAATCTCAACAAAAGCATAAGCATGATGAGGTGCCATAGGATTCAAGGGCTTGATTAGTTGTAGAGCTTGTATGGGGCATAAATAAAGTTAATCCTAAAATTTTTGATGGAACTATGTTAGGGGATGGTGTAGAAGCTTTGTTGATAGAAATGGAGAAGCACTTTGAGATTTGTAATTACTTTGAAGTCACCAAGTTAGTTTAGGGAGTGTATCAACATGTTGAAGAAGAAAAAACATGGTGGGAAATAAGAAATTCAAAATGAACCTCAACTCCACTACCATCACATGGAAGTAATTCATGCTTTTGTTTATATCAAGATGGTTTCCCCAGTTATATTTTGACCAGAAGATGACATATTTTTAGAATCTAAAGCAAGATCTTTAAGTGAATGAATATTGGGAACCATTCACTAAACTCCTAAAATATGTTCCTCAATTTAGGAAGATGAAATGTTTCACATCTAGAAGTTCATAATGGGATTAAAACCCCAAATTAGGTGTGAGATAGATGTGCATGGGCCATCTAAGATGGATCAAGTCTTTGAAAAGGCAATTAAGTAGGAGTCAAAGATGAAGTCTCTTACTTAGATCAGAGAGAAGTTAAAGAAATGGTTTGAAGGTTTCAAACCCACTCTTAAAAAGAAGAATTGGAAAATAAATATAAATTCCAAAAATAAGTTCAAGAATCAGAATACTAAATTCAATAAATTTTGAAGTAGCAAGAAAATGGATGGTGGGTTTAAAACTAGATTCATCGAAAACCAATAGACTAAAAAAAAGGACCACCTAGTAGATATTTCATCTGTTGGGGTGATCACTATGCCAGGGAATGTACTCAAATAAATTATAAAATTAAAGCTAATTGTACTATTTAACAAGAAAATTTTAAACAAAGAATCCATGCATCTATTAATAATCATCAGGCTAATTTTTAAGTCTCACTTATTAAGGTTATAGGTAATATTTTAGGTCAACCTAGTTCTATTTTGATTGATACTAGAGCTATAGAATGTTTTATTTCTCCATGAATGATATATAAGTTGTACAAGAAAATTAGTTTAATGGAAAATGCATGGTTAGTGTAATATGAGAATGAAGCCAAGGTCAAAGTTAATAGGTGCTTAGTCAAAGCTGAGATTGAATTGCCTGAATTCACATCGATAGTAGATATTTATGTAGCACCACTAATATCATATGATGTAATCGTAGGGGTAAATTGGATTGCTAAGCATAAATATAAGGTATATTTATATCTTAATAAGGTAGAATATTAGGATTATTTTGGGAATCAAAATTGGATTTAAGGAGAGAAAAAGGAGTTGAAACTCAGGCAGATTTTTTCAATTTAGTTTAAGAAGGCTCATAGAAAAGGATGTCAAACATTTATTTCTAAAAGAAATGAAATGGAGGAATGTAAGGAATCATCCATTAAGGATTATCCTTTTATTAGGAACTTTCAAGATGTATTTCCATAATAATTTCTAGGTTTGCCATCCAAGTGAGAGTTTGATTTCTCAATTGACATAATCCCTGATTTAGAGCCACAATCCAAGGAACCTTACATGATGATGAGTACAAATTGGTTGAGTTGAAATCTAAACTACAAGATTTATTATCTAAAGGGTTCATTTGACCAAGTGTGTCATGGGGTGCACCAATGTTGTTTGTTAAAAATAAGGACAGTACTCTTTGCCTATGTATTGATTATATAATGTTAAATAAGATGATAATAAATAACATGTATCTATTGCCTTGTGTTGATGATATATTTGATCAAATACATGGGGCAATAATTTTCTCTAAGCTATATCTCTAATCAAGGTATCACCAACTAAGAATCCAAGAAGAAGATATTCCCAAAATAATGTTTAGAACTCGATACGAACACTATGAATTTACAGTGTTGCCTTTTGAGTTAAAAAATGCTTTGAAAACATTCATGAATCTCATGAATAATGTGTTTAGGGATTATCTAGACCATTTTGTGTTAGTTTTTTTGGATGATATCTTCATTTATTCTAAAAATGAGGAATAACATCTGTAGCATCTAGATTTATTTTTATATCATTTGTAAAAGCACAAACTATATGGTAAGTTATCCAAACATGCATTTTTTTAGAGGAAAGTGAAATATTTGGGGTACATTATCTTTGTATATGGAATTTTAGATGATTTGGCAAAGAAGGCCATAATGGAGTGGACAATACCTAAAAATGTGCATGAAGTGAGAAGTTTTATGGGATTAATAGGTTATTATAGTAAATTTGTTTCAAATTTATCAAAAATAATGAAACCAATCACTTCTATTTAGTAGAAGAATTAGAGTTTTATTTGGTCAAAAAAGTGAAAAAAGCCTTTCATGAGTTAAAAAAGAGGCTTACTTTGGCCTTTGTGCTAAAAGTTCCTAATCCTAATGGTCAATTCTTAATAATTATAGATGTATCTAGGGATGGTATTGGAGGAGTTCTTATGTAATATGGTTCAATTGTATCATATGAGTCTAGGAAGCTTAAGTCATATGAGGCAAATTATGCCCTACATGATCTAGAACTTGCTATAATAGAGCATGCCTTGAAATTTGGAGGTATTATCTATTGAGAAAGCTATTTGAACTCAATATTGACAACTTCAAGCTCAAATATATCTTCACCCAACTGAACATGAGGACCCATTAGAGATGATGGCTAGAGTTCTTATCTGACTATGATTTTGATATTAGCTACATCAAGGGTAAAGAAAATAGAGTTACAGATGCCCTAAGTAATAGAAGGTACATAACAACTTTGGCTAATTTTAAGAGTAATTTTCATGATCAAGTTATTAAATTATCCCCTAGAGATGAATTTTATGAGAAGATTAAAAAAGCTTTATCAGAGGATGCTCATAACCCTAAGTTTAAGGGATTTAAGTTGGAGAATGATGGTCTTTTAAGGTACAATGATCGCATGTATTTACTTGATAGAGAAAATTTGAGGAGTATAGTGCTAAGAAAATTGTATAATGCCCCTTATTTAGGTCATCCTAGAGTGACTAAGCTCATGGCTAAGCTAAGACTTCTCTTTTTATGGAAAGGAATTAAAAAAATGCAATAAATTTTGTGTCACATTGTTTGGAGTGTCAACATGTGAAGGATGAACATGTGCATCTATCAAGATTATTATATCCCCATGATATACCAAAATGGATGTGGTAGGTAATTATATGGAATTTTTTCAAGGTTTATCATTATCATAGAACTATCATGACATGATCTTGGTGGTAGTTGACAAACTAACCAATGCAACTCACTTCATACTGGATAATTTGATTGATGATGCATCAATGCTTGTGAAAATATTTGTGAAAGAGGTATATTGGTTACATGGGTTTTTGGAGAAGATCATTTTTGATCAAGATTCAATGATGACATCTAGGCTTTGATTGATTCTAAATTAAGCTTTGGGCACATAGTTGAACTTTAGTACTACATATCATTCATAAATAGAGAGACTAAACCAAGTTCTAGAAGATCTTATTTGAATGTATTACATGGATCAACAATACAAGTGGGAAGATTGTATTCCTCTTGTAGAGTTTTATTATAATAAATCTTAGCAATCAATTTAAAGCTTTGTATGGAAAGAGGTGTTGAACACTAACCAGTTGGGACAAGCTTGAAGATAAGATAATCTTTAGTCCTAAAATATTTTTGGAGATGGAGGAGCATGTCAAGTCAATTAGACGAAAGTTGGTTGAGGCCAATGATAGACATAAAAATTATTCTAATCTAAAAAGGATAACAATAAAATTTTATATTGGTGATAAAATATTTTTGTGGGTTAAGCCTCAAAAGAGTTTGATTAAGTTTGGTAGATAAACAAAGCTTTCACTAAGATATGTGGGACCCTTTGAGTTTTTGGAAGTGGTCAATTTCCTAGCATATAAGATTGCTTTGACACTAAATCTAACTCTCTTGAATAATGTTTTACATTTTTACTATCTTAAAAAGTATGTAGATGATACTTATCATATATTAGATTAGAATGATTTACAAGTTCTGCATCTAGGGTGGTCATAATAGAATCAGTCAGAATAGTTGACACTCATAAATTTAGTTTGCATAACAAGGAAATGTCATATTGAAAGGTCCAATGGAAACAATATTCTAAAGATAGTGCCACTTGGGAGGACTATGATGATTTCTAAAGGTTGTTTCTATATTTATTTGTTTGAAGCATTTATTGATGTTTTTTGATTTACCACTATGTGCTGTTTAATTTCAGAACTTTGGTTTGAAATAAGTGTTAATGGGATGATGGCCAATTTTATGGGGGAAGGATGTTACATCCCAATTTCCTCACTAAAATTGATTTGCTCATTAAACAAATATTAATGAGGTTAATGATGTTTAATTAATTTTGTAGCAAACTATTTTCATTTATGTTGATGTATGGACATACATATAATGATTATTGTGAGACTTATTTATTATTGGTTATATGTACATGATTTTCATATGTATATTTATCATGCTCATTCAGATTATTATGTTTTAGTAACATTTTATTGATTATTATTGTTACAAGCTAATTACCATTTACATTTGTGAGGTGGGTGTAGGAGATAGTTCATTCTCCAGATATATATGGAGGGAGAGTATCATCAAAGAGGGTAAAATAGATGATTATGTTGGGGGTGGAGAGATTCGATAAGGAACCCTACACACACCACATAGTACAATTAAATGCATGTTATTTTTGAGTCAATGGTTATATGTTTTTTCTAATCTTAGTTGTGGTTGGTTGTTTTGTGCTTGATAATGTTGACTAGTTTTGATTTGTAATTAGATGTTAATGTGGTCATGTTTTTAGTTATTATTATTCTTATGATTGTGTTATCGATACTATTATAGAATATTATAGTTATATATGTCTTTACTTTTTAATTATTGACTACATGACACCTTATTGGTGTGTACTTGTAAGTAATCAACATAAAAAGTATCCTAAAAAAAGATTATAAATAACATGGAAATAAATTATAGTTTGTAGTTAATTTAACAAGTTATTATATAAATATTAGATAAACCTAGACACTAGGTGAATGTGACTACTATGGTGTCTAAGGTGACACGGTTTTCAATACCCAAAGGGGGTTCAATTATGCATGAAAATTTATATTAGTTAATAATTATAGTTGTTATATTCATTTGAATTATTAAAATAATAATTATGTTTATTGACATTGCATTGTTAGCCTTAATTTGGGTGAGATCTATAATTATTTTTACTTGGTCAAGGTATACAAGGAGGAAAGAACTAAGTTTCAACTATTAGTTGGGAGGAGATAACCTATTGACTGTGTTATTTTATGGGTCAAAATTGAGAGTTGTTGTTCATGCTAGGAATTTCTAGTGTTTATGGTGAGTTATTCTTGGGATTTATTGATGGAGAAGGGTTCACCATGAAATTAGGGGTTTTAGGTGGCATGCAGATGGCTATGGAAATGATAAAATATGAAGGGTTTTTTCAAAATTAGATAGGCCATGTTGAAAAAGAGGAGATAAAAGAGAAAGAAGGAACTCTTTTTCATAGTCAAGGAAGAAAACCTTCTTCAACAACAATTAAAAGGTAGGGTTTTTCTTTTGATTTACCCTAAATATCTATGTTGATGTTATACGGTTATTTGTTGAATGATTGAAGGGTTTTTAATACAATCATTTTAGAATGTATAAACCTTAATGAGAATCAAGGATTTAACCCTGTAGGAGGAGCAATATTCCCATAAAATTGAAACAATGATTTGACACTAGTATAACATGGATATGGGTGGTTAGAGTAACTAGCATGAAAATGAGTTTCTTTTGTGGATATTGTTTATATGTCTATGTTATTTATTTCATTCAAACAATGATATGATTGTGTGTTATTTCATTTCAAATATGACTATATATTAGTATAAATGAATGGATTAGAATTATTATTATTGTTTATGTGGTTCATTAGGGTATATATCCATTACGAACTAAGTGGCTAAGAGCTTTAAAAATTGATGAATATATATAAGTGGACATACAAAATATATATGTATATGCGGATAACTTAGTATGTACATAGATGCTTGTATATAGTGAATATATGATTTCATATGACAACTATGAAGTATTTCATTGATTTATAATGTGTTTAAATCAATTTTTATTTGATTGGAAAATAATTAATTGCTGTTTAGATCAAATAAATATTATGTTTATATTTTTTTTTAATAGCTTAGAATTGAATGTGACATTATTGAATTATGTTTAATTTCATTGTAATACCTATTAAAAGGGTGATTTTACATGAATTGGTAAATATTTAACTATAATAGATATTATTTGGTAACTAATTTTCTTATAATATTACCTTATTTGAAATAGATATTATGATGTATTATAACTTAGGAATTATAAAAATAGGTTTTATGTTGTAATTTTATAGCATGTGATTATTTCATGTTGTTTCCTTTATATTTGAATACTATGGTATTAATATTTAAATCTATATGAGAATCCATAGAATATCGTAGATGACTTTTATCAAATTTTGGTATTAATGACATTAAGAAAATAGTTTTAGATTAAGGTAAAAATAGGTTTTGAAGGGGCCCCGAAACCCTGAAACAAAGGAAGAAGGATATAATAATAACATCCACAGGTGAAACAAACCTAACACCTACTACTGAGCAGTATCAAAAACATGTTTTATAGGGACCTGAAACCACAATTCAAGATCATCAAAAGATAGACCCCAGGTTTTACAGAGACCTAGAAACTCAAGTATGAAAAGAAAACAAAGAACCAGAAAATGGAACCAGTTGTAACATCCAACTAAAAGGACCAGGACTGTAAGAGCAAGAAGATCCTATTCTTCTAATTCTAGGATCATCTTCACCACTTCCTTTCCAATCATAGTAGTGTCCTGTATAGATATTGCCACTGATGTAGCAACCTCTTGCATTGGTTTCTTCCTTGAGCTCTGTCTGGTCCTCTTACTAGGCCCCTCTAAAGATTTTATTTCCTCATTTGCTTGTTTTCCAATGTTTGCAGCAGTTGCACATATGCTAGAAGTAACCTCCTCCATATTCATTCTTCTTTCCTTAATGAGACTTCTTAGATTGTTCTCATAGTCTTTAAGTTTGATTGGAATATCCCTCATCTGTATTTTTAGATTATTGATTTTGTTCCAATCAGCTTCCTGATTATGTTCCATGTTTTCCATTTTCTTCTTGAGGCCCATTATTTCCTTATACATCCACGAGTCAACTTGAAGGATAGCATCTACTTTGAATTTGGCTGAATTCATAAAGGGATGTCTCTTGTCTTTCTGCCATACGTCACTTAAATCTTCTATGTTCTCTTTTGGATTGTCTTCATCCTTTTCAGTATGATCCTCCCTTTCCATTCTTTTCTGTTCTTTAGTTTCACCAGGGCTATCGTTGTGGATAATATCAACCTTTACTTGTTCTCTAGTTTCCATTGCATGATAGGCATCCTAAACTAAATGTTCCTTCTCTATTTTCGAAGCAGGATCCTCAAATAAAACATCCATTTCTTTTTCAGTTTCCCCTAGCACTTGCTGATTTTCCTCGAGATCATAGTTATTCTGTTCAAATTTTTCCTCTATAGTGTCCCCTTATTTTTCATTCTTACTTTTATCTTCTCCTTCCTCATTAGAGTTGGATTCCCCACTTTTCGTTCCTTCCTCTTCCTCCATACTCTCCTCCTTAGAACTTTTAGTGTTTTCCCATTCTGTTTCCTCATCTACAATCTATTTTTTAAAGCTGGAGGATTTGGGTTTAACTTTTTCTTTCCCTTTCACTATTTCATTCTTCTTTCTCTGTGAATCCTTATTTTTGTTTGAATAAGGATTCAGGACAATGGCCTTGTTTTTGCAAAAACCTTCTATTATTAGGATCAATCCCTCATGCAATATAGGATGAGACTCCTTTTTTCTATGAGCGAACAGACTTTGGAGTAGCGAGAAGCGCAGAGAGAAAGGGAAGGAGATTCTAACTTTGTGCCTAAAATGATTAAGAAAGACAAAATGAAATTTATGGACTCTTTTGCTTCTACCATCAAGTATGAAATACTCATGGATGCAACACAAGATGTCTCTCTATATTCCTTTAATCTACTCCAGGTCAAAGAAATCCCCACTCTTTTCCAACTGCTGCTCCTCAAAAACCATCTTTGGGAATTTGCTATATGCCTCATTAGATATGCTGGTCTGCTTAGAGAATTTTATACCCTCCATTGGAAGCCCCGTGACCTCCGCTATGAATTCCTCGATGAGCTTCACTGTGATGCCATGGAGGGTTACCCTGTCGTCAACCCAATTTTTGAAAAAAGCCATCATTATATGGGGTTTTGAACCATGTAGCCATTCCAAGTAGCTCACAACCTTTCCTTTCTGAAGGATCTTCCAAACATCTTATTTTGCCTTCCAATCTTTGAAACTTTTAGGTTCCTGCTTCCTTGGTTCACCTTTCATTTTGCAGGCCATACAGTTATCTAGTAACCCCTAAACACTAATTACTGAGCAATGAAACCAACTATTATCAACTTGTAATGAAACTCACCTATTTTCTGGCACATGCAAAACCTGCTTCACGTTCTCATGAATATTTTTGTTCAATGAAAGTAATCCTTCCTCTGTGAGGCCACTCTGCCAAATCATTATTTTTCTATTCCAAGTAGATATTTCCCTCCTTTGAATGAATTGTGTCATAATTAATAAGCGCTCTAAGATCAACATTCTTATTTAATGTATCTTGCCAACTCACCTTATGTCCTGTTCAAACAACATGATTTGCTATCCAGTCAGCAACCCCATTGGCTTCACGATAAGTATGGGTTATGGTTACTTTAATGGTTTGAAGGGCTGCAAAAGCTTCAGCAATATGACTATTCGACTTACCAATAGGGATAGCAATAGCATCAATTATGTTTCCCACATGATCTCTCAAGACTCCTCTGCATCCTGCTTTTCCTAGGTTCCCTTTAGCAGCTCCATCAAAGTTTCCTTTGATCCATCCACAAGGGGGACATTCCATTTAACACCTAATCTTGGATTTTTAGTTTTCACATTAGGCCTTTTAGATCTTAAGGGATTATCAATTTGAAAGGTTGGATTAGGATCCCTCTGTGATGAAAAATTCTCCTTTATTGCTCTAATAATATTCTAACCCAACACCCATGCTGGAAGTTCTTTACTTCTAAATATTCTATTGTTTCTTTCTTTCCATATGCCCCAGCAAATATGGGGAAGAGTTAATTTCTAGAAAAAAAGAACATTAGGATTCTTTGAGGGACAATACCAACTTTTAAAAGATAGTTCCACACTTTTTTTTATGAACCCATACTATACCCTAGAGATTGAGGATCTCATTCCAAACTTGCTGCGTATAAGAACAATTCACAAACAAATGATCTCTATCTTCAAAACCCTTTTTACATAGAATACACCTATTCACGACATATATTCCTCTTTTCTGCAAGTTGTCAAGAGTCAAGATTTTGTTTTAAAGCAGAGTCCAGTAGAAGATTTTTATTTTGGGGATAAGCCCCTTGATCCAGGCATATGACCACAAAGGTTGATTACCATTTACCTTAGAAATAAAAATGGTAGAAACTTTAAATTGTCCACTAGGATCATCATGCCAGATAATCTTATCCTCATGATTAGGATAGATAGAGATAGCATTGAGGGATAATTGTATATTATTGAAATCTTGATCAAGATCAGTTATATTTACCCAGGAATTGTTCTGCCATTATTGATTTACAAATATTCCATATCTTTGCTTACATCGATCAATTACCTCTTTATCTTGAAAATATTCTATCAAAGGGTATTCTTTTAACCAAGCATCCTCCTAGAATTTCACCTTAATTCCATTACCAACTTTCCAAGAGCATCCTTCTTCTAAAATTTGTTTGGTTCCCTGAACAGCCCCCCATATGGAAGAGGGTCAAATAACATCAGGGTAAGAAAAGAAATCAGAAAGGGATTTTGCATTGAATAAATACTTATGCTTCCATATGTTACTTCATTCTTTATTTTCATGGTAAACTCTCCATCCCAATTTTGATAAGAGAGCTGTATTCATAATTATAATTTTCCTTATTCCCAACCCCCCTTCCCTAAAAAGTTTGGAGATATTATCCCAAGCAATTAAAGGCATCCTCCTTTTTTCCTCAGTACCAGTCCATAGAAAGTTTCTTTGGATTTTTTCAATAGCTTCTGCAAATTTGGCAAGAATTTTGAAAAGACTTAAAGCATAAGTAGGTATGCTTTGAAGACTTGATTTAAGAAGGGTTAACTTTCCTGCATGATTTAAAATATTTCCTTTCCATCCCACAAGTTTCTTACTAAATTTGTTGATAAGATCCTCCCAGAAGGCTTCAGGGACTTTCAACCCAAGAGGAAGACCCAAGTAAGATGAGGGGAAAGATCCTATAGAGCATCCAAAGATTTTAGCAATTTTATTCTATCTCTGAATAGGGGTATTGATGAAGAACACTACACTTTTATTCCAATTAATCATCTGACCAGAGGTGGAAGAATATAAATTTATAGCTTGCTTCAAATTTCTTGCTTCCTTGACTTCAACTTTTCCCATGAAGATAGTATCATCAACAAATTGTCCGTGGGAGCAAATTAGAGGATGAGAAGAGGGTTTTAATCCCTTAAATAACCCTTTATGGACCAAATCCCCTATATATCTTCCCATGCAGTCATCCATAATTACAAACAGAATGGGGGATATAGGATCCCCTTGTCTCAGCCCTTGTGATGGATTAAAGAAATGGGATGAACTTCCATTTACCAATATAACAATAGAGGACGTAGAATCAATTGGTAAATAATTCCAACCACATTAAGTAAATAGTTATCTGAGAAGTATTTCATGCATTTACTTAGAGTCATTAATACATATAATAAATGGAATCTGATTGTGTGTGTATGTGTGTGTGTGTGTGTGTGTGTGTGTGTGTGTGTGTGTGAGTGTGTGAATATGATTGATCTATGTGATCTATGTGATCTTTAAACTATATGAAAACTTTAGTCAAAGTAATGTTTATAGTTAAACATTATCATTTCACTTATTTGATTTATATACATGTATGCACTATATCATGTTAGAATGGAATTATTTATGATATGCTGCATGTGATGAATATCTTAAAACACATAAGTTCTAGTTGACTTATCAATACCTGTACCATTATCATTTTCTCATTTATAAAGGGAGGGCCATTCCTTAGTTGAGTGATTGTGTGGGGGATATATGGTCTAGGTTGGTGTGTAAAATCACTCTGGTGATGATCTCACTCTCTTCCAATAGTTAACTGATAGAGACTTTTACTCATGATTACATTTTGTATTTTGGCAAGTTTGTGGATACTCGTTTGTTCAGTGGAATAATGTATAGACTTATATTCACACTTTTATGAAAAAATTTGTATTAATGTATTATGATTACATTTAATACTCAATAGATGGGTTCTCTTATTGTATAATTTATTATGTAAAATTTTTCTTATTGGTTGAGATAATATTTAGCAGATATACAATTTATGATGGATTGATTATGTAACACTGCTTGATGTTGTTAATTTGATCATTATCTAAATGAATCATACTATATAATAAATTTAGATGCATTTAGTTAAAGATAAAATATCATGACTTGTTTGAGAATAATCTAATTGAGATAAAATAAAGTAAAATAAAAAAATAAAAATTCTTTTTTGGGTTAAACCCACTGGGGTTCTAACACAAATAATCTCTGTAGGTGGCCTACATGATTAGATATATCTTTCAAAGACACTTTTAAGTCATCCATATAAATGATTATGTATTTTTTAATGAGTCCCTAAAATGAAAAGTCCATATCTCATTAGAAGGTTGCTCTTGCATTGATTAGGCCAAAAGGCATCCTTTTGTATGTAAATGTTTCCCACTTGGTATTGAAGGAAGTCTTCATTATATATTGTGATTCTAACAACACTTGATTATAGTCTGAGAATCCATCCAAGAACAACATTATCTTACATCCACTAACCATCTGAATTACCTCATCTAGGGAGGGCAAAAGATAGTTATCCTTTTCTTATGCTTGATTCAAATTCTTGAAGTTACACATAACTTGATTTATCCATTATTATTCCTGACTAAAAAAAAGTTGGCTATCCAGGTAGAATGTATGATTAGAAAGACAATCTTGGCATCTAATAGATTTTGCACATTTTTTCAGATGAGAGGCTCCATAATTATGTTCACTAGCCTCTGTCTCTACCTGAAGGGCTTATGTTTTGGATTTAGTGGGATAATGTGTGTGAATGACCTAGGGTATAATACATTCATATATTCATATATCTAGGTGATTACATCTTTGTATTATATCATCATACCCCTCAATGTTTATCTCTCACTTTCAGTGCAACTCAGACCAATGTTCACATATTGGGGATGTTGGTCAATGCTTGGATTCTCCTTGATAAAATTAGATTTAATTATTTTAAGATATTTTTGATTTTGAGCTTGTGGATACACATAAGGATCTAAATATAGGGAAACCATCCCCATGGGGATACAATTATCTTTCATCTGTAAGATACCATCTTCTCCTAGATATTCAATATGCACAGGTTCAACATCTTTTTCATCTATTATCTAGGATTCAAAGGCTCTAGAACTATTCATGAATTACATAATTTGATGATCATATTCAAATACATAGAAGTTATCCACATTATTTTGGACAAAGGGACAATGAACCAACTCTATATAAAATTTCTACATTTTGGATTCGTGGAGTAGTGCTAGATTGACAGTTGAAGCTACTAGTAAATCTACCATATGATTTCTTTCTCTTGGGATGGATATGATGTTGAATGCTTTAAAGGTTTCAATAAAATATTATGATCAATGTTTGTAATTCAAGTAAGTGAGTTTACATTGATATTTATTTCTGATCTAGTTAGTAACTAGCTTTGAATCACTAAAGATTTATAACTACTTGATGTTATGCTTTAATGCAAACTACAGGCCTAAGATTAGGGATTCATACTTAACCTAATTATTGGTGCAAGGGAAATGTAACTTATAGGTGTCCAAATATTTCTTCATGGCTATATCTATCAGGTCTATGCCAACACCTGAACCTAGCTTAGATCTAGCTCCATAAAAATGGAGAGTTTATAACTATGAAGGACCTTTAAAATCTTGTTCATGAGGTTATTTATTGGTAGTGAAAGTATACATGCTTGCATGTGAATATGCAAAATTTACCTTTTCATTCTTGTTATTATACTATGTGATCAAGTACTTCATATTCTATTCTCTATCTACTCGGATCTAGTTGGCTAGTCATTTCTAAGGTAGCCACATGTGTGAGAAATCTATGGCCATGTACCCATTCAGTGTCATTAACCAATTATGACTCAGTAGTAAGCCATAAGATTTTGGAATGTCTATGACTAGAATGTTTATGTACTATTGTAAACATGGATCAAATGCAAGATGGATGTGCAATTTTTTAGTTCTCCAACACATGGGATAAAATACTTGTATAGTTATAGGGCCACTCTTTTTGACTTATCTAGGGCCAAACCTAATTTTTTGCATACACATGTAGGCACCTGAGTCAACCAAACAATTATGCACATTATTTACAAACATTTTTATGGTTAAAATATTAGGTGGTAATTTAGGATTGTCATTATAAACTACCATGTATGCATGTGCAATTTTTTATTTGTCAGTTCCTATTCAAAGCTTTAAGTAGAAACTTTTTTTGTTCAGTGATCTGGGTTATCTCATGAAGACTGATATTAACCTTAATCTTATTCAAGTATTCAAAAATATTATACCCTCCTCTTCCCTATGGCTCTACAATCTATAACTAATTGTTCCCTTTTGAAAGAGGCAAATTATTGTTGGCCTTAGGATCTTGAGGAGTGGTAGCAAAATTGTTTGGGGGTAAGGAGGTAGTAATAAGTTGCTTGTTCCTAAAATTGTAATTTTACTCTATAACTAATAGAGGGCATGGATCTCATATTTATTATCCTTTAGTTCATTCTCATCCTCCATTAAAAATGATAAGTCATACATATCAAAGACCATGACTATGTTGGGATGACTTGAAGTGGTGGGAAATGATGGTTCTGGTTGATTTGTAGATCTATCTATCCATATTCTAAAATATATCAAAGGTAGTGTAAAATTATATGAAATGTATCTCACCATGTTATGTTGTGTTATGAACATGACACCAATTAGAAAGGGATACTTCCAATATGTTTATCTTTAGCATGTTGTTAGGTGGTTATTGCTCTGAATTGTTTTTAGGTTTATTGAAAGTCATGTTATACTTTTGAAATGAAAATTTATAATTAGAATTATATCTAATGGTATTTCCCATTCACTTTTTCATATTCAAGAATTAATTTCTCAACTTATGTACCATTCATCAGATTGAATCCAATTCTACTTTTATGGAATCAATAACAATACCTTATGTAATAATAATATTGGCTGGTATTAAATATTGGTTCAGATTTTGTTGGTTGTATGTAAACACATAATTGTTTAGGAAGCTAAGATGGTTAAGTGGATCATGGGCTAAAGGAAATTGAGTGTACCCTTGGTTATAATTTTGGGCTATAAAATTTTGATTAACATTTGGAATTGGGTTGAGCGATGAAAAAATATAACATAGATTGGGTGTTTATAACTAAGGATTCAATTATTTGTCAATGTTAATAGCTTCAACATAGAAAAAAGGTACTGTATCAACATTAATCACTCTACACAGAAAGAAAAAAATAATAGGGTCCAAGGAATAGTTATACATTTCTATGGCTAATGCCTCAGTAGGCTTATATGTAGTTTCAAGTTGGTTGTACATTTTTTTAAATCTTGCATTAAAGGTTTGAATTGGTTCATTTGGTTATGTTAGTGCCCAAAATTACAATGAAGCAATTGGGCCCCTGTCAAGTGTAAATGACTATGTCTTTAGCCTAAATTCCATCTCCAAATGTTCATTTGGAAGGTAAAGTTCATGTAAAAATTAGCTAAGTCCTAATCTAGTCTTTGCTTGGCAAATATGTCTTTCCCTTAGACTTTTTTGGGATTTTTGCATGAACATAATGTTTGACATAAATAGGTCTTCAGTACTTTTATCTTAGACAAATTTTTTGAAGAATTATATCTGTCAAACATTTTTTTTGCTACAAAAGGTGCAAAGGAATTCAATGTCTTAATTTGCATTAGGATAAGTGTTTCACAAAAAATCCGAAGGGTCATTTGTTTTGGACTTTTTATCTATGACAAAAAGTATGAAGGGCACTTTCCCTTTGGGAATTTTGCCCTCACAAAAATCTTGACAAAAATCCTTTGTTTTGGAAAAGGTGCAAAGTCATTTTTTTTTGACTTTTTGTCCATGGTAAAAAGTCCAAAGGGCACTTACCCTTTGAGCATTTTTCCTATGCAAAAATATTGAAAGAAATGTAAAGACTTATTTATTTTGGACAAATGTTTACAAAAAGTTTGAAGGATTATTCCTTTGAGCATTTTGTCTGCACAAAAATTTTGAAGGGTCATTTTGCCTTTACAAAATCTTTGAAGGGTCATTCACTTTGAGAATTTCGCCCTTGTAAAATTTCCAAAGGGCATTTTCAAAAGGGTCATTTTGCCTTTGCAAAATCCTCAAAAGATTAATTATTTAATGAATTTTTACCTTGAAAAATTTAGGAAGGGCACCTTCAAAAAGTTTGAAAGGCAATTTCAAGAGATCTAAAGGACCATTCCAAAAGGCTGAAGAGAAATTCTATAGGGGAAGTACCCTTGAAAAAACTTTGAAAGGGTATGTTCAAAATCCTGAAGGGTATTTTCAACAAAGTTGTTATAGAGCAGAAGTCTTATTTCCTTTGGGCATTTTGCCCATGTAGAAAGTTTGAAAGAATTGCATTCTTTCAAGAAAAATGTAAAATTTAAATTCTTTAAGAAGAGTACAAAGTTCAAATTCTATGGGAAAATTATTTTGGACAAAATGTCTGAAACAATTATCTTGATGAAGACAAAAATATCCAAGTCTCAATTGTTTCATCAAAAGTGCAAAAAACTAATTTATTCAAGAAAATTATTTCAATGAAGGTGAAGATATAAAGGCCAAATTATTTTAGGCATCTTTCTCATGCAAAAGGTCTGACAAATATCAATTCTTGTGGGAAAAGTGTGAATTCAAAATCATTTAGGTAAATTATCTCAAACATATTGTTTGAGACAATTATCTTGATAGAATGCCTAAAAGAATTGTTGTAAGACAAAAGGATTGAGAAAATTCTTATAAAGACCAAAGGGTTGATGAAAGTAGGAATTTTGAAGATAAAATATCTAATAAACAAATTCCTTGAAGAAATTTGTCTAAAGTGTAGGTATAACAATCTCATGGATGTCTTTTGATGAACATGTAGACATCAAATTTAAGCTATAGAAAGTAGTTATTGGAATTCAAATGTTCCAAAATAGTCACAAGATCATCAATTTTTAGGCCTTATGAAGTAGCTATTTGTTTTCAAATGGAGGTAGATTCAATGACATGCATTTACATAAAGTAAGATGATCTGATGGTGCATGATCAATGCTAAATAGTCAAAGGAACCCAAGACAAGCATACACATGATAAGCGTGAAGCTCATAGGTCATGATTTAAAGATTGAGCACATTCTAAAAGATTGATGGTGTACATTCAAGTGTACATAATATGATCTATGGTGCATATTAATTCAAGACTTTTCAACAAAGCATAAAATGAACACAAGATCACCACTTGGCCAAAGTGTGTTAGCTTGATAAGACTGATAGAATATGATACAAAAAAACCCATAGATATGTTAAGTGGAAACATTTTAGTAAAAAACCTATAGACAAATAATAATGCTTCATCCCTTGGATCATGATCCAATGATGCATAGCCAATGTTGAAAAGTCAATGATCTTGTGAGTAATTTTAGAAATGATATATGGCACAACTACATGGCATAAATTAGAAATTGAGCATCTCACATAAGATCAAATGATGCAAGTTGAGGTATATTTTTCAAAGGGATTAGATTTCATGAAGAAGTGACAAGTGTCTAGATTAGAGCCAATCAATCAATGTAGTCACTCTTAGGCCCCATAAATACCCAGTTGGATTCTATGTGGCATGAAAAGTGTTAATATGTGGTAAGATTTGGTTTAAAATCTAAAATTAATGGTTATTTCATGGATGTGGCAATGATTCAAAGCACAAAGGAATGTCAAACTACCATTCTAGAGCATATTTTCTTAATGGCCACAAATATTTTCTATTTTCATCATAGTTGGAGATTTTTAATTCTAATCATCATAAAGTAATGGGATTTCCTTAGTATGCACAAAGAAGATATTTTCTATCTAGAAGTTTCCATGATTTTCAATCAATCAATGGGAGAGAATTTCTAGATAAGTCATATATAAGGACAAAATCTATGTGGTTGTTTAAATGATTTTCTCCCTCTAGCTGTGTAGGTGAGTAGTCAAGAGCATCTCCAAGTAGTTGCATATGATGACTAATAGTTGTTCAGGCCTCCACTATGAAGTTCACCATCTAGATCATGAATTCACTAGCATCTTTATTCAAAAGAGCAAAAGTTTATTACAAATATTTATCATTCCTTATGGAGGCAGTTGTAATAATGATCCTTTTCTTATAAGTATATGAGGATCTTAGGTGTGGCAAAGGACACATTCTAGCTCAAAGTATCTTGGTTGACTTGAAGGCTTATTATACAAATTTTCAAGTTATGACCCATAGTTCCAAATTCAAAAATGTATAAATAGGGGTTTTATACTCTATTCAAAGGTTGTTATTGGTTGTTGTTTGTGGTAGGTCATTATTTTAGGCATCCATTTTCTCCAAGTCTAGTTCCTACATAAGTTTTTCTAGGATCAACTATTGTGTGTAGATTTTGTCTCCCTTGATAAGGTGTTTACATATGTACAATCATTATCAATATTTAAGAGAATGTTTATGTCTCCCTTGTCAAAAGAGCAATCTCACCATGCTTGTCCCCATGGTAACATTTTGAAGTGTTGATATTTGTAATATTTATTTTCAAGTCAGTAGAAAATATTTGTGGTTCTTTATTGTATCCTGTTAATGAAATACAATAATATGTTTTACAAGTTTTGTAGATTAGATATTTGGGTTTGTGTTCATTACTAGTTATCATTCTAAGCATATACCTAGGTTATAAATCCCTTTTTGTAGTTATATTTAGAAATGTGTTATTAAATACATTTTAAGGTCACCTTGGGTTCATGAATTTAGTAGGAGAAAGTATTTGAGATTCTAGTTTAAATGTATATTCTAGGGTTTCAAATATCATTTAGTGTTTACAATTATCTTGCATTTAAATTTTTCTACATCTTTATGAAGGAATATTGTCATGAAATACTGCTAGATGACATACTATTTGGAAGCCACTAGCTTGCCACCCTCCATTTTATAATTATCTAACTTGTCCTACCCTATCCTACCCTATAAATAATACACCCTATCACATACTATAAGTGTTATTTGCCTTGAAAATGCATACAATATTGCATATCTAAAATGTGTCTATAGTCTATGTTTTAAAATCCTAGCATTGTAATCATTTATTTAGGCCCTTTGTTGTTGAAGATTCTTTAGAATGAGGATTTTAGTCATAATTTCATCTATGTTTAGGAGCTTGTGTATGACTTAAATAATTTTTGCTTTTTATGTGACAACCTTTATGGGTGAAGTATGCAAACTTGGTTATTCTCTAGTCATATTTGTTTCTTGTGTCAAGAATCTCCATGGTGATTGAATTGAAAAATCCTTCTATGTGAGTGAGTTACCCCATAGGTTCTCTCTCCTTAGTTTCAAGTAGAGCCAAAAGTTACATAGAGCTAACCATACCCTCTATAGTTATCTCTCAGTCATTTTTTGCATTTGGTCTAATATTGATGCCAAACCCTTCCCCAGCTACAATGCCATACTAACAAAGTTTCCATCATTTCTTGCCATTTTCTTTCAAGGGTGCAAGGTTGAGTGTATGAGGTGTACAACTGAGAACCAAAACTCTTGTGGTGTTATTATTGGGGATTAAATTGAAATCTTGGTTACCTATAGTTTTGGGGATTCTTGTAAAGAGTTGCTATCATTTTTTAAGTTCTTTACGTATTATACCTATTTGATCACATTTGGTGCATCAACATCACCACACTCCTCTAGTGCCATTATCAGGGATAATTTTTGTCACCCATTTTTTTGGGGACTCTTACAAAGAGCTATGAGTGATTTGTTTGAAAATTTCTTTGCCCATCATTTGTGCTATTTTGACTATCTTTGGTGCATCAACATCACCAGCACTCTTCTAGTGCCATTGCTACAGTCTAAACTAAACTTAAGGCCACTTGTGTTGTCAAGAATTCTTACAGAGAGCTTGAGTATTTTATCTTGTGGATTTATCTACTATTACTACATTAATCTAACTATCTTAGCTATCAACATCACAACACTCCACTGGGGACATGCCATAAAGTTTTTAAAGCGTTATAATTTGACTTCTATTACATTTATCACAAAGAATTATTAACATTACATGTTGAAAGGTGTTTTTCCCCTTTTGAAAATTATTAAAAAAACTTTAGTGTCTTTGTTTTATATCTCATTAAGCTTCATCAAGTCTAATTTTAGCATGTATCACAATATTTTGTCAACTATTATATTCTAGAAGTTTGATTCTAGTGGTGACTCCAACTTTATTTTTCTAGTTTCAAGGAAGATTGGTGCCTCTTTTGAATATTTTACTAACTTTTAGTTTTGAGTATATTCTTATTTGTAAAGATGGAAGGAATAAGATCATATTTCAAAGGTGACCCATCTAAGAGACTTGTTCCACCCTTAAGTATTACTCGAAAAAGAAGGGGACAAGTCTAGAGGCCTGTTGAATGACAAAGCTCAGCTACTAAGGGTTGTCTAAATTTTTATAATATTGAGATATTTATTAACCTCCCTATTATTGAGGACTATCACAAATATTTTACTAATTTTAAAACACATAGGTCTATTTATTTTCTAGCTCCTTCCCAACTAGATAAATCCCCTCCAAGTCTGATCCACCAACTCCACCTTGTTCACCCCCTTATATCCCTTTACCATTTGTTCTTGAACCTCTTCTTAAACCAATCATGAGGCATAAGAACCAAGATGAGAATTCACATCCTGAAATCCATGTTCCCAAATTTAGGCCTATCAATTTTGATGAAATAGAAGATTATCCTAATGAAATCCCAAATGAAGTTAAGAAATGCCTCCCAAAATTACAAGAGAACACTACAATGAGTGATGATCAACACCTGAGGGCCTTCCAAAATATTATTGAAGATTATGAGGTTGAGTGTGGGGATGTGTGTATCAATTTGTTTGTGTACATGCTGGAGGAAGATACTCATGAATGGTTTAATTCCCTTCCCATTGGATGCATCGATTCATGGGAAGAGATGCAAAATATTTTTAAAATTTAGTATGGTGCTAGGATTGATCCAAGGTTTTTCTTGACTGAATTTGAAAATATCAAGAAGAATCCTAATGAGTGTGTTTAGGACTTCAATACATGGTTCAAAAAGACCATGATGTGGTTACTTGAAAACATTAGGCCCAATGATACAACGTGCTTAATAAAGTAATACGATGCCTTTGATAAGATGCCTATGTACTACTTGAGGGACAAGGATCCCATTAACCTGTATCTAGAATTCAATATGGCCATCCAAATTGAGAACAATATAAATGTTATGGGAAAGCCCATGAATAAGTGAGATGATGTGAAGCTAGTCAATCCAAAAAAGACAACCCATGAAGATAACCAATTTGAAGGAAACTATCAAAACCTTGGCCTCTAATATCAAATAAATGTTATAAAAGTTGGTTAGAGATTAAAAGGGGGTTCCTCATGTGTCTAATAGCTATGAGTGGGATCAAAATCCAAATCACACACCAAGGGGGACTGATTTCTACCATCAAGATAATGATAGAGGGAAGAGGCCTGCACGTGAAGAAAGAATGAAAATAAATTAGAATAAAGGGGATGGAAAAGAAGTGCCTAATTATTTAAACACCAAGGTGAATGTTTTATATTGTGACATTAATATCAATTGGTGTGACAAGTGATTCTTTCCACATCCCCCATGTGATACTATTGAACTAATTATTGATGATGCAAATAAACTTTAGTTTGCGTCATCTGATGATGAGATCTTGATTTTTAATTTTTAATGCCCTTAAGTGAGATGACTACCTCCATATAACTATTGAGTACTACTACTATGGATCAATTTTGGAGTATATTTGAGAAGGTAAATGTCCCAAATCTTAAATTTTCTTATGATGTTAATATGGCACATACATATGAATTACAAATTCATGATTTCAATTTCTTATGTTCCATGATGATCAAGAAATATGATGGGGGGATTCCATCAGTTGATAATATTAAACTACTAATTAATGTAACAATTACCTAAGAGGAGTATCAATTAAGAAATAAATATCAAGCTACTGCTCCTTAAGACACTACCCCTAAAAATCCAAAGGTAGGGGATGCTTATAAAGAGGATAAGAAAACTATAGTAGTTCCTTAAGCTCCAAGCTAGTGCCTGCTTTCTAAGCTACTAAGCCAAGAGGTGCTTTAGCCAAGAGTAGATTACCCATGTTGTCTAGTATCCCTAAGGGTGCTAATGATGTTAAAACTAATCTCCCTTTGAAGGTTGTTGTTAAAAATGTTAATCCATCCCAACCTACTCCACTTTAGACCTTAAGTGACTATATTATAGTTAAAGGTGTTGTCACTTTTCCACTAAATACTCCTCTTCCAAAGTATAGCATATGTGATATGGTCTAAGTGTTGAGCCAACTAAAAATCATTGTGCCACTTGATGAGTTATTGAGAATACCTAAATATAGGAAGAGAGTATTTTAATACTTGGAATTTGGTGAGAAGTCAATTGAAAATGAAATTGAGTTGCCCCAAACACCCGCATAAAGTGATGAAGAATTAGAAGAGGTCATTGAACCTACTCTTGAAGTCTATTTGGGGACTACACTTATAGAAAGTTAGATAAATGTGGACCTATTTTACATAACCCTATTGATCAATGGTTTGATTAATCAAAACTACATGTTTGAATCTAGAGTTTCTTGTAATGTGATGCCCCTAGGTGTCATAAATGAGATCAGAGTTAAGATTACATTAGCCTTTGGTAAGTACTATGCCATGGACTCACGAGAGGTTCCAATTATTGGACAAGTCAAGGGATTAGTTTTACAATTGGTAGTTTATCCTAAGAAGTATCTGAATATGGATGTGGTAGTTGTAGACTGCTCACCTAAGAGGAGATGTTACTATCATGAAACTAGACTACTAGGATGGGTGGAAGTGTACAGATAGACTTGTCTTATGCCACCATTCTATTGGAAGGTAAGATGGTCAAGCTTTATAGAGAGCCAAAGATGCTACATGTAATTGAAGATCTAAAATGTGCTCTTAATGAAGTGTTGCACATGGATGTTGAGCTGGCCAACTTTGTTGGGAATGTTGATACTAGTAAACAGCCTACTATTCTTGATGTTGAACCTAACAAATAAAGTATGATATGGAATATGTGATTTGATGGGGCTTGATCCAATCTTCAAAATTGAGCTGGGGTTGTATTTTATGCCCCTAATGGTAAATTTTTTATGTTTTATTTTAATTTGTCCTTTGAGTATATTAGCAATACTACTGTGTTTGAGACACTCTTGATTGGTTTAAGGATTGCCCATGAATATGGAATTAAAGGTTTGATTGTCAAGGGTGATTCTGAGCTAGTGGTAAAGTAGTATATAATGCTTTTTACACAAAAAATAAAAGGTTAAAACAATATCAAAATGCTATTTGGGATTTTTTTGAGTTATTTGATGCATTCAATATTTGTTATCATGATAAAAGTTTCAAATAAGAAGCTGGCAGACTTGTAGGGCTAGGTGCTTATTTTGACTTTACAAACACGAGCCCTCATTATCAATATCAAGTGGAGGTGCTTGTTAGGCCCTTAATCCTAGATGATGTTAATCATTGGTAGGTCTTTGATGATGATGAGTATATTAAGATGTTTCTCAATTGTGAAGCTGAGTTTCATGATCAGATCATAGACCTAGAATATATGGTTCAAGTTTGTGATAGAAAAGAAACCCTATTTGGGAAGGACATTATTTAACTGAAGATAAACATGATCCTAAGGGGATTGTGAGTTTGGAGGCATATTTTGATGGAAATGATAGAATCAAGTTAAGAGACTCATTAATTTCAAAATACATGACTGAGTGTAACTTGGATTCTCATGAGAATCTAAGAAAGGTTTGGTTAGGTACTCACTTAAGTGTAGCTAAGAATAAAGCTTACATGTAGTTTTTAAGGAAGTACTAAGATTATTTATCATGGTCTTATTCTGAGCTAAAAGTCTATAGGGAAGAATTATTTTAGCATGTCATCCATTTACAACCTAATAACAAGCCTTTTAGGTAGAAATAGAGACCCATTAACCCCATCTTAGCCACTAAGATGAGGGATGAATTAAAGAAGCTAAGGGATGGTGGTATCATTTAGACCATCAATTATTCATCATGGGTTGTGAATTTAGTCCCTGTAAGAAAGATAAATAGTGACATCTACTTGTGTGTGGATTGCATAAATATGAATAAAGATGATATAAAAGACAATTATCCTCCACCCAATATGGAGAACCTATTATAAAGCATTACTAGGTCAGAAATGTTGTCCACATTAGATGGCTTCTCAAGGTACAACCAGGTTGTGGTAAAGGAATCTAAAAGATCCAAGACTATGTTCACAATGACTTGGGGCATTTATGTATATATGAAGATGCATTTTGAGTTGATGAATATTGGTAAAACATTCTAATGAGCTATGTATGTTACTTTTGTAGGGATAATTAACCAATTCATTAATGTGTATCAGAATGACATTACTATGTACTCTAAGACTAGAGAAGAGCATTTGGATCATCTAGAAAATGTGTTGATTCGATGCAAGGAGTTTGGTATTTTTCTTAACCTAAAGAAGTGCCACTTTAGAGTATAAAAGGCCAAGTTTCTAGGACATATATTTCCTAAGGATGGTGTCATGATTGACCTTGAAAGGGTTGAAGCCATTGCCAAAGTGCCTATCTCATAGTCCAAGAAAGGAATTCAATCTTTCTTTGGACAAATTAACTTTGTAAGGAGGTTTGTGTCTAATTTTGAAGAGACTACTCTGCTTATTAATTCCATGCTAAATAAGGAACAAACCATCAAATGGGAGGAGAAGCCCATGCAAACATTTAGTGACATTAAGGGAGCTTTAAAGTCTACCCCTATTTTGGCTAGTCTTGATTACATAAAGCCATTACATATATTCTCTTTTGCATCATACAATACCATTACTACTATTATATTACAAAAGAATGAGGATGGTCATGAGTAGCCCATAAATTTATTTAGAAAAGATATGCAAGGTCCTGAACTAAACTACACCATCATGGAAAAACAAGCTTTTTCTCTTTTAAAGGTTGTAAAAATGTTTAGGACTTATATTCTAAGTTTAAAGATTACTACCTACGTCTTGCACACCATGGTGAAGGAAATTTTAACTTCGATTGAAGTATCCATCAAGAGTCATAGGTGGGTTAAAAAGTTATAAGAGTGTGACATGGATGTCTAGACCACCAAATTAGTAAGGAGGATGGGTCTAGCCAAGCTTATGACTGAGACCAATTTGTCAGCTATTGAGGTAAACACTATTGTTTTTAATGTTAATGATTCATTGAGTCAATTTAACATGTCTCCATGGTATATAGATATTGATTATTACTTACATAATCTGAGTTATCCCATTAACTTTGAAAAGAATCAAAGAGGAACTCTTAAGATTGTGTCCCAGAAATACCTCTTGACTAAAGATGGACTAGCATAGAAGAATTTAGATGGGGTTCTCCTAAGATGCATTCTAGAAGAGTAGATTGCTATCATGATTAAAGAATTCCATAGTGAAGTATGTGGTGGCCATTTTACACCTAAGGTTACAACTCAAAATTTTGAGAGATGGTTATTGGTGGCCATGGCTATTCAAATATGTTACTCAGATAATCAAAAGGTGTGAGAAATGTCAATGTTTTGTTGGGAGGATGAAAGCTTCAAGTTCTCTTCTCTTGCAACCTATGATGATTGAAGGCCCATTCAGATAATGGGGAATGGATTTCATTAGAGAAATTGTTGATTCCTCAATTTTTGGACATAGATGGATACTAGTTTCAATTGACTACTTCAAAAAATGGGTTAAGTCAGTCCCTAGAAAGAAAGCAACTAGGTAGTAATGGAGTTTCTGCTAAATCAAATT
Source organism: Torreya grandis (assembly GCA_037957365.1). NCBI lineage: Eukaryota > Viridiplantae > Streptophyta > Pinopsida > Cupressales > Taxaceae > Torreya > Torreya grandis. The sequence continues at coordinate 1,601,191 of JARHVA010002858.1, forward strand.
ATTTATAGATTTTATATGCCCATTAAAATTGTTATTAACAATGCTATGGGATTAAAAGATAAAAATTTAGTGGCATTGTGCAAATAGTATGGGATTGAAATGACCTATGATTCCAATTAAAATCCTCAAGGGATTGGGAAAATAGAATCAAGTAACAAGAACTTGCTCAAGATCATTAGATGAACATTAGAAGTAAATGAAAAGAAGTGGGGTGAACAACTAAAGTTTGTTTTGTGGGCTGACATGATCATGCCTAAGAGAGTTATAGGTAGAAGCCCTTTTGAGATTGTTTATGGATCTCAATTAGTTCTACCTATGAATTTATAGTTTCCCACTTATCATATCATGTAAAAAACTAGAGGATGATGAGCAAATCAACCACTATGAAATCAAGATGAACCAAATTATTGAGCTTCATGAAATTTGAAGACAAGCTCATGAAAGACACCTCAAGTTAAAATAAAAGATGAAGAAAATATTTGATAGGAATATCACTTTAAGAACCTTCCAAGTAGGTGATCTAGTTCTACTTTGGGACAACAGGCATGAGGAGAAAGGAAAACATGGCAAGTTTGATGCCTTGTGGATGGTTCCCTATTCCATTGACTGTCAAATTAGGGAGCATACTTTCTTCTTGAGAGACTTGGATGGTGAAATATTAGATCTGTCAATCAATGGTAGACATCTAAAACATTTATTTGATTAAGTCCTTAACATGTGTACCATATTTTATAGTGTTTTATTGCTTTTTCTTTTTATCATTTTATTGCCCCTCTATTTTGGGCATTGATTGCATAATTTCCCTTTATGTTCTATTGTGTCTTAATTTTCATATCCTACTAATCTATTTTTTTAAGTATTCCATGTTTTGTAGAGCCTTCATGAATGTTTGCTGAAATTTTCTACATCTTGACTCTATGGTCTAATGGATTGACACCTGGTCTTATGTTTTGGGGTTCTTTACACACCCACAAGGGGTATGCATCCCCAAACGAGAGCTAGTGTTAGTGCCCAAAATTGAAATAAAGTAATTGGACCCTTGTCAAGTGTAAATGACTATGTCCTTAGCCCAACTTCCATCTCCAAGTGTTCCTTTGGAAGCTCAAGTTCATGTAAAAATTGGTTAAGTCCTAATCTGGTCTTTGTTTAGAAAAATGTGTCTTTCCCTTAGAATTTTTTGGGATTTTTACATGAATATAATGTCTGATGGAAATAGGTTTTTAGGCCTTTTATCTCAAATAAAAGGTCTAAAGACTTATTTCTATCAGACATTTTGTCTGCTACAAAAGGTTTTATTGACCATTTTTTGCCCAACAGGCCAAAAAAATTGGTCCCCCTTCTTTTTTATGTTGTTCTAAGCTAGTACTTTTGATTTTGCACGAGTCTTGAAATTTCTACGGACTCTGTAGATTTTCTACGGAGTCTGTAGGTCTATTTCTATAGACTCTACAGATCTTGGATTTCTACAGACTTAGTATTAAAGCTTCTTCAGACTCTTGTCTAGAAATTCACAAGGAAGATTAGAAATTTTGAACCATTAAACTAGTTCAATGCCTTGGTTCAACACCTAAGTTCATTGGCTCAGTTCAAAGGCTTGGTTCAATTTAGTTGGTTCAACGCTTCAGCAAAGTTCAACGCTCTAGTTCAATGGCAGAGTTCAACATTTTGGTTTAAGGCTCAAGTTCATTGGCCTTGGTTCATCGCTTTGGTTCAACAGTCAAGTTTAATAGTTTCAGTTTAATGCCTTGGTTCATCGCTTGGTTCAATCACTTGGTTCAATGCCTTGGTTTATCACAGAAGGTTCAAAGGGGCTTGGTTTTAATCAACAAAGCTCAACAAATGGTGTGAACCATTGAACCTTTTTGGGTTCAAGTGGTTGGTTCAAAGGAACGGTTCAAACACTTAGTTCAAGCGGCAGGTCCAAAGGCTTGGTTCAACGAATGAGTGGCATGCAGTGTTGAACCGTTGAACCATTTTTGGTTTAATTGGTTAGTTCAATGGCTTGGTTCAAGGGGTGTCCTAAAGTCAGAAGACAAGTGCCCTTAAAGAGGGCAGTTCGAGTTCAAGAGCCCTTGTGGAGGGCAGGGAGCACTTCAAAGAGGCCATAAAGAAGCGGCTAAGATCTTTCAAAATTTTATTAAGGCAAAGTCATGAATTCTTTCAAAAATTTTTCCAAAGGATTTCCTTCAGACAAAAAAGTCCAAAGGAATTTAGAAGGGCCGTGAGAGAGAAAAGGCCGGGGAGAATTCCGAAAGAAGTCAAGCAACTAGGACAATTCTCATGGACTTTTTGTCTGTAGAAAAATTATTTGAGGGAAAAAACCCATAGAAAAAAGCCTGCAGTATAGGCCCAAAGGAATTTGCCAAGGACAGTGACGTCCTGAAAGCCATCAATTTCAAGGAGATAGATTAGCCATTGTTTTTAAAGTGATAACGGGTGTGCAGACATCAATTTTAAGATAATGAAATAGCCATTTGCATTTAAATTGCTTGAGTGCTAACCATGAAAAGAGCCCAAGGAACGCAGTGACCCACCAGAAGACTATCCTTGAGGGCTGAAGGAGCAGAAAGAGACAAAACTAGGAGAAGAAAAGGTGTAGAAAGAGACAAAGTAGTCCAAGTGGCAAATAGGAGGTGAGTTATTACCAGATGGTCACCAAACAGCACAAATAGTAAGTGGTGTGACTTATTTCCTCCAGTTTTCATTTATAAGTAGTAAGCCATGCAAATGCCTTGAAGAGAGTAGTTTATTCATAGAGAAAAGGCATGACTTGCACTTCTTCATTAAGGTTGGGATGCCAAAGTCAAAGAAAGAATTGACAATCAAATGAATCCCTCTTCCCAAGGCTTAGAGTGCACATGGGCCAGCTTGCAAAAAGAGCGCCAAAGTCTTTCCAAAAAGGGGCCAAGTTCTCTTCTTCTCTCTATATATTGTAAAAATTCTCTTTTGAGAAGATCCACTCTCTTAGCCTTAAGGCAAAACTTTTCCCAAAAATCTCTTAGGTTTGTAAGGCAGAGCTCTACCAATTTTTTACCTTGAATCAAGACTTAGCATTTTTACCTCTATCTGGACTTGCACTTTAAAGTATATGTCTATGTTCTTATTTTATGTTAATCATTGTCTTTCATGCTTTTCACAGATAAATTACAACATGTCTAGTGCATTGTGAAGTCTCCTTTTTGTAGGTCTACTAGAAGTGTTCCTAGGGGAATGTAGGTGCCTGTGAATAGGCTGTCATAAATGTGTCTGAGGACACCTCTGGTAGTTTCTTCCTCCCTGTATTTCCATGGACCCCTAGCTGACTGTTGTAGAGGAGCTTCCCACTTCAGATGAAGTGTATGGGCACTTCTTTTTGGTGAAAAGTGTATATTTGGGCTGGGTGGGTCAACTTTTTTGGTGTATCACCTTTTCATTTTTAGGCTTAGGTTCTATTTTTAGCATCTCTCTCTCCCTTTTCATCCCCCCCTTTTTTTTCCATTTATTTGTTAGCAATAAGAGAAACTAGGGCCTAAAAGATACATTAGAGGGAGCTAGCCATTATTTAGAGGCTCTCCCCTCTAGCTTCATCGGTCCTAAAGGCAAGAGGGGAGTTTTCATTGTTGCGTGTGGAAAGACAGGAGCTCGGTCTCCTACCCCAGGTGTAATCCACTACGTCAACAGTTTTTGGCATGACCGGTGGGACTAACTAGGACAAGTTTTGTCTAAAGAGTTGAAGAATTTTTGGTGTGTTCTTCAACCAACTAGACTTTGGAGGCTTTTGCATCAACGCCAATGGTGACTCTGAGTTAAATCAACTGGTTAAGTAGTTCTGGTGCCATCAAGAAATAGTATTCTGGTATGTATAATTCTATCATTCAGAGCCATGGACCCTATTTTCCTTAGCTAGTCTGGCTATGATCTTTACTAGCCTTATGTTGATCCTTATCAGATTTAATATGACTAGTCTCAACCCTATCATAAGCTATATCAACCTTATGCCTAGTCTTCTCAATGTGTCACTTCTCCTACTCAACCCAGTCTCTTTGCCAATCAACCTATTTCCACTTTCAAATGAGCACTACTGGGATACAAAAAGTATGTAATAGATCTTGACACCAGAAGGGGATGTGGCTAAGAAATTCTTGATCATGTCATCCATCAAGTGAGAAATGCACTGGATCAGGTTAAGAGTGAATGGGCTCCTATTGAAAGAGCCAATTGGTGAAGGCTTACAAGTGAGATGCTGGATGTGAGTGGCATGATTGCATCTTTGGAAGAGAAGCTGAGTATTTATGAGAGGCAGACTTACCAAGGCTATCAACCTGCATACTCACTACCCCAAGTATCATATCAGTCATATACAACCCCTGCTTATGAGCCAAGTCAAGCCTGTCAAAGTCCTTTCCCCAATCATGTTGAGGAGAGTTTTGAAATAGTAAATCTTGTGTTTTAGGCTAATCTTGATAGACAGATCAAATTGGCAAATCTTCAAATGTAGCAGTCTATTTTGGCAGCAAGGGAAGTGGAATCCAAACCCTCACTACCCTCTCACATTATGGCCCCATCACCCCAAAAGGAGATGCCCAGTTTGAATATCTTGAGATGGAATAAAGTGGTTGAGTCATGGAACAACAAAGAGGAGAAAGACATTGTCCAAGAGTGTGAGGTACAAAATGAGGTTAGTCCTTTTCAAGTCCCTCCCACCCTTCCTCAGGAAGCTTCTTGCATTTCATGGCAACCTTCATGCACTCCCCATCTCTATAATGATTCTTATGAGCTCCAAGAGGTACAAAATGAGGATAATCTGGGTAAGCATATTGAGGAATTAGAGGCTAAGATGAGACTGCTTGGAGAAAGAGAGATGGAGTTTTCAGACCTTGTAGAGGAGCCGATGCCAAAAGACACCCCTTCCACCAATCCACAAGCTAATTTCAATATTGATGAAGTGTTGGTAAAGTGGAGGGATGAAAATCAAGAAAATTTGGCCCAAGGTCTACCCCCTCCTATTCTAGAGAAAACTCCCTCTTGTGTGCCAAATCCTTTCTATCATATGGCACTTGCTCATTCTAACTCATCTGAAGCATCAATCAATCCTGTCTTTAATCTTGTATGCCTAGATTTTTAGCTTGCCTCTTTTCAAATAGCTCTTCTTGTACATGAGAAGACCCTCCCAAATCTTCCCCAACCTCCTCAAGTCTTTCAACATGATCTCTAAATTCTAAGTTGGAAGAAGGAACATCATGAACTAGCTCAGGACCTTGAAGAGGATAAAGTTGCTGCCTGTTCATAGGAGCAAGATTCCAATCCCAAGATCATGAGTTGGAAGCAAACAATGGAATATTAGGGTAGAAAGGAAGAGGAGGAGAAAGGTTTTAATCAAAACCTTGAAGAAGATGAGGCTGCTCCTACTCTCAATGATGATTGTGACCTCTAGGAAAGGCTCTTCCAAGAGGATATGGACAGGTGGATTGTAGAGTTGGAATCCAGAGAGAGATTCCACAACCAGTGTGTGATGGATGGTTTAGAGCCAATAACACATTCCATGTCTGAACACACCCCACCTATGTATCTCCAAGAGAGCTATTAGGCCATGCCTGATATAGATGAAGTGCTGACCAAATGGAAAGAGGAGAATCATTTGATTCTAGTTCAAGGACTGCCTCCTCTTCCACATGAGTTCATCTGTTAGCCTTCCACTTCACCCCTTCTTGAGGAGGAATCTGTCTTGAAGGAAGCAAGTGAAGAGGAGTATGCTCAGTCCATGACTGATCAGGGAGACTTCATGAGTGCGAATGAGGAGGAGATCACCATAGGTACCTCCTTTGATGAACAAGAAGACAAGTCACAAGCTTTTGCCTCTATCTCTGATGATGAAGTGATTTTTGCCCCTTTTCTCACTTTGAAAAATATTGTAGAGGGGCATGGACACTTTATTTACCATGATTTGAATGATTTGTTTGAAGTCATTGGGGCAGGTTACACTATTCTTCAAGGGGGCTATGAGCTGGCTAAGAGTGGAGAAGGCAGCATTGGGACTCAAATAAGTATGCAAAGGGGCTGTAGGCTTTCAGATTTATCTCTTCAAGAGGTTGGTGAATCTGAAGATACTTTCTTTGAAATCATCAAGGAGGATGGTCATACCATGGAGCCTGAGCATGAGGTAGAAGAGAACAAGCCAGTCAATGATGCATATCAAGGGGCTTATGGTGATGAGCCAGTAATGATTGATTTCTTGATGAGATACACCAGCATGAAGAACCAACATGAGGCAAGCTTCCAAGAACAAACAAAGTACGTATACATTAGAAGCATGTTTGAATCTGATCCACTCAGATACAAGCCAACCCAGGTGGCAAGCAAGAGGAGTGGGTCACCAACTCTCCATTTCATTCAGCCACTTGTCTGGCACTATAATTTTCCTTGCCAGGAAGGAGACTTAAGAAGTTTTCCTTTGATCTAGGAGGGAAGTAGATGTACCTGGTTAGTTGTATATAGTAGTTTTTTTTAGTTTCTTTTCCTGCTTTCCCTAAGTGCAATTTACACAAATAGTTTTTTTCATCTTGTGTGTGATTTCCCTTGTGTCTAGGGTAAAAAGCTTCATGTTTGATTCTTGGATCTTTGGGGCTATTGCTAACCTTTCTTCAAAGCTGCATTCTAACTTCGTGCCCAATGGACTATAAGGCAACTGGTCTCTAAGCATAGCAGGCATGCTTCCCCTGGGAGTTGCCAATTTGTTGACCATTTTTTGCCCAATAGGCCAAAAAAAATTGGTCCCCCTTCTTTTTTATGCTATTTTGAGCCAGTACTTTTGATTTTGCATGAGTCTTGTAATTTCTACAGACTCTACAGATTTTATACGGAGTCTGCAGGTCTATTTCTATGGACTCTACAGAGCTTGGATTTCTAAGGACTCAACAGTAAAGCTTCTTCAGACTCTTGTCTAGAAATTCACAAGGAAGGTTAGCAATTTTGAACCATTGAACTGGTTCAATGCCTTGGTTCAACACCTAAGTTCATCAGCTCAGTTCAAAGGCTTGGTTCAATTCAGTTGGTTCAATGCTTCAGCAAAGTTTAACACTTTGGTTCAATCACAGAGTTCAATGTTTTGGTTCAAGGCTCAAGTTCATTAGCCTTGGTTCATCACTTGGTTCATCACTTTGGTTCAATAGCCAAGTTCAATAGTTTTAGTTCAACACCTTAGTTCATCGCTTGGTTCAATCACTTGGTTCAATGCCTTGGTTCATTGTGAAAGGTTCAAAGGGGCTTGGTTTTAATCAACAAAGTTCAACAAATGGCATGAACCATTAAACCATTGAACCGTTGAACCTTTTTGGGTTCAAGTGGTTGGTTTAAGCAGTTGGTTCAAAGGAATGATTCAAACACTTGGTTTAAGTGGTAGGTTCAAAGGCTCAGTTCAATGAATGAGTGGTGCATAGTGTTGAACTGTTGAACCATTTTTGGTTTAATCAGTTGATTTAATGGCTTGGTTTAAGGGAGTGTCCTAAAGCTGAAAGACAAGTGCCCTTGTGGAGGGTAGTTCCAGGTTTTAGAGCCCTTACAGAGGGTAAGGAGCACTTCAAAGAGGCCACAAAGAAGCAGCTAAGATCTTTCAAAATTTTGTTAAGGAAAGTCATGAATTATTTCAAACTTTTTTTCGAAGGATTTCCTTTGGACAAAAAAGTCTAAAGGAATTTGGAAGGGCTGCGAGAGAGAAAAGGCCAGGGAGAATTTTGAAAGAAGTCAAGCAATCGAGACAATTCTCATGGAATTTTTGTCCATGAGAAAATTGTTTGAGGGAAAAAACCCGTAGAAAAAAGCTCACAGAAAAGGCCCAAAGGAATTTGCCAAGGATGGTGACATCCCAAAAGCCATCAATTTCAAGGAGATAGATTAGCTATATTTTTTTAAGTGATGACAGGTGTGTGGATGTCAATTTTAAGACAGTAAATAGCTATTTGCTTTTAAATTTCTTGAGTGCCAACCATGAAAAGTGCCCAAGGAATGTAGTGACCCACCAGAAGACCATCCCTGAGGGCTGAAGGAACAAAAATAGACAAATCCAAGAGAAGACAAGGTGCCGAAAGAGACAAAGCAGTCCAAGTGGCAAAGAGGAGGTGAGTTATTTCTAGATGGTCACCAAATAGTGCAAATAGTAAGCGGCATAGCTTGTTCCCTCCAATTTACATTTATAAGCAAACAAGCCATGCAAATGCCTTGAAGAGAGCAATTTGTTCATAAAGTAAAGGTGCAACTTGCACTTCCTCATTAAGGGTGGGATACCAAAGTCAAAGCAAGAACCGATAATCAAATGGCTCCCTCTTCCCAAGGCTCAGAGCGCACATGGGCTAGCTTGAAAAAAGAGTGCCAAAGTCTTTCCCAGAAGGGGCCAAGTTCTCTTCTTCTCTCTATATATTGTAAAAATTCTCTTTTGAGAAGATCCACTCTCTTAGCCTTAAGGCAAAACTTTGGCCAAAAATCTCTCAGGTTTGTAAGGTAGAGCTTTGCCAATTTTTTACCTTGAATCAAGACTTAGCATTTTTACCTCTATCTGGACTTGCACTTTAAAGTATATGTATGTGTTCTTCTTTTGTGTTAAGTCATTGTCTTTCATGCTTCTCATAGATCAATTATAACATGTCTAGTGTATTATGAAGTCTCCTTTCTACAAGTCTGCCAGAAGTGTTCCTAGGGGAATGTAGGTGCTTGTGAATACGCTGCCATAAGTGTGTCTGAGGACGCCTTTGGTAGTTTCTTCCTCCATGTATCTCCATGGACCCCTAGCTGACTATTGTAGAGGAGCTTCCCACTTCAGATGAAGTGTATGGGCACTTATTTTTGGTGAAAAGTGTATATTTGGGATGGGTGGGTCAACTTTTTTGGTGTATCACCTTTTCATTTTTTAGGCTTAGGTTTTATTTTCAGCATCTCTCTCTCCCTTTTCATCCCCCTTTTTTTTTCCATTTATTTGTTAGAAATAGGAGAAACCAGGGCCTAAAAGATACATCAGAGGGAGCTAGTCCTTATCTAGAGACTCTCCCATCTAACTTCTCTAGTCCCATAGGTGAGAGGGGAGTTTCCATTGTTGCATGTGGAAAGGTAGGAGCTCGGCCTCCTGCCCCAGGTGCAATCCACTACGTCAACAGGTTCGAAGGAATTCAATAACTTGTTTTGCATCGGGCTAAGTGTTTCACAAAAAAATTGAAGGGTCATTTGTTTTAAAATTTTTATCCATAACAAAAATTTCAAAGGGCACTCACCCTTTGAGAATTTTGTATGCACAAAAATACCAAAAAAAATCCTTTGTTTCAAAAAAGGTGCAAAGTCTTATTTATTTCAGACTTTTTATCCATGACAAAATATATGAAGGGAACTTACCCTTTGGGAATTTTACCATGCAAAAAACTTGAAAGAAATGTAAGGACTTATTTATTTTAGCCAAAGTGTTTACAAAAAGTCTAAAGGATTATTCCTTTAGGCATTTTGTCCACACCAAAATCTTGAAGGGTTATTTTTCCTTTGCAAAATCTCTTAAGGGTCATTTCCTTTGGGCATCTTGCCCTTGAAAAATTTCCAAAGGGAACTTTTAGAAGGGTCATTTTTAATTTGCAAAATCATTAAAGGATCAGTTCTTTCAGGCATTTTTCATTTATAAAATTCCTGAAGGGCACCTTCAAAAAGTCTAAAAGGCACTTTTAAAAGATCTAAAGGACCATTCTAAAGGTCGAAGGGAAATTCTATAGGGAAAGTGCCCTTGAAAAAATCTAAAGGGTAATTTTGGCAAAGTTGCTATGGATTAGAAGTCCTATTTACTTTGGGAATTTTCCCCATGTACAAATTCTAAAAGAATTACATTCCTTTGAGAAAAATGTAAAGTTAAAATTCTTTAGGAAGAGTACCAAGTTCAATTTCTATGGGGAAATTGTTTTAGACAAAATGTCTGAAACAATTGTCCCAATGAAGACAAAAAGAACTAAGTCTCAATTCTTTTCTTAAAAGTGCAAAAGACCAATTTATTTAGGAAAATTGTTTTATACAAAATTTACAAAATAATTATTCTGACGAAGGTGAAGATCTGAAGGTTGAATTATTTTAGGCATCTTGCCTATGCAAAAGTTTTGATAAAGCTCAATTCTTTCAGGAAAAGTGTGAAGTTAAAATATTTTCATGAAGTTATATTGGAAATTTTGTTCAAGATAATTACCTTTATAGAATGCCAAAAATAATTTTTGTGAGACAAAATGCCTAAGAAAATTCTTTTGAAGACCAAAGGGCTGATGAAATCATGAATGTCAAAGACAAAAGATTTGATAAATAAAGTACCTAAAGAAATTTGACTAAACTACAAGTATGACAGTCTCATAGACATATTTTTATGGGTGTGCAAATATCAAATTTAGGCCAAATAAAGTAGCCATTAGGATTAAAATACTTCAAGACAGTCATGCAAGTTTTAATTTTAGGCCCCATGAATTAGCCATTTATTTTCAAATAGAGGTAGATACGATGGAACACATTTTCATAGATCAAGATGATCTGATAGTACATGATCAAAGTTAAATAGATAAAAGAGCCTAGGATAAGCACATGTATGATAAGTGTCAAGATCAAGGGGAATTATTTAAATATTGATCACATTCTTAGAGATTGATGATGTACGTTCAAGTGTATACAATCTGATCTATGACACTATTAAGTCAAGACTTTTCAATAAAGCACATAATGAATGTGGGATTACCACTTGGCTAGAGTGTATTAACCTAATAAGAATTATAAATTAGGATGAAAAAAGCCCATGGAACTTCTAAGTGGCATCATTTTGGTACAAGACCTATAGACAACTAATAACACTCCACCCCTTAGATCTTGATCTGATGGAGCACATTTACTCATCTTAGCTAGATCTGATGGTGCATAGAAAATGTTGAAAAGTCAAGGACCCTATGAGAAAGTGCAAAAATGACAAATGGAATGGATGTGTGCCATAAATTAGAAATTGAGAATCTCACACAAGATCTATGGCTCACATTTACTCAGGCAAGGATGATCCAATGATGTGAGTTGAGGTGGATTTTTCAAAGGGCTTAAATTGCATGAGGAAGTGAAAAGTGTCCATATTAGAGACAATCAATTGACTTAGTCACTCTTTGGCCCCAAAAATACCTAGATGGATTTGATGTGGCATGTTAAATGTCAGTATGTGGAAAAATTTTGTTTAAAAGGTAAAATTGATGGTTATTTCATGGATGTGACAATGATTCAAAGCATAAAAGAATGTCTAACTACCATTTTAGAGCATATTTTCTTAACAAACATGGATCTTTTCTATTTTCAACATAGCTAGAGCTTTCCAATTCTAATAATCACAAGGTAATAGGTTTTCCTTGGTATGCATAAAGAAGAGATTTCCTATCCAAAAATTTCCATGATATATAATTGATTAACTAGAGAAAATTTATAGACAAGTTACACATAAGGACAAAATATATTTGGCTCTTTAAACAATTTTCTCCCTCTAACTGTGCATGTGAGTGGTCAAGAGCATCTCTAGGTAGTTGTATATGGTAACTAATAGTTGTTTGGGCCTCCACTATGAAGTTCACCATCTATATCATGAATTCAATGACATCTTTAATCAAAAGAGCAAAAGTTTGTTATAATTATTTATCATTCCTTTGGAGATAGTTTCAATAATAATACTTTTCTTACAAGTAGATGAGGATCTCAGGCATGGGAAAGGGCATATTCTAGCCAAAAGTATCTTGGTAGAATTAAAGGCTTGTTATAAATTTTTTTAAGTTACAATCCTTAATTCCAAATTCAAAAATGTATAAATAGGGGTTTGTCCTCTATTCTAAGGTTATTGTTGGATATTGGTTATGGTAGTTCATTGTTTTAGGCATCCATTTTCTCCAAGTTTAGGTTCTATACAAGTTTTTGTAGGATCAACTGCTATGTGTAGATTTTATCTCCCTTAATAAGGTGGTTACATCTATACAAACATTAACAAGATTTGAGAGCATGTTTATGTCTCCCTTGTCAAAAGAGCAATCTCACCATACTTGTCCCCATGACAACATTTTCAAGTGTTGATGTTTGTAATATTTATTTTCAAGTCAATGGAAAATATTTTTGGTTCTTTATTGTATCATGTTAATGAAATACAATAACATGTTTTACAAGTTCTACTAATTGGATATTTGGGTTTGTGTTCACTACTGGTTGTCATTTTGAGCACGTACCTAGGTTATAAATCCCTTTTTATAGTTATATTTGGAAATGTGTTGTTGAATACATTTTAAGGGCACCCTAGGTTCATGAATGTAGTAGGAGAAAGTATTTGAGATTCTAGTTTTAGTGTATGTTCTAGGGATTTAGGGATCATTTAGTGTTTACCATTATCTTGCATTTGAATTTTTTTTGTATCTTTACTAACAAATATTGTCATGAAATAATGCTAGATACCCTACTATTTGGAAGCCACCAACTTGCCACCCTCTATTTTATAATTATCTAACATGTCCTACCCTATCCTACCCTATAAATAATACATCTTGTTGCTTACTATAAGTGTTATTTGACTTGAAAATGCATAAGATCTTGCATATCTAAAATGTGTTTATAGTCTATGTTTTAAAATATTAGCATTACAATCCTTTATTTAGCCCCTTTATTATTAAAGATTCTTTAGAATGAGGATTGCATTCATAATTTGATCTATCTTTAGTAATTTGTGTATGAATTAAAGAATTTATGAATTTTGTGTGACAACCCTTCATGGGTGAAGCATGCAAACTTGGTTATGCTCTAGTCATATTTGTTATGTATACCAAGAGTCCCCATCGAGATTGAATTTAAAAATCCCTCTATGTGAGCAAGCTACCCCATAGGTTATCTCTCCTTAGTTTTAGGAAGAGTCAAAAGTATTAGGGAGTTAACCATACCCTCTGTAGGTGCCTCTCAATCATTTTTTTCATTCGATCTAATCTTGATGCCAAACCCTTCCTTAGCTATAATAACATACTAGTAGGTTTTCCATCATTGCTTTCTATTTTACTTCAAGCATGTAAGGCAGAGTATACGTAGTTTAAAACTAAGAACTAACACTCTTATCGCATCATTTTTGGGGATTAAATTGAAATATTGGTTACCTATGTTGTTAAGGATTCTTGTAGAGAGCTACTATCTTTTTTCAAGTTATCTACCTATTGTACCGATCTGATCATCTTTGGTGTGTTAACATCACCACACTCCTCTAGCACCATCATCAAGGATAATTATTATCACCCATGTTTCCAAAGACTCTTGCAGAGAGGTATAAGTGATTTGTTTGAAAATTTCTCTGCCCATCATTCATGCTATTATGACTATCTCTGGTGCATCAACATCACCAACACTCTTTTAATGTCATTATTGGGGACTAAACTGAACTTCTAGTCACTTGTGTTGCCAGGAATTCTTATAGAGAGCCATGATTATTTCATCTTGTGAAGTTATCTACTATTACTACACTGATATGACTATCTTGGCTATCAACATCATAGCACTTTATTGGGGATGTGCCAAGAATTTTTTAAGGCTTGAAAAATTGACTTCTATTGCATTTATTACAAATAACTATTAACATTACATGTTGAAAGGGTTTTTGTCCTTTTTGAACATTATTCAAAAAACTTTAGTGTCTTTGTTTTCTATCTAATTAAGCTTCAAAAAGTCTAATTTTAGCATATATCACAACAATTTTTCAACTATTATATTTTAGAAGTTTAATTCTAGTGGTGACCCCAACTTTATTTTTATAGTTTCAAGGAAGATTGGTGCCTCTTCTGAATATTATGCTAGCTTTTAATTTTGATTATCTTCTTATTTGTAAATCTAGAAGGATTTAGATCATCTTTCAAAGGTGAACCATCTAAGAGACTTTTTCTACCCTTAAGTATTCCTCAAAAAGAAGGGGACAAGTTTAGAGGCCTATTGAAGGGCAAAGCTCAGTTGCTAAGGGTTGTTTAGATTCTATTAATCTTGAGATATTTGTTAACCACCCATTATTAAAGACTATCATAGCTCTTCTCTTGATTCTAAAACACATAGTTTTATTTATTTTCTAGCTCCTTCCCAACTAGATGAATCCCCTCCCAATTCTAATCCACCAAGTCCATCTTGTTCACCCCCTCATATCCCTTTACCATTTGTTCTTGAACCTTATCTTGAACTAATCATGAGGAATAAGGACTAGGTTGAGAATGCACATCCTGCATTTTGGGTTCTTAGATTTAGGCCTATCAATTTAGATGAAATGGAAGGCCATCTTAATGAAATCCCAAATGAAGTTAGGAAATGCCTCCCAAAATTCTAAGGGAATAACGTAGTGAGTGGTGATCAACACCTGAGGGCCTTCTAAAATATTATTAAAGATTATGAGGTAGAGTATGAGGATATGTGCATAAATTTATTTGTGCACATGTTGGAGGAAGATGCTTGCAAATGGTTCAATTCCCTTTCCATTAGATGCATTGATTCATGGAAAGAGATGTAAAATGTTCTTATAATTCAATATGGTGCTAGGATTGATCTAAGGTTTCTCTTGGTTTAATTTGAAAATATCAAGAAGAATCCTAATGAGTGTTTGTAGGACTTTAATACATGGTTCAATAAGACCATGATGTGGATACCTAAAAACATCAGACCTAGTGATATAACATGCTTGATAAATTAATATGATGCCTTTGATAAGAAGGTTGTGTACTACTTGAGGGATAAGGCTCCCATTAACTTGTAGTTGGCATTCAATATGGCCATCCAAATTGATAACAACATAAAGGCTACGGGAAAGACTATGGATAAGTGGGCTGATGTGAAGCTAGTCAATCTAGAAAAGATGTAGCCCATGAAGACAACCAACTTGGAGGAAAATGTCAAAACTTTGGCCTCTAATTTCAAATAAATGTCATATAAGTTGGTTAGAGATAAAAAGGGGGTCCCTTATATGTCTACCAGCTATGAGTGGATCTAAATCTAGATCAAAAACCAAGGGGGGATGCTTTCCACCATCGAGATAATCATAGAGGGAAGAGGTCTGCATGTGAAGAAAGAATAAAAATAAATTAGAAATAATGACATACTAGCAGGTTTTCCATCATTGTTTTCCATTTTCCTTTAAGTATACAATGCTGAGTGTATGAGGTGTACAACTAGGAACCAATAGGTTATCTCATCATTCTCTCAGAGTGTTTATATACAACACTTAATTATTTGAATTATGACAAAAAAGGTGTTCTAACATTGATCCCAAGATGTAATTGAACCTTATAAGATAGTAAGTAACTAGTTGTTGTAAACATATTGTAATGTAAAGGGAAAGAGCCTGTAGGTTATGTTTTCATGAGTTATTTTTAGTATTCCTAAAGTAGTCTTACATGCCTTTATGTATTCTTTAGCAGTCTTACCTCCCAATGGAGAAAATTAAGGAAGATAATTTTCAAGGCTTCTATGTAGACCATGCACATATCTACGGATGATAATAGTAGAACTAGTTAGCCAATTTTGGGCCATTGGGCATAGAGGAAGATGAGGTCATCTATTTAGAGAGTATGATTGAGCTTGGGGTTCTATTATGATACCTTTATATGAATTAACTTTTCTATGGATTTACAAAGGTGGTATAGCAAGTTAGTGTTTGAGGTGGACCTTATAATCTTCTAAGTATATCCAGTGTAACACAAATGATCATTTTCAATAAAATAAAAAGGGGCCCTCATTCTAGTACCAAATAAATTATTATTGATGTGTGTTTTATGCACACTAGGTAAACTTATGAGGTAACCTATAACATTTTAGGATCAATTAGGAGAGATTCACTCTAAGACATAAGTTGCAGGCTACTGGGTTTTGTAAACAACCTATTTATGGAATAGTAGTGAACAAAGTAGTTATTTACCTCAGATGGTTCAGACATGACATGGGTATAAATATACTCGATATGGGTGGGCTGATGATGGATTAAACCTAAGGTGGGTAGGATCAAAATAAACTCAAAAGAGTGAAAATTAGGAAAAAAAAGAAAGTATGTGGATCAAACAAGATGAAACCTTTCTAATCTAGTTCTTGAACAAAGGGTTGGACACACTCTCATGAACCAATGTTTGTTGTAACCTACTATAAGCATACCAATAATAAAACATAGTTAAGAGTCAAATAGAACAAGAATAAAATAAAATTTAACATATATAATCAAAGATCACTATGATTATAAGATTGTAATTGCATATCTACAAAAGGAGACTATGATTATTACACAAAAAAAATTCAAATTAATAATAAAACAATACAAATAACTGTATTAAAATAATACTCATGCATAATGAAAAGACTAAGATACTAATTTGATGGAACTTCTTACAAGATTCATAGGTTTGGATAAGAACAAGATTTTCACATCAAGACCAATTACATAATAGTCCGTAAAATTTATTATTAATCTTAATAGCCAATATTCTCATCCATTTGGGACTAGGAAAATACAAGTATATATATGTTAGGAACCCATGCTACCCATTCTCTTTACTTTGTTATTATAATAGTTTTTATGGATGTATATTCTTTGTAAGTCATCTTATGAGCATTTTATTTTATCCCACATTCATGGAAAGTAGTAGTTGACTAGATTAGACTTAGTATATAATTAGGTGTTGAGGCCAATGAAGGCATCCACAAATTTATTGTATTGAACTTACTTAAAGGAGGTTTCCCCCTTGAAGAGGCCAATGACTCTACAATTTAGCCATTGTAATTTAGTTATGCTTATTTGAGTTAATATATTTCTAGTTTTCATAGTTTATTTCATGTATTTGTAATTATCTACTAACTTGTTCAGGAAAGATCCTCTCATATGGTATCAGAGCACTTTCTAGGGCCAATTTTTTTTTCAAAAGTGTTTTTTTGTTCCACTACATAATTCATTTAAGTATTTTTCTTTATCATAATAATCTATTTTGGACCAGGGTAAAAACCTATCTGCATAATTATGGGAAGTGCTTGGGTGAAAGCCATAAAACTCATTGTGAAGATTACCACAGGAACCCCAAAGTAGCTGGCCCATTGAGAGGACCTGCCAACAAAATGGGTAGTGATCCCATTCTAATTGACTAGTTCCCATCCATGAGGAAAAACAAGAGCTATCATTTAGAGGTAAACCCATGGCCAATTTTTTTTTGGAGAGTGGTACTCACTTAGACGGTATTGGTGGTCAGGGAGATTCTTTAAACCCTTAGGTATCCATTGAAACTTGGGGCCCATTTCTATCAGTTTTATAATATTTGTAGTAGACTATCAAAAAAATAAACCAACAATCGAGTATCCAAAGATTATAAGAGGAATTATAGTTAGACATTTGATAGAAACCATAAATTGGAAAATTTTCATCCTATCAATTTTAGAAAAATATTCACAAAGTTTTAGACAACTCTTAGAGGACTTGTAACTAGACAAAAAATAGAAAACAAAATAAAAAAATCATTTTTTTCCATATCTCTCTATCTATAGGTCCGTTGATCCTCAAACTTTATTTAGACACCTAAAATTCCATTCTTCACATTTTCTTCCTTGAGGTCCCATATCCTGATTCCACTCTTAATTCCCATAAACCTCAATTTTCCTTTTTTGGGGTTTTTCCATAACTATTGTTTTTGTCTGTTTACCTCAAAATTTTTCCATAGTGTTCTTCTACCTTTTTTGCTCCTTTGTCCCTCTTTGATAAATTTTCTAGTTTATACATTTCCACTCCTAAAATTTCCCTCACCTTCATCAATCATATTCCCACTACAACAAAATTAGCAAAAGTATCTTTACCCCTTTTGATTTCACCCACATCACAAACTTCCCTTACTAAATGTGTCTCAACTCTAGTTTTCCTACACATTGAATTGAAAAAAAAAAATTATTCAGGTCATGGTAGTAACTGAAATAGGAGTAAAAAATATGGAGGATGAAATTTACGCCCTCAAGACACATCAAATATCTTGATGAAAAAATTCTTGGCTGTAATTTTCAACATACCACCTTGAAAAATAGATGACATCCAAAGTCCTCTTTTGACACTAATTTAATTCTTCCACTAATTTTCATGGGCTAAAGCTTGATTTTCCTCAATTATGGTGTAGATCTGACTAGATGGATCTATAAGGGATAATAATATTTTAGTATACATAATACTTTTGATGATAACAAGGTTCTATTTGCATCCTTTCAATTATAACTTGAATCCATTTATTGGTATTGTTGGTATACCAAGACTCATGATGAGCCAAGATGGACTGATTTTTGCACCCTTATTTTATAATAGTTTGGCCCTAGTGATTTTAATGACTTTATGGGAGCACTCACTAAAATTTTCCAAATAGGAACCATGAGAGAATATCAAATAGAATTTGAAAAATTGGCCAATCACACAAAGGGCTTGTTCAATGAATTATTCAAGAGTTAATTTGTCAGTGGATTGAAGGACATAATTTAATTTGAGGGAAAAATGTTCCAAACCAACATGATGATGGAAGCCCTAGAGTTGGATAAGTTGGTAGAGGACAAGATCACAGTCAGAAATGATTCAAATCTTATTTTTCTCCATTAAAAAATATAACTCCATAATGATTTCAAACAATGCCAACCCCCATAACCACTCCTATCAAGCATTTATCTGAAGAAGAGATGCAACCCATAGAGAAAAATGACTATGTTATAATTGTGATGACAAATTCACTTAGGGACATTGATGTGTCAAGAAAAAGCACTACCTATTAGACATGGACTCTCCACCTAAAATTGAAGATTGGGAAGATGTTTAGGATACAACAGATGATCTAGAAGAAGCTCAACTGATTGTGGAACCTACTTCTCAAGAATACCACCCAAAGATCTCTCTCTCTCCATGCCTTAGTAGGAGTCACCACCCTAAAAAATATGTGAGTCAAGGGTTACTTCAAGAAGTTCCCTCTCAAAATACTCATTGATTTTAGTATCACTCATAACTTCATTGACCCTCAAATCACTAAACAGGTTGATTATTTTGTCTATCCTTACTACAACTTTGAAGTCATAATTGATAATAGGGGAATTACCTTACAAATGTAAGTGTCACAATGTGCATATCTTTATTGGAGATTATAAATTTCAATCTAACATGTTTGCCTTACCCTTAGTTAGATGTGATGTTATTTTGGGAGCCCAATGGTTATGTACACTTGGATCCATATTATGGGATTTTACTAAACTTTGGATGTAGTTTTTAGATAATGGGAAAAAACACATAGTGAAAGGCTTACAACTAGGGCCTCTTAGCATCATTAGTTCACATTACATAAAAAGGCTTCTTAATAAGAATTCACATGGTATCATTTCCTAACTCCATTCTATTCAAATGCAACCATCAACAGTCTCCACTACTCCTAATCTATAAACTATTTTGCATAGGTATGCATGTCTTTGTTAAAATAATGGTATTAAAACCTTTATGGCTAGAGGACCACCTTATTGAACTCTTTTTTGGAAGCATTCCTCCTAACATCAGGCCCTACCTCTACCCATATTAGCAAAATACTAAGATTGAGATGTTTATTCAAGACTTACTAAAATAAGGCATTATTCACCCCAATACCATCCCATATTCTTCCCTAATTATCCTTTTTGGGGAAAAATATGGGTCATGATGCCTTTATATTGACTTTTTCACACATAATCACATCACAATCAAGGATAAGTTCTTGATCCCTATTATTGATGAGATTCTTGATGAGATTCATGGCACTCATTTTTTCTCCAAGTTAGATCTCTACTCTAGATATCACCAAATTTGGCTTCATGAGGATGATATCCTTAAGACAAATTTTCACACACATGATAGCCACCATGAGTTTTTGGTCATGCCCTTTGGCCTCACTAATGATCCTTTAACATTCCTGGCATTGATGAATAAAATATTGTAGCACTACCTATAGAAATTCATTCTGGTCTTCTTTGATGAAATCCTCATCTATAGTAAAACATGGTCGGAGCATCACCAAATCTAAATCTCACACTAAAACTTATCTCCGACCATCATCTTTATTTAAAATAGTCTAAATGTGCTTTTATCGAAGACCAAGTGGATTATCTTGGGTATATTATTTCAACCCAAGGGTTTTGGGTGGATATTAAAAAAATAGTTACCATAATAAGTTGACCTTATCCTTAGACACTCATGAGCCTCCATGGTTTTTTGGGGCTAACTGGATACTATCACAAGTTTGTTAAGGATTACAAGAAGATTACAACTCCATTGATAGCTATGTTGAAAAAGGAAAAGGATCATTTTACATGGACACAAGCTACTGAGTGTACATTTAAAGAATTGAAATAAGATATATGTACTACACCTATTCTAGATATGCTAGATTTTTCCAAGACCTTCACTATTGAGAGTGATGCTTGCAGTAATAGACTTGGTGCTATTCTCCTCCAAGAAGGATGCCCCATTGTGTTAACCATAAAATCTCTTTCTATCAAGAATTTAATATTATCTACTTATGAGAAGTAAATGATGGCAATTTTGCATGTAGTTTAGAAGTGGTGGCCATACCTACTAGAGAATCATTTTTACATAAAAAATGATCACTAGAGTCTGAAATATTTCTTGAAATAATAGGTCTCCACCCCATCACAACAAAAATGGGTCAAAAAATTCATGGGTCATGAATATGAGATCACTTACAAGAAGGGTAAGGACAATATTATGGTTGATGCTCTATCTTGCACATTTTCAAACCAAGCTTCCCTTTCAGCTATTTCTATGCCTATTCTAAATTGGTTAGATCCTATATAGTAGGGTTATGCCAATGAATCCTCATTATCCCAAATAATTCAATAGTTGGACACTAACCCCTCCACTATACCACATTATTCTTAGGATGGTGCTTCTATGCAATATAAGGGTCATTTTGTGCTTCCCTAGAGCATAGATCTTCAACAGACTGTATTCTATGAATTTCATGCTTCTCCATCCATAGGGCACTCAGGGTTTCTCAAAAATTATGAGTGGGTACAATGTAACTTATTTTGAAAGGGAATGAAAAAGGTAATTAAAATATGGTGGCTAAATGTGATACCTTCCAATGTAACAAGGGGGAAAACACACTCATCCTTGGGTTGATTGAACCCTTGCCCATCCCTACCAGGATTTGGACAAATATTTCTATAGATTTCATTGAGGGGCTCCCTAAATCTAGAGGGAAAATAGTGATCTTAGTTATGGCTGATCACCTCTCCAAATATATTCATTTTTATGCCCTCAACAATCTCTATAATAACTCTATGGTCACACAAATTTTCTTGGACTAGATTTTCTATCTTCATGGCATTACTTCATCCATTATCTCAGATCGTGATGCAACCTTCACTATCCATTTTTGGATAGAACTATTTCAATACACTGATACCTAATTAAAGATGAGTTTTGGGTATCATCGACAAATAGATGGCTACACTAAAATTACCAATAAATTCTTGGAAACTTTTCTTTATTACTTCACCTTAGAATAAAAACATCAGTGGGAAAAGTGGTTCCCCTTCATTTAATGGTGGTATAATACCTTCTACCATAGTTTAGCTAAAATGACTCTATCTAAATCAGTCTATGGTCAAGCACCACTAGTGCTCCTTTTGTACACCCATAATAGTTAATTAGTTAAAGTAGTCAACATGATTCTCTAAACCCAGGATTAGATCCTTACCACCCTATGGGATAATCTTCATATGGCACAAAATTGAATGAAATAATAGGCTGATCAACATCATTAGGAGTATACTTTTCAAGTAGGTGATATGGTTTTTCTTTGAATTCAACCATACAAACAATCCTCCCTAAAAATCAAAGGGTGTCATAAGATAGCTCCCAAGTTTTATGGGCTCTATAAGGTTCTTTAGAAGATTGGGTCAGTTTCTTATAAGTTGGAGCTCCCACCTTTTTCTTGGGTTCACCCAGTATTTCATGTCTTTTGTCTAAACAAATTTCTTGTAATAAACATCAGAGTAAAGACTATTTTACCAGAGCTTCATAATGAAGGTTCCATCCTTCTTGAGTTGGAGGTAATCTTGGAGAGGTGCACACACCAAATTAACTCCCACTCCTTCACAAAGGTTTTAATTCAAAGGCATAGAATGCAACTAGAGGATGCCACATGGAAACCACTATTTTAGATTCAATACCAATTCCCACATATAAATATTTGAGGACAAAGATTTTTATAAGAGGGAGGGGATGTTAGAAAACCATACTACCCTTCTCTTTAATTTGTTAGTATAATAGTTTCTATGGATGCATATGCTTTGTAAGTCATCCTGTGAGCATTTATTTTTATCCCACATTCATGAAAAGTAGTAGTTGCTTAGATTAGACTTAGTATATAAGTAAGTGTTGAGGCCAATGAAGGAATACACAAATTTATTGTATTAAGCTTGATCAAAGGAGATTACCCCCTCAAAGAGGCTAGCGATTCTATAATTTAACCATTATAATTTAGTTCTAATTATTTAAGTTAATATATTGATATTTTTCATAGTTTATTTTATGTATTTATAATTATATGCTATCTTTTTTAGGAAGGATCCTCTCAATATAAGCTTGGGATTGGGATGCCTAATCTCTAAATCAAAATCTAAATTCACATGTTTGAAAAAATAATTAGGCATCAAAAATTTGTGCATGGCATGAATGTTTACAATATGATTATAAATAATATTTTTCCAAAAGAATTATAAAAATAATAAGGGTCCCAATAAAAACTTCTATTATAATTATAACATGTACTCATATCAAAAATTATCTATAATGTGTCAACATCAGGTAGTATAACTTGCATGATCATTGATGTGGATGATACTGTAATTGTAACTTGAGTTACATCTGTAGTGGGTACTATTGTTGTAGATACTCCAACTAAAGATATAACATAAGTTATTATCAATGTAGTTATGGTAATGAATTTAGGAAGTGGCACATATGCTATCCTTATTTATGTTTGCACTAGTTTGAAATATAGAGATTGAGACTGAGTGACTTGAAGGGGTGTTGTTATACTCCTACTATCAAAGTTAAATTTTTTATCACCTTCATTTATAAATATAAGGTGTGATTAGCTTGAAAGTCAATATCAATAGTTTCAAATCTATCAAAGACCTTTTGAACAACTATAAAATCTTATCCATCAACTTCATGTGCATAATCAATGTAGATTTAACCTCCACATAAAGTGTCTCTATCCATATAATTATATATTCTCTAATTTCATGATTTCTTCATTGGTTATATAAAATTTTCCCTTAATTTTCACTTAGAAGTTGTCAAATGTAGCTTAGAGGAGGTTCTAAAAAATGGACTTAGGAACTAACTTCCCAAGATGAGTGTTTACCTTGGTGACCCTCATATCTTTCAAAATAGAGACAACATCTCTCTCCTAACTTGTAAACTATTGCACTAAAGTCCACATCTCTTGATGTCAGTCAAGTAAGCTATCCCTCTTAATGGCCACATAATTCTTAGCCCATGTAGCTTCTGGTGCTATTGCTACATTCAAATGGGTGTATTCCTTGTTCCTTTTTATTTGGCTAAGAAAGTGGAGTTTACCATCCATTTATTTAATTTTACTGAATAATTGAAGTATTACCCCATACTTAGGCTAGGATGTAGCCTTTGTAGACCTTATTAATTGAATGGTGTCATACAAATTTTTAGCTGCACCTTGTACATTGTCTATAATCTCTTTCGGAGATTGAATTGTGCTTTTATCTTATGTCCTCTATAAATATTGGTCATAGATCTTGAACATATATTTTATTACACCCCCATTAGCATCTAAAAAACTAGAGGGATCTTCCCTATATAAATCCAAGTCTGAAGGATTTGTTTTTATTCTTTTTTCCAAAGAAAATAAGTCTTCTCTTTGTTCTAATTTAACCTATTCTCCTTCTCCAACTATAGTATTTATCTTGACCTTACCTAAGGTATTTGTTTGTCTATTAAATAAAACTTGATTTTTGGTCAGTCAAAAATCAATAGGTCTTGTCTTCCTATGTCCTGTTATCACAACTATTTATTTTAAGAGGGGACATTGAATAAAACTTTCTGCTTAACTTACTCTATGACTGTAGGAGTAGAAGAAGGAGATTATCATGGAGGGTGCTTTGATATAGGAGAATATGTCTGCAATTGTTAGAAAGGAGGTATATCCTTCTTCTATATAATATCTTTCTTTTATGTTATGGTATCAATGATATACTTAGTTTTCCCAACTACCTTATGCACTAAAACTATAGGGGAATTTTTTAAGGAAGCTTAAAAAATAGGAATTCCCAAATATGTAGATAACTTGGGGGTGTGACCTATGTTGAAAAAATTGAGGTAGATACTAGACTTTAAAATGTACTTTCTTTGATTTCCCAAAGGATTGTGGATTAATTACCCTAAAGAATGAGTGTGTCATTGGGGTGTTAAGTAAATTTTGCATGTAACTAGTGACATATGTGTAAGTAAACCCAGTGGTAATATACATATTAAGAGGACTCATAGTAGGTTAGATAGGTGGAGGAAAATACCAAACCATAGGAAATTGAGCTACATTTGGAAAAATCAGCATTATGATTTCCAGGGGATTATTTATTGAGCTTAAAGAATACAAAGAATTAGTAGTTCCTATTACATCAATTATAGTAGAAACAATTGAAGAAGTTATAAAAGAATGGGGAACTTGTATACTTAAAATTTGGGAGGGGATAGCTGGGGTGACTTTTGTTGTAATTATCACTGTGGTAGCTTGAGATGGAGAGCATGTGGGTGTGGTTGATGATGACCCCTATTATGAGGCTTACAATTTAATTCTACCTCACCTTTCATGTTTCCCTCTTTGTCTAACAGTAACTCAGTGGCCATTGAGTGAACTCTTTCTCAATCAACTTCTTTAGATATCTCTATAATCTCAATCCCTATGGATTGAATATCTTATTCAACCATCCACTTATATTATTCATCTTCCTCCATCATTTCCTTAAATGATTTATTTTCCTTAGTGTTTATTTTAGACACTCATTCTTCTTTAGATACCCATCATTTACCTTCTTCTTCACTATCATATATTTCAATAGGGTCTTATGTCCATTAACCCCTTATTTTATCACCTTCCTCTATAAATTCTATAGGTTTCTCCTCTACTTCCACCTTTTGGGGTGAGATTGGGGAAGTCTTGGGCTTTCTATTGTAGGTAATTTGAGACTTAACAGTAATGGGGGTTAGACATATAGAAAGTGGAGTGGAAGATGAATGGATTATAATGGTAGTAGGTGGTAGTGTAGTGGGAATGGAAATGAATATTGAGGGAATTATGGGAGGCAAAGATGGTATCTTAAGATATTGGGGCACTAACATTGGTGGTGTTGTTACAATAGGTAGTGACTTAGGAGGAGAAGTAATAAAAACTTAAGAAAGGAAAGCTAGAAGACTTACTAGTTGTACCATGGTTAGTTGAGGTAGAGGTAACATGGAGAATAAACCAAATAATCCATTAGGACTTGTAGATTTATCATATATTATATATGTATGCTAAGGATAAGGATTAATAACTAAATTTACAAAGGATCTTGGGATCTTGGGGCAGTCTCAACTTTGTCTTCAACATCTACTTCCCTAGATGGGCTTACTTGTTCTTGCATATCTAGTTCTATTTGAGGAGGCCCATGAATAGGTGTAAAAACCCATTTTTATTTTTTGATCCTCTTATCATCCTCATCAGTGATAATAGGATCATACTAGATCTATTGGGATACAATAATTGACATATTTACTCTATGCATACTCATAGCCACCTCAATATCATCATCAACATTATGACTATAAAATCATGATTGTAAGATTGGTACCCATAATTAATTATTAATTTATTATCATATTTATTTATATGTCCCTTGACATTATTCATAGGGTCCCAATGTCTAAATGGTGCCCATTTAAATCCATGATGAACCCTATTTTTTTCCATAGACTGGAAGTGTTCCCACCTTGTATAATATATTCAACTAATGATAAGAGGGGTTATGTGAAAAAATACATAATTAGATATTTTTAGCTTGAAATCAACACTACAAAATAATTTATTTTTTAGCTAATTTTTTAGGAATGATTCATGGTAAATACAAGGGGTGTGCCTTGCTGCCTGTTGACCATTTTGACTATAAGTAAAAATAGGTAAACCCCCTATTGTATAAAACTTGATATGGGGGTATATTATCATGTTATATAGTGTGTCATAGTTTATTTTATGTCATTTAATATGTTTCTATCCTTGGTCATATTCTACTTTAGTCCTTTTGTCATTTTATGTCATTTAAGGGTCATTTTAGAGTCATTTATGAAGGTGGTACAGTTTGATAAGGTGTAAAAGTGTTATAAAGTCTATTAAAACATCAAATATGTCATATTAATTGTCAATAATGTAAATCATAATTGAAACTTGTAGGTTCCTAATTGAAATAAAGAAAACAAGTGAAAAAGGAATTTTGGCAATTACACGACCTATAAAAGAGAGTAGCACATGGGAAAATCTCATGAAATGACCCTCAAATTACATAAATAAATTTACATACTAGATATACTTTGGAAGTGACAAAAATGGACCAAAATCATTTATCTTCTCCATCATTCCACTAGGTATACAAAATTGGTTAATAGGTGTTTTGATGGTATGACCAGTAGGAGAGATTTCAAGTCAAATGCTATTGGTGGTGGATAGTAAACTTTGTATAATTAATTTTCATGGTAGGATTTGGAAGAATGATTTCCTATGATTTATGAACCATGCTTAATAAGTTGACTATCTTGTTTTTCTTGCTAATCCCCGCACCCTATAGGTTTTGCTTCTATTTGAAGTTGTCTATACAACCCAATCGGTGAAATTGCTTATAAAAGATGTGTAATTCTTCCTTTAATGTTTTAAATATTGGTTTGAATGTTTTGAGTTGATTTCCTGGGCCAAATAGTTCAAATTGTAGGTTGATATCACCAAGTGGACTTGCAGTCAGGTTTCACCAATTGTAGAAGGTTTCTTTCTCTGTGATGGTTTTAAATCAATGTGAAGTATTGTGTTTCATGTCTAAAAATTAATATTAAACCCATATATTTCTAATCTCATTATTACAACTATCATCTATGGAGTTGTAGTAAATAAATACTAATGTAGTCAAATTCTTTCATGATTATCATACATAGTCAAATGAATGAGGTGTTTTGAGCTTTGAGTATGGTCATTAAAGTGTAAAGAAGTTTTTTAAGAGTATGGAAACTTTATTAGAATCATGTAAAATTTTTAAAAGTCCCTTCAAATTATAAATGATGGATTGTGATGGCCAATTCAATCCTTAACATAGTTATACAACATGAATGAACACCTATAGGAAGTCAACCACATTGGAATAAGGACACTTGATCTTGTTTGAACCATTTGAATGCTATAAGGATCTATTTGAATATGTTGAGAGAGACTAGATGTAATTTTAGGACCATATAACATACACATTGACCATCTCACCTTCATTACCTTATACGTAACTGAGATGTCCACGTATAAGTGGCCCCCATAGAGGTTTGAAAGTGTTGCTTAAAGGTGTGTCAACATGTTTGAGACTTTCCTTGAGGTCTTAGAATGTTGGAGATATCATAATAAACATAATTGAGGTCATTGGTAGGAAGACACGAGAAGTCACTTTAAGTGAAGAAATGTTTGTTCAAGGACTTGTTTCCTTAAAAACCCCAAAATAGAGCCCTAACCACTTTTGAGGCTGCCATATAATGAGGCAATAGGAAGCCTAGTTGAGATTGAATGGTCCTATATTATATCCTTCATATATGGATAAAACTTGTAAAAGAAATAAAGTTATTTGGCCAATAGGTTTTCATGCTAGATGGCTTCAAAGTCACACAATTTTTCACTACAAATTTTTAGTGTTTTCTATAGTTTTAAACCTCAAATGACTTTACACTCCAAGGTGGTAGTGTAGGAACATACATCCATGGCAAATGATCTCATTAGGGTTAGAAGACATTAATAATTTAAGGGAATTGGAGAGAGTTTGGGTTGCAAGACGTTGGTCCATACTACCATTTATAGGTGTGAATTGCCCTCCAAAGGGCTTACCTACAGTGACTGTAGGTACCTATTTGCAAGTTCATAAGTGAAATTTGGTGGTTAAGTCTATAAATACAAACAATTTCTAGTAGAGTTGGTTTTAAGACCTCAAATGAATCATATGAGGTTTAAAAAAAAGTTTAAAGGTTGAAACACACCTACAAGAACACCATTTTACTCCAAAATAGTCAACTATAGCTAACAGTGGCATGATAGTGGTCTATGAAACTAACTAGTCTTGAGGTTGACCTAACCTAAAGCATGATGTGAGTAAGTGAAGATGTTAGATGAACCTAGAGGACCTTAATAAGCTCTTGTGGAAATAAGCCAATGTTTAATATATAAATTCTAACCTATAAGTATGGTGTTTTGAATCAAGAAACATAATAATAATCAACTTGTAGTCTAGATGAGTCAAGAGAGTATATAATGAAGGGTTTAGGCAAAACTTAGAAGATAACCATGTTTAGAGTACCCTCATAGTGACAATGTTTTAAGAAATTTGGAGGTGATAATGATGTGAACAATCTATAAAAATTTACACAAAGTGTCCCCTCCACTTGGAGAATCCACTCACATGATCCTCTTATCTAGGGTAAGAGGGGAGATGCCCTCTGTTCTATCTCAAACAAAGGGTACTCCAAAAATATTGAAACCCTACAAGTTTAGAAAGTAAGGTAAAAATAAAGACTTGAAAGGTGTTTAAACTTTTTAATAGGGTGTCATGAGATATGTTAGGCATAAATGAACGTAGGGAAGGCTTCATATATGCTTGAGAACAAATAGGGTGGCCTAAATCCATTGATATGTAGTCAAGTCCTTTAGGTCTAGTAAAGCCCAATTGGAGAGCCAATACCATTTCTAAAGATAAAGGAGAATTATAAAACATTATAATATGTTCATAGGGGGTTATTAGGTGTAGTAAAGATTTTAGCATGTAAATAAAAACACGGGGAAGGCATTTCTTGGTCCAAGGTCATAACAGGGTATGCATAATAAAGAAAAGAGCTTAAGAAGTCAAGTTTGAGAGATCACAATAACATGGAGGCTTAACATGGGAGCTCAAGGAGATAGGATGTGTTAGAGAGGGTCCCAAAAAATGTTCTTGTGGAATTTTTTAGGGTTCTATAGTCATAAATTTTTGAACAATTCTTAAGAGTGAAAACTACCCTAAACCCTCTTAAACCCTTACTAGTGACTTGATGGGAAAGATGAAGAATGAAAGGAATTTAAGAGGGAAATTTTTACTAATATATGACTAGGAGCTTGTATAGGACTCCTTAGGGCTCTGTCTCATCCATTTAGATTTCACCCTACTTGTATGAATAGGGTGGAAAATGGATTTTATTAACTATTTTTGGTGTCTTATAGGTACATAAAAGTTTGAAAGGATGAAATACACTTTGGGGGGAAGAATGGGACTTAATAAAACTCACCAAGTTCATTTATTATGTCAGTTAAGTTCACAAATGCCTCTACTAACACCTTTATCTCAGTGAGTCTAAATTAGCATAGTGAATAAGGAATGACCACCAAGTGAGAAGGTGAAAACTCTAAGTGGGATGAATTTAAACGTCTTCTTGATGAATATAATGGAATGAGGACTCTTAAAAATTGTCATAAACTAATTTTTATGGATTGTATTTGAAACCTAAAGATAAATTTGGTGTCAAGTGTGAAAGGTGAGTAAAAGAGGAGTGATTATGACTACGGGCAGTGAGAACAGTTGGCTAGGAGAATATTGATGACTAGGGACACATATAATGCATATTATATCTTATTTATAAAATTTCCCTCTTAGTTAAGTGATCTCACCTATCCCTAGTCTGCTGTGGAGTGCTAATGGAAGGCCAAATGATGAAGGCAGTTTCTAGGCAAGCAAATGAAGAATCTTATGCCACATTTCAAGAATTTCATGCCTTTGAGGGATAATTGTCTTATGATACCTTGCATGGTATATTCCATATTCCATTATCATGTATATTTAATTCCTCCTCTTAGCTTGACACATGGTCTAGTGACTCTTGAACTTCATTCTCTTCTCTCCTCTTTAAAATTCTATAAGTAATAGCCATTTTGGCTCTTGTATACTAATTCCACTCCATGTATGGTGAAGCCCTATTGGATTGATTTTGTACTTTGACTTTGAACAATAAATTCAATCTATTTTTGAGTTCATGAATTTTTTTCTAAGTGTGCAAAGTGATGTATGGTGATGTTAAGTGATAATATTCTATCCTTATTTCTCCTTATCCTCTCATGTTTATGCAAGGATTCCTATTATAAAAGGTTGTATAGAGTGTAGCTAATGTGTTAGGCTCCTTTCAAGTGTAAAATTATTCTTAGTGTGTGAAATCTGACCTATGGTTAACTTACCTTATGTTGCCTCATGCATATCTCCTCTATATTGAAACACTTATGTTAGAACCTCTTAAGACTTTGAAGCTGGTTTGTAGGTCTTGTTTCTTAGTGGAAGAAGTATGATGTTCTTGTGGAAACCCTTTTGGTGTATCATCCATTAGAGTATCTTTATTTAATTTATACTTTTATACCTTTTCCCATAAGTAAATAATTAGTTTAGTTATAAGCACTTCAAGGCAAATTCAGAGAGCTAACCCTTAAACCTAAAGGTCTACTTATATTATAGGTAAACCCACATACCTAGAAGTATTCTCATATTGCCAAAATTTGGAGGCTTGAACACCCTTATCTAGTGTGAAATATTTGGTGAAAATAGTTCTTGCATGCTTGGTGGAATCCATTATCCTAAATATAATGTGTCAATGTGAATGTTGGTATTTACAACATCAACTTCATATTGGTGTGTTACTCAACATTTTGTGACTCCATTCAAGGAAAAATCTAGTTTTAGATCATTGATTTGTAATAAATTTTCTCTCATACTTCATGTTACTTACTAAGTCATCATCTGGTAGAGTTCTCAATCCTATCAATCCACCTATTCAGCTTGAACTTCCTCTTGAAGTCCAATACCCTCAACCTAATCTACCCTTTGAAGAGCAAGAGGATTTTGGTAGCCAAGAAAGTGAAGATCTTGAAGAAATCATGGGTAGGCAACATGCCTTCCATACCTTTAATACTAAAAATCTAATCTATCTTGATGCCTATGATGCCATTACCCCTGATGCTACAAATAGTGTGCCTACATTCAATGGTGATGGTCATGTCACACCTAGTTAACACATCATGGATATCTCTACTTTTTATAGTTTTGATAATGTTACTTAGGAAAAATATTTCCATTAGACTCCTTGACATGTACTTTAGAGGGAAAATACTTGATTGGTATAGGACAATGACCAATGGATGTATCATATCATGGAATGAATTTGGAGTGTTATTAAATTTAAGGTTTGAATATGAAAGTGACTATACTTCACTCATACATCATCTCAATGTGATCAAAAGAGCCCCCAAGGAAATAATGCATGAATTCAATGATAGGTTTAAAAGACTTGGTATAGATTACCTCCTCCCATAAGACTAGTCACCTGCTAGCTTTGTGTTCCCTACATACTTGAAAGCCATTGGTACTAATATTACCATCATGCTTCAATCCATGGGTGGTTTCACTCTTCCTAAAGCATATGAAATTTCCATTAGAGTTGAGAATGGCCTCATTCAAGATGGAAGGTTACCTCTTAAGGTGTCTATGCCTATGATTCCTAATGTTCCTACTAATACTCTAAATATTGCTCAAATTCCTAATGCTAATGCTAAGCCAAACCCTGCTCCTAAGAAGGCAAACGATGCCATGGATCCATATGCAAAAATTCAATTGCTAAGAGCTCAGCTTAGGTAAGAAAATATGAAACAAGGGGATCATTAAAATAATTATCCCTATCAGTAGAAATATGGTTAATAATATGGGAGAGGGAGAGGCCAAGGGTAACCTAACTTTAATAGGCCTATCAATGTGTAAAATCCTAATTCTACATCCAACACAAGAGAGATGGTACTAGTGCATAAAAAAATTGTTCAAGGAAAAGATTATAAATAAGGTTAGTTCATGGATGCCAATGAAGGATAAGATTAAACTCTAATTTCTCAAAGAGGATTCACTCCTCTCCTACTAGCTAAAGATGAGGTGTTAATGCAAACAAGTCAATGTTGGTAGCCTAAAATAGAAACCTTCACCAACTTCCTAGTTGAGGACACTTTTGTGCTCAATCAAGGAACCTATATTGAAAATAATACAAGAGTCAAAAGGAAGGATTTAAGAGGTGATAATGTGAATACAAGCTCATCCAATCCTCCTATAAGGAAACAAGGCATGAATACAAGCATGACAGTCCCAAACACTCCCACACCTCCTCCAAATTAGAATGTGGTAAGGTCTACTCAAGGTGTTTCAATTCCTCATGTTCCAAGCATCTCTTTGCCTACAAGTACTTAAGAAAAATTAAGTACTTCTACTCTAAACATAGTGTATCCATTGAATAATACCAAAGCATCTATTTCCCTTTGGGATGTCCTTCATGTGTTTGGATAAAAGGAGCTCTTAAAAACATAGTTATCCACTATCCCTACTAGTCCTTCACCTTCAATTAAAATTCATGGTCATGTTTCTCTTACTAATACCCCTATTAATATTATAAGACCATCTACCAAAGCTGAGAAGCCTCCACATTTCTATGTCACTCTCACAATGGGTGATAAACTAGTCCATAATTGCAGTGGTGATTCTACATCAGTCATGCCCAAGGTTGTAGCTGATAAGTTGGGCCTAAAATATGAAACCCATAAAAAAAGAGTAATTAATTTATATGGTACACCTGCTAAGATAATACGGTTGATAAAAAACTTAAAGGTATTCCTCCATGACTATCCTAGTTTTCCCATCCTTCAAGGCATTGTTGTTGTAGACCTTCTTGCTCATTTTGCAATCTGCCTTTCAAGAGATTTTATAGCCAAGATAGGTGGCTACCTCTCATCTGATTAGTCATTCTTGGCCATTAAGACAAGATATGGAACAAAGGTGACCATAATAACTCAACCACTTGCAAGATTCCACATTGAACCCTATGTTGAGGTAAGTTTTAACTTGAATTATGTTGTCCATGAGAAGGAATCTAAAATTGGATGATGGTGATTATAAACTTTAAGGAATAGATAACTTGTTTCTAGATGAGTATGGTGAAAATTCTTATGTTCATGATCCTTATGCATACTTTTATCAAACTAACCTTGACACCCATATCATCCATGAAGAACCATTTAAGGGAGCTGAGGTAAGTGTTAAGCATTCTTTCTCACAAGATGATGAGAGTAACTACTTGATCCATGTATATGATGATGATAGATTGAAGGACATAGTTTATCAAGATGATGAGAAG
Organism: Torreya grandis; assembly: GCA_037957365.1. Lineage (NCBI taxonomy): Eukaryota > Viridiplantae > Streptophyta > Pinopsida > Cupressales > Taxaceae > Torreya > Torreya grandis. The sequence goes on from JARHVA010002858.1 coordinate 1,634,720, forward strand.
ATCAATGTGATTTTACCTAAAATTAATGAAGTTGTCCTTGATGATGACACTCATGAGGTTGAGGAGGATGAATTATGGCAAAGGTTTAATGCCATATATCAAGAGTTTGACTAGTTGGGTAAGATCCCTTATCCTCAAAAATATTCCATATCTGATGTCAAGATGGTTTTTGAAACTAATGATCATGTTGTGGAGTGTTTGATCAAGCATAAAAATGAATGCCATGTTATGAAGGAAGATGAATATCAATATGTTGTCCAAGAGTCTATAGTCATAAAAAGTCCCAATAAAGTTAAGGTAGAAGTCTTTATTTTCAAAGAAAAACTAGCACCTTAGCTTAATGTTGAGTCATTTATAGATGTGGTGGAATGAAAGGAAAGTAGACTTGATGACTCCATGTATCAAACACATTTTGTCCTAGAAGAGAATAAAGATGAGGAAGCTATCATACTTTCAAGTCTGTAGTTTGAAAAGTGTATATCAGATATGATAGAGATTAAGAGGATTATGGCTCTAATCAAGGCTTTTAGAGAACAATAAAGAGAATTCATGAAGTCTTCAAATAGTCCACTTGTAGACATAAAGATATCCAAGGGTGGTAGGCTTCTTGACCATCTACACATTCAAGTGGTTGACGATGAGCATGCTTCACATGCTAGATTGACTTCATAGAGTGATAAAGATGTAGGAGGAACCATATTTGACCCTGGTTGAAGTATGGTAAGATGTTTTCACCTCAAGAGTGAGGTTTTGTAAATATTAGATTAAGTGTGTGTTTTATTTCTATTGTGTGTGTGTTCCATAAGTGTTCTTGAGAACACATGTTTGTTTCCTTTTGGGTGTGTCTTGCTTTGTGTGTTCTTTCCTTTATGTTTGATGTGTCTTCAAGGGAAAATTGTGTGTCAAAGTTATGTATAGGTGACTCCATGGCCTAATGGATAGGATTAAGCTATTGGTCTTGGCATAGAAAGCATACCACCCTTGGAAAATTACCAAGAATGTTGACCATTTTAACCATAAGTTAAAATAGGTCAACCCTCTATAGTCAAAAAATTGATATATGGGTCTATTATCATGTTATATGGTGTGAGATGGTTTATTTGATGTCATTTAATATGTTTATAACATTGGTCATAGTCCAATTTAGTCCTTGTGTCATTTTGTGTCACTTAGGGGTCATTTTAGAGTCATTTATGAAGGTGGTATAGTTTTACAAGGTGTCTAAGTGTTATAAAATATATTAAAATAGCCAATATGTTATATTCATTGTCATGAATGTTAGCCCTAATTTAAATTTGTAGGTTCCTAACTGAAATCAAGAAAATAAGTGAAAAAGGAGTTGTGGTAGTTGTATGACCTATAGAGGAGAGTGGCACATGGGAAATGATCATGAAATGACCCTTAAACTTCCATAAATAAATTTACATGCTTTATATACTTTTAAAGTGCAAAAAATGGACCAAAACCATTCCTCTTCTCCCTCACTCTACTAGGTAAACAAAATGGGTCAAAAAGTATTTTGATGGTATGAAAAATAAGAGAGATTTCAAGTTAAATGATATTGGTGGTAGATATTAAACTTGGTATAATTAATTTTAATGGTAATATTTGCAATAATGTTTAGCTATGCTTTATGAACCATTATTAATAAGTTGACTGTCTTGTTTTAGTTGATAATCCTCACACCCTATATGTTTTGCTTCTATTCGAGGTTATTTGTGCAACCCAGTTATTTAAATTGATTTTAAATGATGTGTAATTCCTAATTTCATGTTTTCCATATTGGTTTGCATGTTTTGAGTTTATTTTATGGGCCAAATAGTTCAAATTTCAAGTTGATATCACCAAGTAGTCTTGAAGTCAAGTTTCACCAATCATAGAAGGTTTATTTATCTTTAATGGTTTCAAATAAATATGAGGTATTGTGTTTCATGTCTCCAAATTCATTGACCCCATCTCTTTCCAATTTCAATCTCACAACTATCATCCATGGAGTTACAATTAATAAGGACTAACGCAGTTAACTTCTTACATGACTATCATAAATTGTCAGCTGAATGAGGTGTTTTAAGATATAAATATGGTCATGTAAGGGTAATTAAGTTTTTCAAGAGTTTTTATACCATATTATAAGCATTAAAAATAAAAAAAATCCCTTCAAATGATAAATGATGAACTTTGATGGCCAATTCAGTCCTTAGCATAATCATAACCCATAAATGATCACCAATAAGAAGTCAATCACATTGTAATAGGGACACTTGATATTGTTTATAGCATGTAAAGGTTTTAAGTATCTATTTTAATATGTTGAGAGAGAATAGAGATAATTTTAGGCCAATACACCATGCACATTGACCATCTCACCTTCACTGCCTTATCTGCAACTTAGATGTCCACCTCCAAGTGGCCCCCATAGAGATTTGAAAGTGTTGATTAAAGGTGTGTGAACATGTTTGAGACATTCCTTGAGGTATTATAATTTTGGAGATACCATAATAAACATGATTGAGGTCATTGGTATGCAGAATTAAGAAGTCACTTTAAATGAAGAAATCTGAGTTGAAGGACTTATTTCCCTAAAAACCCCAAAATAGAGCCCTAGCCACTTTTGAGGCTGCCATATAATGAGGTAAAAAAAATCCTAGTTGAAATTTAATGGTCCTATATTTTAGAATTAATATAAGGGTAAACATTTCAAAATAAATTAAGTAATTTAGCCAATAGGATTTCATGCTATAAGGCTTCAAAGTCACATAATTGTTCAATGTAACCTTTTAGTGTTTTCTATAGTTTTGAAGCTCAAATGAATTTACACTCCGAGGTGGTAGTGTAGGCACATACATACATGGAATATTATCTCATTTGGGTAAGAATACACTACTCATTTAAGGGAATTGGAGAAAGGTTGGGTTGTAAGACCTTGGTCTATACTATCATCTATATGTGTGACTTGCCCTCCAAAAGGCTTTTTGGTGGTTAAGTATGCAAATAGAGTTGGTTTTAAGACCTAAAATTAATCCTATGAGGTTTATCATATATTTTAAAGGTTGAAACACACCTAAGGGAACCCAATTTTACTCCAAAATAGTCAACTGTAACTGATTATGGCATGATAATGGTCTATGAACCTAACCATTCTTGAGGTTGACCTAACCTAAAACATGGTATGAGTAAGTGAAGATATTATATGAACCTATAGGACATAAATAAGGTCTTTTTGAAATAAATCAAGGTCTAATACATATAATTTCACCTATAGTTATGGTTTTTTGAAGCAAAAAACATAGTCACAGTCAACTTGTAGTCTAGATCAGTCAAGAGAGAGTATGTAATGAAGGGTATGGGGAAAAAATGGAGGATAACCATGTTTGGAGTACCCTCATAGTGAAAATTAAAAATTTATAAGTTTATCATATAGAGGAAATAGAGTATGAAGTGGGTTTTCATGTAACATATAATCCATACTTAGAATCTTACACAGTCAACATTTCCCACAAATCTGTCTTATGTTTTAAGACATTTAGAGGTGCTAATGATGTGACCAAGCTCTAAAATTTTTCACAAAGGATCCCCAAAATTTTTATGAACCCATAAAATCATACTTTTTTTTGTGGAAATAGGGGATATTCCATTTGTTCTATCTTAAATAGAGGGCACTCCTATAATATGGAAACCCTACAAGTTTAGCAAGTAAGGTAAAGAGAAAGACTTGAAAGGTGTTAAAAATTTTCAAGAGGGTGTCATGATATGTTTTAGGCATAAATAAACATATATAATGCTTTATAAATTATTGAGACCAAATAGGGTAGCTTAAACCCATAGATATGCAATCAAGTCCTTTAGGTCTAGTTTAGGCCTAAAGCCCAATTAGAGAGTCAATACCATTTATAAATATAGAGGATCATTAAAAAACATTTTAAAATGTTCATATGGGTTATAAAGAGTGTTAAATATTTTATCATGTAGATAAAAACATGGGGAAGACATTTCTTGGCCCAAAGTCATAACAGGGTATCCTAAATGAAGAAAAGAGCTTGAGAAGGCATGTTTGAGAGCTCATAATAGCATGGAGGATTAAAATGGGAGATTTAAGGGATAAGAGATGTTATATAGGGTCACAAACAATTTTATTATGAAAATAATTTAGGGTTCTAACATCACAACTTTATGAACATAATTTAAGAGTGAAAACTACTCTAAATACTCTTAAACCCTTACTAGTGATCTGATGGGAAAGATGAAGAAGGAAAGGAATATAATAGGTACATTTTGACTTGAAAATGACTTATATATTTCATAGGAATTCCAAAATATCCTTAATATCCATTTGGATTTCACCCTACTTGCATGGATAGGGTGGAAAATGACTTTTATTGACTATTTTTAGTGTCTTACAGGTACAAAAAGGTTTTAACATATGAAATTAACTTTGGGGGGAATAATGGGACCTAATATGACTCACCATGCTCATTTATTTCCTCATCTAAGTTCACAAATGCCTCTGCTAATACCTTCATGTCAATGAGTCTAAACCAACATAGTGAACAAGGAATGACCACCAAGTGAGAAGGTGAAAACTCCAAGTGGGAGGACTTTTTGGGTCTGCCTAATGAATCTAAGGGCATGGGGAATCTTGAAAATTGTCATACACTCCTTTGTAAAATTGAAGACAAATTTGGTGGTAAGTGTGAGAGGTGAGTGAAACATGAGTGATTGTGACTATTAGAAGTGAGAACACTTATCTAGAATAATCTTGATGATTAGGGACACATCCAATGCACATCAATGCATGTTTATAACCCCACCCTCATAATGTAATAATATCACATATTCTTAGTCTACTATGGAGTGCTCATGGAAGGCCAAATGATGAAGGTAGTTTCTATGTAAGCAAATGAAGAGTCTTACACCATATTTCATGAGTTTCATGCCTTTAAGGGACATTTGTCATATGACACCTTACATGTTTTATTAAATATTCCATTCTCATGTAGATGTAATTCCTCCTCTCATCTTGACACCTGGTTTAGTGACTCTTGGACTTCATTCTCTTCTCTCCCCTCTCAAATTCTATAAGTAGTAGCCATTTTGGCTCTTGTAGACTAATTATATTCCATGTATGGAAAGTCCCTACTAGATTGATTTTGTAATTTGCCTTTGAATAATAAATTCAATCTAGTTTTGAATTCATGAACATTTTTCCTAAGTCTGCAAAGTGATGTATGGTGATGTTAAGTGATAATCTTCTATCCTTGCTTCTCCTTATCCTCTCATGTTTATGCAAGAGTTCCTATTCTAACATGTTTTATAGAGTGTATCTAATGTGTTAGGCTCATTTCAAGTGTAAAATTATCCTTAGAGTTTGAAATCTTCCCTCTAGTTCACTTACCTTGTGTTGCTTCATGCATATCACCTCTATATTAAAACACTTATGTTAGAACCTCTTAGGACTTTGAAGCTGGTTTTTAGGTATTATTTCTTAGTGAAATAAGTATGATTGTGTTGTGGAAACACTTATAGTATATCACCAATTAGAGTATATTTATTTCAATCATACTTCTATCCATTTTCCCATAAGTAAACAATTGGTTTAGTGATAAGTACTTCAAGGAAAATTTAGGGAGCTAGCCCTTAAACCTAGAGGTCTACTTATACTATAGGTAAACCCACATACCTAGAAGTATTCCCATGTTTCCAAAATTTAGAGGATGCTTGAACATACTCATCTTGGGTGCAATATTTAGTGACAATAATGTCTTATATCCTAATTATGGTGCACTCAAGATAGAACCAATAATCACCCATTATTTGAATAGTTTTCTTTATGGGTTCTGATAATCTAGTCATGTTCTTCCCATATATATCTTGACACATTGTAAGATAAAAGGTATCTATCAACCTATTTATTTTCTTCCTAAACCTATGAACATGGAGGACGTTGAACTCATCACAAATATTATTTTTTAAATACTCTTTATATGGTTGTTAGGGTTCTTCATAAGTCAAATGTACTATTGTAGTTATAAAATACACTAAATAAGACATCATGTAGAAGTTACCCTATGGTAAGATCCATGAATATGTGATTTTATAAATTAGATTGGAGTTAATTATCTCCCCTAGGGTGATTATTTTTTCATAAGTCAGGATGACATCCATAAATGAGACCATACCTCATTAACATAAGAAATGCTTGGGAAGCCATATATTCTATTTATTAAATCCATTTCAATCCTTACCCATGGTCTGAAGGTGGAAATGGGAATAAAAGAATTGAATTATAAATTTTCTTAGGTTTCTAGCCCATTATTGTAATTTGTTATGGATGTTATTTGAAAAGAGCCATGAATTGATGATGCCATGCCTATAGGTCATCTTTGAAAGAGGGAGCCTATAGTACCTTTTGAATGCATTTCCACTTATGTGTGCCACATGAGTATTGCTAAGTTAGATATGTACTATATTTATAGATATTTTTCCATTTACAAATAAATCATATAGTAGGTCAATGCATGGCATTACCTCTAGATTAGTTGTAACATTATGTAGGCTGACTACTTTTATCTCTATGTGGAAATTAAAAGCTGGTCTTTCAACCTCTATGGCTCCACAACATCAAACTCATCCCAAATGGCTAAGTAGTGTTTGAAATCATGGTTAAGATTTATTTAATCAAATGATGTGTCTATATACTTATTTGGCCCATCAATTTAATATGCAGAAGGAGGAGTGAGAGATGAGGAGGCCATTGAAACTCATGTAGGAATATGCCTATTCTTTGAATAGTTTGAAATATCTTGGTCACTGTAGATCTTCCAATTCATAATTTTCACTTGGTATCTAGGAGGTAATGTGATCAAATTAAGTATGGTAACTCAAATTATATTACTTTATATTTGATAGCTTTGAGAATTGAATGAATTAAATCACCAATTCATGTGAATTAATGGAAATAAGAATTTTCATTCCATTCCTTGCCTACCTTCCTTATTTGAATTTTAATTTTGAAATAACAATTTCTATAGACTTCATTTCCATGTGGCTTATTTCACTTTCTCTTGGGTGCTTTGGTATCATAATATGAGAGATGTCCCCTTTTCACACTTTAGTGCTTAACATTTATGTCTTTTTTATTTATTTGTGTGGTTAAGGGACATGTGTTTTCATATCATTGATTTACTTACAATTGAGCTCTATCCTACTATACCTTATTATTATAGCCATATGTTAGTAGGATAATGACATGTGCTAGGATCCCAATGATATACTTACTTGGAGTGTAAAAGTCATTATCATGATGTGATCCACCTTTAGGTTAGTGAGATGATGACACAAAGATGAATCTTTTTGATTCACTTTACCAGATTGATAGTACAAGGAACTCTATTGATGTCTCTTGTAGGTTAGAAAGATGATGACATGTAGATGACTCACTAATCTACTTATTTGGAATGATAATATAAGGAACTTTGCTGGAATCATCTCTGAGTTAACAAGATGATGACACATGAATGACTCTTATTACTCTACTTATTTGAAATGATAGGAAAAATAAATCTGTTGATGTCACCTCCAGGTTAGTAAGATGATGACATGTGGAAAGATCTCATTGTTATAATAAATAGGTATTGTTCATTAATTGTGTAAATATATGAGAGATTCAGAGTTAGAAAGATGGCAACATCTAGAAAGATCCTATCAATCTGCTCATTTGGGTGACTTATTCTCTTCACTTGGGTTATAATTAAGTAGAATGATACCATGTGGAAAGAATGGATGATATTGAGGATGTCTTAGGAAATATTTAAGCACAAAATATCCCATTCAAAAAACAACATAGGTAAAGAATAAACTAGAACACAACATATCATCCTAATTAACTTTTAAATCAAAAATATGACATGTACACAAGATTTGAGTTAAAGAAAAAACAAAGGTAAAAGGTATATAATATGGCTTACTCACAACTTTGATTTTTATTCACATAACCCTAAAACATGCTTTAGAATTTATAAATAACCTTAGGCTTATGAATTTTAGAATCAATAACATAAAATTTTAAGTTTCATAAGACCTTAAATGTGGATATTGAATCAATAGTGGGTCCATATTTGAATTTTAAAATGGGATGGGTGTGTTAGGGCATAACACATTAATATTCACATGAGATAAAATATGATTAATTTAGAATAATAATCCATTATTACCTTTATTGAGTTGGTTACCTAATTTAGTGGATCTTGCTCAGACACCTTGAGTGAGTGCTAGAGTGGTAGGGGATGTAGAAAGTTTGGTGGAGTAATGATGAGGTATAAAATGTGTTAGAATATGATGATGCTTGTTTTGGAGTGGTATTGTGTTGAAATAATTTGAAAGCATGCTAGTTGTAGTTCTGAGTCTATTTATATTGATGACTAGTGGGAATGCTAATTACTTAGATACATAAGTGTTTGTAGAAACTTATTGCATTACAATTGTTATCTCCTTCACAAGCTATGACAATGGAATTGACTCCTATAACTTTTAGTGGAGGAAGAGGATATCAGAGAATTATTATAACCTTGTAGTAGTTATAAGAAACTAAAAGAAATAATAGTACATATGAATATCCATCTCAACTAAAAACAAAGGTCACACCATCCTATAATAACTTCATCTATATTTTATATCAAATATGCCCAATTTATGATTGATTTTAGAGTAACTGCATTACATCCTTGTGTTAGTGTCCATCTTGTAGCATCTTCTATTATTTGTAGCTTATATACTTCCCATCCTACAAGATTGGTTTGATATTTTATGGTAATTTATAACTTCTTACATCATTATCCCTAATTCTTATATCACCTAATAATGATTCTATAACATGCACTATCCAACATGTAAAAACTATTTCTAGCCCATAATAACTCAATTTGAAATCTATAGCAACTAGATGCAAGTTATAGTTATTTAAGGGGAACTTTAGTAGCTACTTAAGGTTTAAGAAGAGGTGATGAGAAAAAAGGAGAATCAAAAGTATATTTTTATTACTTTATTATTTTAATTTTTTTGCATTTTTAATTTTTTATATTTTTTTCCTCATTAGATGGTCAACAAGTTGATTTTCCATCAAGGCTTTTCTATACAAACATTGGTAAGGTAGTGAATAGTTTTCTAACTAAGATCCATTAACAATGCCTAAAAGTTTTCATTATTATTATTTTATTTTTATTTTTGATCATGACTAATTAACAAAGAAACTACTCAGGAAAATTTATTATTCATCTATAGCCAGCCAAATAAATGTGTAGCTAGATTTGCCTGTGATAGAGTCCTTACCCTTTTTATATGGAGAGGAAGGGTAGGCTAAAATATTGTTCTAATGTGTGAGAAAGGTTTCTTATAGGATGAATGGAAGGAAGTGTATGATCCTCTAGAAATTACTGTGTGAATCCCTCTCTAGAAAGTGAATGCTTCTGAATGCTGCTTCTATTACCCTTATCAAAAATAGTAGTTATATCATTGATGATAGTAGCCTAAGTACCAATAATATTAACCATACCAGTAGTGATGTTATCCAAATAATTAAAATTACTAAAAATGTTATTAACCTTTTCACCCAAATTATGAATATGAATTTGAGAAGTCTTAATGCTATCCTCATTGAAATCAACCTACTTAATCTTCTTTTTATAACTATGACTATGATTATTTAACAGCTTAATAACATCATTGGTCAAATTTTTGAGATTTTCAATCTCATTATGAAAATTGAAGTTGTCATGATCATAAGTGTTTCTCAAGGAAAGAAGGATATGAACAACATTAGCTTTATCATAATCCAAAATATTCCCCTATTTTGAGTGACTACGTAGAACCCTTTTGTTGGGGTCCTTGTTCACATCATCAAAACTACCTCTTCCCCTCTTTTATTTAGAAGAAGGCAAGGTGTTCCCAAGTGGAGGGGTAATTAAAGGGTTGAATCTAGGGGATGATTTAAGGAAATGAAGATACAAAATCAAAATGATAGCTTGGTGAGATATTTTGGAAAGCTTCCCCATTTGTAGTTTTTGAATAGAAGATTCAATAAAAGTAAGGAGAAAGAATGGTAAAATCACTATAATGTGGTGCCTAAAGTGATTCAAGAAAACCAAATGGAAACTTTTGATAACTTGGTGCCATCCATCTAGAGTTAGGAATTGCATGATGATTCTTGCATGTTCATCAAAAGGCTTAGGTAGAGAGGACCTAAGAAAATCTCCATGGTAAGGAGTTATCTATTCATCCCCCACTGTGAAGGGGTCTAATTCATGTTCCCTATTACAATGGCTACCTTGAAACTTATATCCATCAATGATGAGCCCTATGATGAAATAAATAAAACCTTTAGTAATGGTAACCTCTTTCCCTCTGATATTGACCTTCATGTCTTTCCAAATTTTGGAATTTTTTTTTGAAATGTGAGAATCATGCCCACAAATCCTATGAAGGAAATTAAAAATCCATCCCACCTATAAATACTCTCATAACAATTTATCCTTATCCCATGATTTATTGAAGGTACCCTTAGTTCTAACATGTTTGCCACCCATCCTGCTTAAAACCACAATCAAAACCTTGAGAAACTCCTACTCAAGGAAACCAAGGAAGCAAGAGATAGAAATGAAGAGAAGTTGAGAATGATAATTCCCAATGAAGGGAGAGATCCACACACTCAAATTAATTATTAGGCTCTATGTTCAAAGGTGAAAAAAATCATGACTCAAACAAGTGTCCATTAGACCTAAATTAACACATGCTAGACTCATTATGAAGTTGGATTAAGAAGTGATTGGGCATGATTTTAGAATTAGTCCATATAAGGAGTTATTTAATTTGAACCCCAATATTAGTTAAAATATCAAAAAGTTGGTTAACATCTCTATAGACATGTAATATTTTAGTCTCAACAAGGGACTTACTAATCAAAAGTCCTTCATTAATAAAATGTTTTATGGTCCAACTAGGAGTAGAGGAGTTATTAAGACACCTAATGATGTTTAAAGAATCTCCTTTAATTTGGAGTTTGTTAATACCCAAATATTTATCAAAGTGGAGACCTCAAAGAGTAATAAGAGCTTCAGCATAATGATTTGACTAGATTCCCATGTTACCTACATAGGTAGTAATAAAACCACCTTTGCTATCTCCAAAGACTCCTCCCCCTCTAGCAATACCTGGATTACCTTTTGAAGCTTCATCGAAGTTATGTTTTATCCAACCCAAAGGAGGACTTTTCCATTTAATAGTTTTCCTAAAGTTAATCTTATTCATAGTTGAAGAGTCTAAAGGTAAAGAAATGTTCCATTTAGAAGAAATCTACTCTTCCATATTTAAAGGATGATGATCCTATTTGGTATTACAAATAGAGAGATTTTATCTAATTCTAGAGGAAAGAATGAGACAAGCTTGATTAGTATTGCTGTAAGTTTCCTTTAATATTTTTCTATTTCTCTCATGCCAAATGGTCCAAATATTATGGGGAAAGGATAATTTCCAAAGAATTTTAACTTTTTTACTATTGAAAGGAGATTTCCATTGCCTTAAAGAATTATGAATATTGTCTATTGTGACCCACTAAAGATTAAAACTTGCAAGAATATGGTTCCAAAGAGTAGTTGAAAAAAGACAATAAATAAAGAGATGATTAGTAATTTACTCATGCTCCTTACATAAAATGCATCTATTTGGAATCTTCTAACCCTTTTTCATTAAGTTTTCCACCATGACAGCTTTATTTTGAACCATAATCCAAAGAAAAATATTGATTTTTAGAAGAAGATACTTATTCCCAACATCCTTCCAAAGAGAATCGGGCTCATCAAGATTGTTAAGAAGCAAGTAACCTATTTTAACACTATAATCTCCATGATTAGGGTATGTCCATATTAGTTCATCTTGCTTGTCCATAGAAGGGATACAAACACGCTATAAATTATTTTGAAGGGTTTCAAGATGAATTTTTAACTCTTGATTCCTCCCTTATAGGGTTAAAATATTCTAAGAATTTATTGAATTATACTTATTGATGTAACCTCTTACCATATACCCATAGATATAAGAAAGATGATTACATAAAATCTACCCATAAGGAAATGAAGAGAGAGGAGATGAAAAGAACCATTTATCCTTCCAAAGGGAAATGAGATTGCCATTCCCAAGCCTCCATTAGCTTCCATTATATATTAGATATCTACAATGAACAAGATTTTTCCAAAAAGAGGAGCCACTTGGTAGATTATTAGTGGATAGAAAATGAGAAATATCCAATTGATTAAGATATTTATTTTTAATAACATCAATCCATAACAATTTTTCCTTAAGAAGACACCAACACATCTTAGAAATGAGAGCTAAATTCATTAATATTAAGTTTTTTAAACCTAACCCCCCTAAATATTTAGGTTGAAAAACTTTCTCCCATGATATAAGATGATATCTATTGTGCTCTTTAGCCCCTGACCACAACAAATGCTTCTAAATCTTGTCAAAAATACTAGAAGGAATCTTGAACAAAGAAATTAGATAAAGTGGTAGAGTTTGAAGAGTACTTTGAATAAGAAGGCACTTGGTAGCTTGGGATAGTAAGGCTCCTTTATAGCTAGAGATCTTCCTTTGAAATCTTTCTAATAGCAGGTTCTAAACCTCTAAAGGTAGTCTGCCAGAGAAGAGTGGCATTCCAAGGTAAGTAGTTGGAAGAGTTCTAATTTGGCATTCAAAAATCTTGGATATTTTGTGTTGGCATCTTAGTGAAGTGTTGGAAAAGAATAGAATTTTTTTGTCAAAATTGATAAGTTGACTTGAAAATTATTCATAAAGAGTAAGAATTCTCTTCAAATTCTTAGCTTCCACCACTGAGGCATAGAACATGAAACAACATTAGAAATAACTCTACTAAGACCTTCAACCATAAAAATGAAGAGAAAGGGTGAAAGAGGATCACTTTATCTAATGCCATTGTTACTTGAGAAGAAACCCACTAGTGAGACATTCAAGAGAATAGATAACATTGGAGTGGCTAAACATTCTTGAACAAGACCTCTGAATTTTACATCAAAACCTAAGCGAGAAAGGACATTATTCAAAAATCTCCAAGAGACTATCAAATGTTTTATTCATGTCTAATCTAAGAATCATACTTGATTTACCACTTTTGTCCATGGAATGGACCACTTATTGAACCACCACAATCCCATCTTGAATTTGTCTTTCACTAACATAGCCATCTTGTTGGATAGAAATGATCTTATTAAGCAGAGGTTGGATTTTTGAAGCTAAAGTCTTAGTAATAATTTTATATATTATATTAGTAAGACTTATAGGCTTGAAATATGTAAAGTTATGAGCACCAATTTTATTGAGTACCAACACCAAAAAAAATTGTTTAACTCCTTAAGAAGAGTACCTTTATCAATAAATTCATTTACATCCCTAAGAAGATCATTTTTACAAATGCCCTAATAAATTTGAAAAAAACATGTAGAAAAACCATCCAGTCCCTGAGCCTTATCATCATCCATAGAGAAGACAATACATTTGAGCTCCTTCATATTAGCAGGCTTGTATAAAGAGAGATTTTTGTCTGTACTTATCAAATCAATAAGAATAGAGTCCAAGATGAAGTTTCCCTCCTATGAAAGTGTTTAAAAATTCTAATGAAGATTATCATTGAGAATATTTTTTTACTTAAAATTAAATTAGTAGGAATATAGGCCAAGTCATATAGTTATAATCTTACCATTGTGATCTTTGTACTTAAAATAAAAAATTAGGGCCTAATCTTCTAACTGTAATTGTCTGATATTAAGTTACTTGTCATGCCACATGATCTACTGCTATCATAAAATTTTTATATGATGTAGTGCTTCTTTTAAAATATTTTCTAGACCATTCAGTTGCATGATTTTATCTTTTTATGTTTGTGACAAGTCAAATCCAAGTTTTATAGTTGTCTTCATATTTTTATGCTCAAATTCAATGAGGAGAACATATTTCTTCCCATAGACTAGTTCGTATGGTGTGAATCTAGTTGTGGTTTTCTATGTGATCCAATATGCCTATACTAATTCAAGAAGAGGTGCTTCCCAATATTTTATTGTGAATTAGTATTTACATTGGGTAAATTACTATTTACTATTTTTTATTTACCCTATGGTTAATATGGTTATTATTGGTTAGTAGGTTAAATGGATATATTATTGTAAACAATATATTAAGTATTTGGGTTAATAGCTTAGTAGATGAAATTTTGTAGGGATTAGAGTATCCCCATGTATAGGAAATGTCTTCTTATATAAGTATGTAATATGTAATTTAATATATGAGACAAAATACTCTGTGTGTTTATTTTGTGTTAAAATTCTACAAATCAGGGCAAATTTTATTATCTGGTATTAGAGTGAGGATTTATATCATGGTGGTCATAATGTGAGAGAGGTTATGCTAAACCACTACTCAATGTCCTATTTTTATTTTCCACTCTTTATACAACTACTCACTACTCAACATACTTATCAGACTTGGCATGATTTGATCTTTGTTTAACCTAAGTGTAGAGATTTTTTGTCATTAGATATAGTGTTCTAGTTTATTGAGGCTATATTAGACTTGATCTGATCCACATCAGATCCTCTTATACAAAAAATCAGCTCCTACATTGACCTTACAACTCAACATGGCATGCCTACATTCTGACTAGTTCACACTTAGTTAGCAGTCTTCAACATGCTCTCCACCATTGTATGATATCTAGATCAGTTTGATATACCCAAATCCTAACTCATATTTGAGCTCACCCTCTATTCATACAATTTAATTCTCGTGAGCTTATCTACCACACTAAACTTCCAAATAGGCCATTGTTTTCCAATTCTATGTTTTTTAGTTTACTACTTAGTGTTTAATTATTACATGTATTTAGATTTAGGTTTTGAGTAAAATCAATGAGACATGATCATCCATAAGTAGTAAAAAGTTATTCTAAAAGATTCATAAAGTTTTTTATTTAAGTCTTTAGTATTGCATTTAAATAATGTCAATGTTATTTATTCAAAACAAAAACAAAGTTGTTATAATTTGAGTTATCTCGTGAGTCAGTCTAATGACATTGTATGTCATCAAAATATTACTCAATTAGTTGAGTCAATAGGTGTTTCTATTTAGTTTTTTATGTCAAAAATGTTGATAAGTTGAAAAATTATATAAAATTAAATATTTTGTATTTAAATGCATTATTACTTATATGTGACATCCTGATTGTGGGGTACAAAAATGGAAAAAAATTAGTTTTGTATTTACTTCAAAAAAATTGAAAATAAATATTGAAGGAGTGATTTCAACTCCATTTGATGAGGGGAATCAAGTCAAAATATTTGACCCTAAAAAATAAGAGTTTGGTTCTTTACAAAATCAAAACAAATGTAAGCAAAAGTCTAAATGTTCTAAGAATATATACATTTTTTTATTATTGTAAGCAATCAGGTCATACAATGATGAATTATATAAAATAGAAAATGATCTTATAAATGGAAAACTATATAAAAATGGTTTAATTATTGAGAATTATAATAATTATCACTTAGGGGAAGAAGAATTTTCTCACCCAAGTGATGGAGAATAAGTTTTATATGTGACCTAAAAAGGAGGTCAGAGGCAACAAAGGAAGGAGGTTTTTAAAGCCTCTCATCAATCGTAAATGATGAGACCAATATGATTTGTGGTATTTTTTAAATTTATGTGTTGTGGATTTAAGTTTTTAATTTTTTAGTATGGTGTAAAAAATAATAGCAAATGTAATAAATTCATATTCACTTATGAGTATTCTCTATGTAACCATATTATGGAAGCATTATAAAATGTTACTCAAAATGTACTGTAACACTCATGGATTTCATGCAAGCCCATGCAGCATGATTGTATGTGTAATCCCATGTGGTGCACCATGTATGAGGCCAACTCCATTGGTAACATGTTGTAGTGTAAGACTGAGATATGTTTTACCATGTAAAAACTAAGTGGGGAATGTTGGGAATTAGTATTTACATTGGGTAAATTACTATTTACTATTTTTTATTTACTATATAGTTAATATGATAATTATTAGTTATTAGGTTAAATATATATATTATTGTAAACAATATATTACGTATTTGGGTTAAGAGGTTAGTAGGTGATATTTTGTAGGGATCAAAGGTATCCCTGTGTTTAGGAAATTTGTTCCTATATAGGTATGTAATATGAAGTTTAATACATGAGATAAAATATAGTGTGCATGATTTTATTTTGTGTGTTAGAATTATAAAAATTATGGAAATTTTTATTATCCTTGTGGTGCACATTTAGTATTTTTATGAGAATGTTTTCCAATTATCTATTTGTAATAACTACCTATCCATTTGACTGAGGGTTATAAAGCATGGTTTAATGTAAATAAATTGAGAAAAATGACCAAAATAAGGGTTTTCCACAAATCCTAACAATTATAAAAATGAATAATATTTAGCCCAAGAAGTAATCTAGAAATCAATGCCATAATTCTAGAAATGAATGCTAAAAAAACTTTGTTTGCTGCCTTAACCCTAGTGCCCAGGGTTTTTATCATAGAATGAATTTAACCCAACCAAAATTCATGAAACTAATTTATATTTTTGAAAATAATTATCCCAATCATATTTTATAAAATAAATGAAATTCATAATTCAAAATAAATTAATTTTTCTAGAATTTGCTGAATATGAATAAATTCAATATTCCCCTCAAAATGGAAGATATCCAACTGAATAATAGCTCAAATCAAATCTAAAAATATAATCTTTCAAATGAAATACAAATCAATTTTTTTTTTGTGGAAGTCACCCAAAATTGAGTCTAGACCCTAAAAATATGTAGTCAATGCCCTAGATGAAAATCTAGAAATGCTCACAAAAATTTAGAATTAAATCCCTTGAAATTTTGGGTAAAGTTTCCCTTGGATCTTGAGGGTTTTATTATTAAAAATATAAATATCCAATAGAGGTTTTCATCATCTATGGATGAATTTATTGAGGGTTTTCATCCTCAATCAAGCTCCCAAAGTGTAAATTTGCATAAACACATAACATGTCAAAAATGGATCCCTTGCTTGTAATAAATACCCTTGCAAATGAGGAGAACCATGTGAGGGAGTCCAATGCATGAATTAAAAATCATTTCCAAATATTAATTCATATTTTATACTTTTGGATCCCACCCAAAGGGCGGTGTTCCAATCTAGAAAAACTCAAAGGCTGACAAAGTCACAATTCATTCTCCCATTATTAAATTAATTTACATTAATAAATAATAATAATTAAAATTAATTTTGGGGAAAATAATCTAATAATTAATTAATTAAATTTATCTATTTTCAAGAGCGATAAAAATCACTTTATGAGAAATTAATTAATTGAAAATACTTTCTAATTATTTACTTAAATTACCTTAATTTTTGGAGTGGTAAAAACCACTTTTTAGGTAATTTATATAATTAATCATGACAGTTCCATTATTCTAATAATCAATTAAAATTTCCTTGAGATAAAAAATGATTAAAATCACTATTTGGGTAACTCTAATCATTAAAATAAATTTCCCCAATTACCATCCCTTTGCCTACGAGGAAAATTAGGTTAAAGGTCTTCAACTTGTTTTCATTTATTTTGAAAAAGGGGACATTACACATGGACTTCTTGTGTCTAATTTCATATTGACGAAAAAGATAAATTATGAGATTAAATGTGAATTGAGGCTTTTGATATGTAATATTCTCATGTATAACTCTGTATCTAGTGAAAATTTCCTCATATAGAAATTATGTAACTTATTCATCTCATACATGTGTTAAGGCTTTCACCTCAACCCATTTGGTCACATAATCCATGAAAACTAGTATGTACTCTTTATTATTGGATTTGGGATCTATTGGTCCTATAAAATCATGTCCCTATTTTTAAAATGGTTCTAAAACTATTTGATTCTAAAGTGAGATCTCATTAGAATGTGTGGCTTTCCTTAAATGTTATCATTGATTGCACTAGTAGGTATATAAAATTGCATATTTATGCAAGGTAGGATAGTAGTAACCTATAATTAGGATATTAATGGTAGTATTATTTACAAAAAAATGACCCCCACATGGTTCATCATGACATACTCTAAGGATGTCAACAACCTTATCTTTTCTTATACACCGATGTATGATGAATCATGCCTAATGACAAAAAGGTAACTAGAGATTCATGAGTATGGGCTGATTTTCTCTAATATATTATGCTTTTCTTTTGGATAAAATGTTATGGAAATAATATTATAGATAAGTAATTAGTAATGTCTATATACCAAGGGGTATTAGCAGATAATGCAAAAAGACGTCTGCTAGGAAAAGAATCATCTACTATTGGACCTTGTTCATTAGGTGTTAAACATGATAAAAAGTCTACAACTACATTATATTTACCTAGATAACTTGTAATATAGTGTCTAAATTTATTTATGGTATAAATTATGAAAATAAATTCTTTCTACATTATTATGTAATTAAACTCAACCCCTTAGAAGATTTTATTGATAAAGTATAGGGTATAATTTAAAGACTGATCTTTTTAAACAAGGACAACTCCTAGTTTAGTATTAAAAGCATCTGCATGGATGTGAAAGGGAATGTCCAATCAGGGATTTTAAATATTGGATTTGTTACTATTAGATATTTAAGTTCTTAGAACATTGTTTGACATGCATCAGTCCAAATAAAATCAACATCTTTAGAACATAAAATAAATAGACGAGCTATAATTTTGCTAAAGTCTTGAATGAATCTATGGTAGTATCCAATATATTCTAAGAAACTTCAAATGTATTTTTATTTTTATGGAATTGGTAGATTTTTTGTTATGATTATTTTGGTATGATATACTTTAATTCTTATAGGTGAGATGTGGTGTCCCAAGATAATACCTTCAGTCATAAACATGTATCATTTTTCATGACTTAGGGACAACTAGTTGTCTTGAAAATGTTAGAGGACTTTATCTAAGTTTAGGAGGGCTTCATCATATGTTTCCCCATAGAATGTGAATTCATCCATGTATATCTCAACACAGTCATGGGATATATCAAAAAATATGCTCAAAATAACCCTTTGAAAAGTGGTGGGAGCATTGCATAAATTGAATTGTAGTAAAATGTATACATAGGTACCATAAGGATATGTGAAGGTTATCCTGGTCCTTAGTAACTATTCTAATATGATTATATCTAATAAACCCATCAAGAAAGGATAAATATTTATTTTCTACCAATGTGTCAAATACTTGGTCAATGAAGGGAATAGGAAAGTGATCTTTTATCGTAGCTAAGTTTAACTCCATATAATTCACACATATATGTTATTTAACCCAATTTTTAGGTAAAATAACAAGAGGTGAAACCAATTTACAATTAGAAATAGGATAGATAAACCTTGTATCCAAGAGTTTTTGTAAATTAGTTTTGACTGTCTCAAATAATGAGGTTCATCCTATGTTGTATTTGGTGAATAGGATTATAGTCATCCTTGATGTAAATGTGGTGGGTACATAGATATATATGGATACCTCTCATGTCATGAGAGTCCAAATTAAAATCTTTGTTGTGGCTTTGAAGCATGATGACTAGTTTAGTTTCTTTTTGAGGTTCTAACTTCTTACAGATATTAAGGGGTTTTCCTAGAAATATTTATACTTGTTTGAACATGGACAACATGGATTCTATGCTACCCAATAATGGGGTATGGCTGAAATGGTGTGGAAGTAGTTTATGTAAAGTTATAATATCTATTTTAAAATTATATTAACCTTATTCAAGAATAATGATTGTGAAGTGACATGGTATACATTACAAGAGATTATCTATTTCTGAATCTACTTAATAGGTATTTTGTAGGATATTGGAAAGGACTAGGTCTTCCTCTTGATATTTTAGGGGTATGATATGATCAATAGTGATCAAAGTATGTAAATAAACTTGTTTTTCATCTTCATCTTCTACCCAAGCATTTTTTTATGATTCAAAGGAAGGCTTGGTTGGTGGGTACACCACTAATTTCTTAGTGTCATTCCATTTGAAATCGACATGTTTCATAATCTACAACCAATGTAAACATTGGATATATCTAGCCATGGTATTCATATGATAAGGGGATACACTCATAAGTTATATTTAGGTTTTAATATGATAAAATAAGTTAGGTATTCCCATGAATCCATGGATATGACTAAGTCTTATATAATCCATTCTAGTTTTACCATAGATCTATCTATCATTTATAGAATGATAGGTTTTGGATGAATTTGTTTAAGTCCAAGTTTATGAATTATTTGACATTTATGGATGATACCAAATCAAATAAGGTGTTATGTATTATCTTTCCATGAATTTTGAACTTAACTATGAGTTAGCCTAGCTTGAAATACTTAGGTGGAACTATAATTCCTAATATGATGTCTGCAAATTGCCAATTAATTAAATGGTCATGAGATCCTTCATATTTTGTATAGGATTATTTAAGAATAGTTCACATATATATTTAGTGTATATGGGCACATATTTTATAGCTTAAAATAGTGGAATCTTAACACAAACATTTTTAAATTGTCCTAGGAAAAAAATTAGATTCTTGATCATAATGTTGGAGGTTCAATCTCTCTAGAAAAGGAGGGTTGGTAGGTCCTTTTTGTGTTGTATTAGAGCTTGGTTTATAAGTATTGGTGTGATCAAGTGGTTGAAAATTAGTATGATTACTTGGAATATATTTAATAAGTTTCATTATTATGGGTAAGGTGAGTGGTGGAAGACTACATCCTGAATGAATTTGGACTTCATTGATGTCCAATGTGTAAGTTGGATATTGCATTATTTTAGTGGATTGTGTTAGTTATGTTGGTATATATATATGAGCTATAATAGAATAAATTATTGGATTAAATTTTTTGAAAGGACAAAGAGAGACAATAACACATGGGACAAAATGTCCCCTCATTTTTAGTATTTAACTAGTTAAACCCAAGGGCTAAGAAATTTACAAGCATTAATCTTGGAGAGAAATGGAAATTTATCACTATAAATTCAATAAATTCTATGTTATATGAAAATTATTACTTGCATTGGTTCAATTCATTTTAATTCCTTTACATAGGTAGGGCAATTATAGTATAATGGATGGGGTATTCATAAAAATAAAAAATAAAAGAGAAAAAGGGTAAAGAAGGGAAGTGATGGCTTCTTGATCGAAATAAGATCTTAAATGTTGAAAATATGAAGGTATGCCTAGTCAAAATTATACCATTGGGTACCAGGTCTAGTCACAACACAAACTGAACTAACACAAGGGGCAAGATTCTACAGAATTAGGTGAACATATTATTATGAATATATATTAAATAAAATAATTTAAAAGTAATATAGTTACTACATATAATGGATTGAAACAAATAAAAAATTTAGAACCAATTATACTAGCTACTGCATAATCTAACTACATATTCATTAACAAATAAGCATTATAAACTTTTCCTAGCATCAATTGACCTGATTAAATCACATAAATAAAGGGTAAATACCATATAACAACATGAATTTTGAGCCAAAATGGTATTCACTTCAATTTTATTTCTAAAAGTATTCATTATGCCTTTAGGTAGATAATCACTGGTTAAGAAAAAGAAAAAAGGGAAGGTTATAGTCTTCCTCAATTTCTATAGAGTTTTGGTGCATAAAAATGTGTACCCTTTTTATGAGACTATATAATATCTTATATAAAATAAAAAATAGAGCTCAACCCATATAACATGAAGCTCCCCATCCTTGGACATGATTACCTTTTGATTTTGTTATAACAACCTAATTGAAAAGATGCTCCACTTGACATGTTGTCAATCTCTCTGAGCCATGTCACTCAAGTTCCTTATGGTTATGACACTTGTCTAACTAAATGGTCAAATAAAAATTCCATCCCCCTTGGACCAAGTATTTTGAATGATCTTTCAAATTAGCCTACGTGTGCCCAAGAAGGCTAACTTGAATAGTTTCTTGATTTCTTTTCAGTCCTTATTTGTTTAAAATATTTCATTCCATGATTTTTTGAACTAATACCTTTTAGAATTTTTGGGATTTAATTCTAATTATTTGGTTATTTTGATTCTATAAATGTGGGACTTCACTCTAAAATCCTTCTAAATTTGACATTTTGATCATTCTTGAGTTTTACCCTTTGTGTTTCATCCTTGATATTTCAATACAAAATCTTGACAGGTTATGCTCTAATCATTTCTTAGGTGTATGTCTTAATTGGATTTTGTTTTTATGTTCCTTGAGAATTCCAAGTTTTGTAGGTTATTTTTTCTTAATATTTATTCATTTGTCTCCCTTTTACTTACTATTTTCACTTTTAAACATAAATAAATTATCATTTATACATCATATGGGTCTAGACCTTGTCAAAATTTACTTATGATTCATGACTATGGGATTTGGTGATCATGACATCTATTAGAATATCAATTTTGAGGTCTTTCAAGATTCACGTGCCTTTATATACATTATGTGGCATTAATCCTAAACATTGTGCCATGTGGCATGACCTTGGGACTTTGAAAGATCGCCATTCGACTGCTCTATGTTTTATGTCTTCCATATTTTGGCTCCTATAATGGTACCATATAGAATCATCACTGAGATTATGGTCTTTGAGGTTTATTGTAGGTATTATTTATTTTTCTAGCTAAGTCTATGAGATTGTGCCACATGGCACAATCTCAAGACTTTATGGGATCTTTCAATTGTTTACTATGTATTCACCTTTCTAAACTCTGATTCCTTGAGATATGAGCATGTGTCATAATTGTGGGACTTTGGGGTTGAAATAAATTTTAAATATTCACTTCTCTCCCTAATCTTTAAATCCTTGAGATCATGCCACATGGTGTGATATTAAGACTCAAAAGTATTCAATGCTTATTTGATTTTAACATTCTACTTCTTTGAATTTTAGGGTGAGTTCTTAACTGTCGATGATGCCATATGGCACCTTTACATTGAATCTCCCATCAGAAACCTATGCTATTTGAATTAACCCTTCGAGTCCTTAATCCCCAAAATTATGCCATGTGATATCATCATGAGCCTTCAGGTCTTAAAACTTATTTGGACTATCTTCAACCTTTTATTCCCCTATTCTTTAAGATTATACCACATGGCACATTCTTGGGCCTTTAGGCCTTGGGATGAATATAGACTTTAGCTTAACTCAGATCATCTAATATATCAAAATGTGGATGAATTTAAAATCTTAGGAGATTAGGACATTGAATTTTTGACTACCTCCCTCTAAACTCTATTTGCCTAAGATGTAACCACTTGTCATAATCTTATAACTTTGGGACTCAAAATACTTCCATGGAATGCTCATTACCTTTGAAAAGTTATGGATCACCCAGGTTTCTAGATTTATGACATGTCAAAAATATGAGAAGTTAGGCCACATGATAAACTTAAACATTTTAAATCATCTAATGGACTCCAAATGCTTAGGATTTTGACAACTAGTAAGGATCGATGGTTTGGAAGACTTCTCTACGAAAAAATATAAGGCAAAAGTGACTCGAGTAAAGTTATTTAAATATCAAAAAATTGATATAGTGAATAGACAAAGCTAAAATTAGTTGAATAAAGTCCAAATAAGTCCATTAAAATATAAATCAAGTACAATTCACCACTCAAAAGACTTGAAAGAAATCTAGACAAAAGAAAATACAACTAAGCAAAATATATTATGAACTTGACTAAGCCACTTTTTGAGAGCCAGAATAAGAAATTCAAATTGAGAATATGACCATTTAAAATATAAATTAAACTATATATGAATGAAAAAATATCATAATTCAATAGAAATATTTCAATGATGAAATCTAATTTCTAATGAAATAAATGATTGAAATTGGCCTCTTTTTCAATTTAACCTAAAGAAACGGTCATGTTCATGTTTTAAATCTCAAATGATTAAAATAATCATCCAAATACATCATGAGCACCATAAGATAATATTTAAAACTAAGACAAATTATTTATAACCAATGAAAATTTGCATGGATAATGGGTAAATTGGGCCAATTTATGATGTTTAAACCCTAGACAATGATTATTTAATCATTGTAAATAAATGGTCAAGTGAAGGTTGTTCAATATCATCATACACATTCATAAGTTTGAAACATTAAGATGTGAATCCATATCAAATAATTTATGTAACATTCATAAATGTGACCATGCAAGGAATTAAGAACATAAAAAAGAAATAAGTATGTTAAAGCAAGAGGGTCCCCATGTGAGATTTCAAGTAATGGGGCATGTTGGACCTAATAAATGGTGACATTTGTGGGGAGAATGCAGCTAATATTCAAAACTTAGATTATAAATCTTCACCCCACGTAAAAAAGCACAAACTAAAAATTGGTATTTATACAAAGTCATAAAGATAAAGGCATTTAAGTCTAATTCAACATGTGAAATTCTAAGTTCAATTCTTCTTAAGACCATCAACATGTGTCAAAGTGATTGATTCTTTTATAATTCTCGAATCCACATGAAATAATTTAACCCTACCTTAGAAATAAGAAATTCTATGAGGAAGAAATTATTGGCTATTAAACTTTGGGGTGAGGTGATGGTGTGGACATTGATATACTACCATCTAAGCATCCATAAATCTGACAGAGACACCTCTAGTCCAACTTAAGGCCTTGTTCCACTACCAGCTAGGCCAAAAATCCTATGGTGTATTTGGTTGAATCACCCTTTCAAGGAAGACTTAGAGATTGAATTTAAAGTCAATTTCCTTTGATTTATTTATTTTCTTAAAATATTTCATTGTTCAGTCCATTGAGGGTTGGGGACTAATCCATGAGTACAAATATAAACTCAAAGAGCTTATGATTAACAAAAAAAATTCATATGAATCAATGTTTCATTTTTTTTTAGTTATTAGATCAAGTGTAGTTGATGGCTTTAGTAAAGAAGAGAAACCTTTCTAAAAATACACATGTTTTGTTTATAATCATAGGCCTTCAAAATTATAAAAATGTAAAAAATAATTAATTCTAGTCTATAATTCTATTCGAGAATGACTACTTACTATCTAACTTATGAAATTTGTATAACCCTCACACATCCATCCACCATTTAAGGTGACTGACCCATTAAAGCCCAAGGGAATCTTGTTTGAACATGTTATTGTGTCAATTTCTCTACTTATTTCCTAAACTTGATTTTGATGCAATGTAGACTACAAGCAAACTTCACTTACCAAGACCAAAGCATGAACAAAGTGAAATAAGGGGATGTCTAAAACAAAAAGGATGAGAGATTACCTTTTTAGGATCTAACTTTTCATGATATGGTAAGTAATTAGCTTTGATCAATTTTGGGAAGGTAACACTGAAAATTACCAATTTTGAATAAGATAAACCAACTCAAACAAGTTGTGGGTAAGAATAAAAACATGGAAATGAACAAACAAGATAAGCCAAACCAAATCCAAAATAAATAAACAATACTAAAGAAAAACTTACCTAAGAAATCATGAAACTAAACTAAGAAAGTAGGGAACAAGCTGTATAATATATACATGTAGAAAATATCATGATCCTCATTTTGAAATGGTGTTAGATGAAACATCTGAGAAGTAATTCTTCAAAAACTATCTATTGATTGGTAGCTATAGGTCATTCCCTTGTATATCTTCCAACCTAAAAATATTATCCCAGAAAATTTGTAACATGATAAAGACCAATACAAAGAAGGTTGGACTTAGGATAATAAACTTTATTATTAAGGGGTTTGTCCCATAATAAAACCAAGTTTGAAATGTGAAATAATTTAACTTGTACTTTTATATCAAATCATATTTTCATAACCACTGGGGACCTACTGAAATTATGCAAGACTTCATCCCTCATGGCACCCATATAGATCTAGTCTAATAGCTTGGGCTAACCTAATTTATTTGATTCCATGTAATCATTAATAAATTGATATGTGGGTATTTTTAGTTTTATTGTAAATATTATCTACACACCATGGACTAATCTAAAAGGTGAACTCTTGAGGTTTTTATTGTGTTTTATTCGATCAACCCATAAAACATACTTGAGTAACATATGCCAATTGCATGGGTTATATTCCACTACTTACTTAATGGCATTAAACAAATTATTATTTATGGATTTATCCAAACCATTTCCATGAGGATAATATTTTGAAGAGAACTTCAAAGTGATTCCATTTTAATATGCCCACTTGGTCAACTCAACTAACTGGAAGGTAGACCCATTATCATATAGAAGTGCCAAAAGGGTGTTAAATATGGTTGAAATTAATTCCTCAAGGAATCAAATCACTTATTTTATAGTATTATTCTTTGTTTTCTTTACTTTAATCCACATTGGATGATAGTTAGTGGCTATAAGAATGAATTGTTGACCAGCTAAATAATTTAGATTTATGATGTTAATGAAGTCTAGACCCCATGAGTAAAGGGACATTCTTCAATTACTAGTTAAATAGGCATGAAAGAATGGGTTTCTTTATTTGAAAATGTCTGATAGAGATGAAAATACCACACATGATCATGATCATCCTTGAATAGGGTTAACAAATAATAACCAACTCTTAAAATGTTGTGCACTATCGTATTGCTAGAAGGATAACCACTTCCTAATTTATCATGGAAAGAATTCATAAAATCATGTGATTATTCTTATGTTAAACATCTTAAGAAGATCCATTCATGATTTATATAATATAAAAATACCTTTTTTCAACATGTAATGGGTAGCCTTCAATTGTAATGATCTCTTTTGTGTCCTATCAAGGCTAATTAGTGGAATACCATACAATAGTTAATGAAAAATAAGATCATACTATGGGTTGTTTGAATTTAAACTAATTAATTCAAAAATATCATTGTAAGGATGAATACCAAAAATTATTTATGATAGACCCTAACCTCAAATGAACCTTACTAGCTTAGCTTCAATGTCATACTCTTGTAGTTTTGAGACCCATCATCCTCTTCTTTCTCCAAGCTCATTTTTTCCTAACATCATTTTGACAATAGGATATAGAACCATAATGTAGACCTTGTTCCTAAATATGTAATGTCATAATCTATTTACTACCTTGACCAACATGTAGGCCTGCTTGTCTAGAATAGGGTGTTTCTATTCAACTTCCTTTAAATTAGTATTTATGAAAGCTATAGGGTGCTCTCCATCTTCCAAATTTTGAGTATGGACTATAGCGATTGTATGATCAGATGAAAAAAAGTACAGGGAGAAATATTTTGAATAATCTGGGATAACAAAAATAGGGGCTTGCATTATGGCATCCTTGATTTATTGAAATTATCTATTTGAAGTAGGTGTCCAATCCACTTTAGCTCTCTATTTTAACATGGAATTTAATGGTTCAGTTATTTTAGCAAAACCTAAGATGAACTTTCACATGAAATTTATCTTACCAAAAAATGATTTTAGCTCCTTTTTACTGTATAGAAATTGAATTTTAGAAATGAAATTAACTCGATCAGGGTTGATTGACATCCCTTCTTTCATAAATACATGACCAATAAGATTACCTTCTATTGTACGGAAAATACATTCCTTAGATTGGGTGAAATACCAAACTTACAATAATGTTCAAAGATCCTCTATGCCTTAAATGGTTTGACCTACATTCAAAAAATTCTATTAAATCATCCATGTACACAATAATTCACTTGCCAATTATTCCTTCAATGCAATGTCCATGGCTCTTGGGAAGGTTGTGTCGACATTGACCAAATCAAATGACATCTTCTTATAAGTGAATGTGCCCCACTTTTTGGTGAAGACTATCTTAGATCAGTGTTTTTTATCAACCAAAACTTGATTGTAACCTAAGAATCTATCTAGGAAAGACATTATCTCTGATCTAGTGACCTTTTAGATGATCTCATCTAGAGATGGCAAAGGATAATTGTCTTTATCCAAAGTTTGATACAAATTCCTAAAATAAACACAAAGATGGATTTATCCATTCTTATTTCTAACTGATACTAAATTAACTACCCAACTTGAATGTTGTATAGGAAAGATTATACTAATTTACAATAATTTATGAACTTTTTTAAAGATGAAGGACTCAAGAACAAGATTGATTAGTCTCTAGCACTGTTTGAATTACTTTTTATTAGATTTAAAGGGAATATTATGTGTCATGATGCTAGGTTTAAACACTTTTAGGTTGTCATAAGTCCAATCAATGATGTCTTGGTAATGGATGTGAAAATTTTCATTTCTTCATCACTACATTTAGGCCCTATAATGATGTTCTGAGGATGATTAGGCATCCCTATGTTAATAACTTATGCCCTCTAATTAGGGTAAACAACTCTTTCAATCCTAGCTACAAGCCTTTATAATTTGAATAAAATTTCCAATGATATCATTCCCTTTGTAATTTTATTAGCATTAAGGTTCATAACTCTATCAACATCATAATGTTATTCATTTAGATCACTCCTCTCATCCTCATCAATCACCTACTCATCAAAATTTTTAGAATTAGAAATAAATATAAAATATATCTATTATTCTCAAATAATTTAAAATTATTTACATTATTAGGCACATATGGGTATGAAACCAATTTAATAAAACTTTTGTGAATCAATACTATCCAAGGGTGTGAGGTTAGCCACTGAAATAACCAATGAATCTACTATGGCATTGCCAATTCTTGGAATGATAATATTGTTAAAAGAATTGAAAGACTCTATCATGTCCAAAGCATAGTTTCTATACTTCTTTAAATAAGATAAATTATAATGAAATTTACTTATTACCTAATTGAATATCAACTTAGAGTCACTATACATGTTTAATTAGTGGACATCATACCTAGCTACAAATTGTAATCCCAAGATTAACACTTTATATTTTGTTATGTTGTTCATATAATGAAACTGTAGTCTATTTGCTACTACATGATTTCTACCATAAGGATAAATAAGAATAATACCTTCTCTAAACCCTTGTTTATAATGTGTTTCATGAAAATAAAAAGACTACATACCTAGATTTTAATATTGGTTGAGCTTTTTCTTCCTTGCTGATTTGGTGGTTAGAGTATAGACACCTAAATCCACAAAGGTAAAGTTGACTTATTAATTAACTACATTGTATTATATAATCATCTTCATGCATAGATCTCTATAAAATATAATATGTTTTCCACTCCCTTCATGGTAACCACATATAGGAGAAGTCTGTTGCCTTATAGACATTAAGAGATTTGGACCAATCTATACTTAGTAACATGCCATATGCATTTGGGATATTGATAACTTGTATGTACATGAAATTTTGTATTCTTGTCTCAACCTACAATTACAAAAAAACATTTAATAATTATCCTATAACCTTGAATTCAAACTTATCTAGATGGACCACTACTTTATCTAATTTTATAAGGACCAATCCTAATTTCCTATAAACCCCCATAAGCATGACATTGGTTAAGGCACTTGAATCAAATAAGAAATCATGTAAATTATTACCAAAGATTTAGACTTTAAGTAAGAAGGGTGGAACCTCAGTTTTTGTCTTGTGTATCACAACATTGGTATTGGCCATGACCTTATTTTTGGGTTAACTGTTCTTATTTGTAAGAGACATAAGAAGTAAATCCATTTTCTCTATGATTTATGCTAATTTATGGAAGGTTATATTGGATTTTATCTTTTTCATATCCTCAATTATGTTATAAATTATTTTTTTAGTGGTGAGTTGACTATCACCTAACTTTGGTGGGGGTGGATCATTTCTAGATTATGGATCATGTGACATAATAAAATTATTAGGTGGAATTGAGGTGGTCAAGGGTTGATGTTATCTATTCCCAAGAGTATAATTTCCATTCTAATATTACTGCACAACTTGAATACCATTGGTATTTCATTAGGTTCATTATTTCATTCAATAGGAAAGTCTATGGTCTCTAAAATCATGGTTGTATTAGGGAATTTTGATGAACTAGGAAAATCAGAGTAACCTATAGTGTTTTGGTTGTTCGAGACAATCTCATACTCATCAATCTCATTTTTAAGGATTTCACATGCATGAAAAAACTTAATAGAGTCAATTTACCCATGCTAATCTTAGTCATGCACATGACATCAATTAGGTAAGGTTATTTTCATGATGTTAATCTCAAGTATTTTATTATATGGAGATCAACTTGTTTGCCCTACCTATCAGTGGGTTTGTAATTACATTAATAAATGTAATTTTGGGTATAATTTCCACTACTTGAACCACCCAATTATTTTTTCAAGTTAAATAAATCATTTCTCAACCTCTGGACCATCCTTTGGATTACATCAAGATCAGGATTAGATGATTATTTATTACAAGTCTGTGTGTTATTAGTTTCAATTAGGACTATATATTTTCTATAACAATGTGGCATAGACTCATTACCAACATAATTTAGAAATCCCAAATTATAATTTAGAGTAACATGGAGTATATGAATCTAATTTATGATTGGGAAAATCCATGGCAATAGGACATTCTAGTTTAAAGGTGGGATAAGATTTAATACTGGGATGTTTGAGAGGATATTAGGAATAAGGGGTAGCATTTTCCCTTGTGGGTTGAACTACCTATCCAATTTTATTACTTCTATATAGGAAAGAATAAAATTAGTAATAATTATATCTCTCCTTAATAACATGGCTATCCATGGGTCTAAATAATTCTTAAACATTTCTAATGCTAGCTGATAATTTAGTCTATACAAGACCATCACCCCACTATACATATTTTGAAAGTGAACATTAGCATTGAGTGTAGGTTCATTGGGCTCCCTCTTCATGCAAAAAAATTATTGATATAAAACAATGGGGTCTACCAGCTGACCAAGTTGGGCCAAGAACATGCTACTAAATTGATTTTGGCTTCTACTTTAGTCCTTAGGCAAGTTAAAAAACTAGTCATAAGTTGCATCAAGCAAGGTGAAAGGGAATGACATGCAGGATACATATTCATACTCAATGTGGAATAACCTAAGGTTAGTTTTATAGGATGTGACATTTTTTTTTGTAGTTATCTTAGTGCTTGGGGTGAACCTTGGAAGATACCTATTAGGGTTCTTAGGCAGGTCATGCATGTCACTAAAGATGTTTATTATAGACCTTGATAACCAAGCCATGGGTATAATAATGGGTGTGGGATGGGTTAGAGTAGATTGGGAAGTGGATCTAGTATGGGACTAAAGGCCTTATATCCCTCTATTAATTTAGGCTCTCTTCATGATTTTTAATGTGGATATAATCAATCTACCCCTAACTACTCAAGATCTAGCGATTCACTCAATGGGCTCTAAATTATTTTAAATATCAAATATAGGTTAGAAATATTTAGACCAATAACTCTAAAATAATAAAACATGAAATATATTTTATCTAAAATGTTATATAAAATGATAAATAAATGTAACACAAAGTATCCAGAGGTTCAAGGCCCTCTTTCTAGTACTAGTTTCTGTTCATCTTCATCCATGACCCACAATAAAAATAGTTATTGGATTAGCTAGTCTGAGAGGACAAAGGGAGGAAACAAGAGATGAAATAAAATATCCCCTAGTTTTTAGTATTTATTTGGTTAAATCCAAGGGTTGAGAAATTTCTAATCATTTTTCTTAGAGAGTAATGGCAATTTATCATGAGAAATTCAATCAATTCTATGTTATCAAAAAATTATTACTTGCAATGGTTCAATTCCTTTTAATTTCACATAGGTAGGATAATTATAGTATAATGGGAAGGGTGTTAATAAAAAATGGATAAAATAAAGAAAGGGTAAGGTATGGAATTCATGGTTTCTTGACTGAAATAGGATCTTCAATGTTAAAAAGATGAAGGAATGCCTATTCATAATTGTACCACTGAATACTAGGTCTAGCCACAACACAAATGAAAGAAACAAAATGCAAAAGATTTTGATGAATTAAGTGAACAAATTATTATGAAATTTTTTAAAATAAAAACATGTAAAATATCTTTATCTACTTCACATAATGTCTTGAATCAACTTCAAGTTAAACATAATAGAAATTTAAAACCAATAAAACTAGCTACTGCATAATCTAATTACATATTCATTGTCAAACAAACATTACAATCTATTCATAGAATTAATTGACCTTATCCAATCACATAAATAAATGGGAAATACTAGATAAAAACATGGATTTAAAACCAAACGAGTATTCACTTCAATGTTATTTACAAAAGTTTTCATTGTGTCTTCAGGTAGACAATCACTAAACAAGAAAAAACAAAAAAGGGTAGGTCACAACCTTCCTCAAATTTTGTAGAGTTTTGGTGTATAAAAATGTCCACCTTTTTAAAAATACTATAGATTATCTTATATACAATAAAAAAATAGAGCTCACCCCATATATCATGAATCTCCCCATCCATGAAAATTATTGCCTTTCAGTTTTGTTGTAATAGCCTAACCAAAAAGATGCTCCACTCAGTATGTTGTCAACCTTTATGAGCCATGTCACTCAAGTTCCCAGTGGTTGTGACACCTGTCTAACTAAATATTCAATTTAATATTCCATCCCACTTGGACCAATTATTATGAATGATCTTTTAGATTGGCTTATATGTGCCCAAGTAGGCTAACTTGAATAGTTTCTTGATTTATTTTGAGCCCTGATTGGTTTAAAATATTTGGGTCCATGCCTTTTTGAATTAAGCCATTCTATAAGTTTATGATTTAATTTTAACTATTTTTTATTTTGATTTTATGAATGTGGGAATTCACTCCAAAATCCTTCTTAATTTGACATTTTGATTATTCTTGAGTTTTACCCTTGTGCTTCATCCTTGAGCTTTCAATACAAGCTATTGATGGGTTATGATCTAATCATTTCCCAAGTTTATGTCTTTATTATATTTTGTGTCTTGAATGATCCTTAAGAATTAAAGGATTCATAGGTTATGATGCTAACCTTACTTCAATTGTTTCCCTCTTGCTTATTATTTGTAATTGTAAACACAACAAAATTGTTATTTATCCATCATTTGGGTCTAGACCATGATGTTAAATTTCAAATATGATTCATGGTGATAGAATTCAATGATCATGAAAATTTTCAAAATATCACTTTTGAGGAGGTATTTTAGGCTTCACATTACTTTAGATACATTATATAGGCCAAGTCCCTAATATTGTGCCACATGGCACAATATTGAAACTTTGAGAGATCACCACTCTATTGATCTATGTTTTATGTCTTCCATGTTCTATATCCCATGATTATGGAGCTTAGGGTATTCAAATATTCATTATGGATATTATTTATTCTAACATTTGAGTCTTTTATATCATGTTATGTGGTATAATATCAATACTTTGGGGGATATTTCAACTATTTACTGTGTATTCACCCTTCTAAACTCTAACTCCTTGAGATGTGAACATGTGTCACAATTATGAGAATTCAGGGTAAAAAAATTCAAACTATGACCTATCCTCCCTAATCTCTGAATCCCTAAGATCATGCCACATAATGTGATCATGATACTCAAAAGTCTTCAATACTTAGCCAATTTTACTATTCTATTTATTTGCATTTTAGGGTGAGTTATAAACCATTGATGATGCCACATAGCACCATTATGTTGAATCTCCCATAGTAGGCTTGTGATATTTAAATTAACCCTTTGATTCCTTAGTTCTCATGATGATGTCATGTGACATCATTACATGCCTTTAGGCTTGAAAGCTTCTATGGACTATCTTCAACCTTCTACTCCCATACTCTTCAAGATCATGCCACATGATAGGGTCTCACGCCTTTAAGCCTTGGGATGAATATAGACTTTAGATTTTCTTATATCACTCAATCAATCAACATGTATAAACTTATAGAAGATTAGGAGATTGAGACATTGATCTATTGACTATCTCCCTCTAAGATTTGGGTGCCCAAAATGTGACCATGTGTCACAATCTCAAAACTTTAGTACTACAAAGACTTCCATGGACTTCTCATTATCTATGAAAAGTTATGGATCACCTATGATTCTAGATTTATGACATGCATTGAAAATATAGGAAGTTAAGCCATGGGATAGACTTAGCCATTTTTAAATTACCCTATGAACTCCAAACACTAGGATTTAGACATTTGGTGAGGATCAATGGCTTGAAAGACTTCATAAGATCTCTGCAAAAAAAGATAAGGTAAAAGTGACTTTATTAAACCATTAATAAGTTAGTCAAATAGTAAAAATCCTGGCATAGTGAATAGACAAATATAAACTTAGCTGAGTAAGGTCTAAATTAGTCCATGAAAGTATAAATCAAGCATAATTCATCATTAAAAATAATTGAACTAAACCTTGAAAAAATCACTTATGACTGAGCAAAATAAATTAAAAAATTGACTAAGCCATTTTTTGAGAGCCAAAATAAGAAATTCAAATTGATAATATGACCATTTAAACTATAAATTGAACTAGATATGAATGAATAAAGATCACAATTCAATCGAATAGTTTAATAATGAAGTCTAATATCAAATGACATAAATTATTTAAATTGGCTCCTTTTTCAATTTAACCTAAAGAAATGGTCATGCTCATGTTTTAAAGCTCAACTATTTAAAATAATCATCCAAATACATCATGATAATCATAAATTAGTATTTTAACACAAAGACAAATTATTTATAACCAATGGAATACTTTTAATTGATAATGGACAAATTGGGCCAATTTATACTATTTAAACCCTAGAAAAGGATTGTATAATCATTGGGAATAATTGGTCAAGTGAAGGCTATTAAATCTCATCAAACACATTCATAAGATTGAAACCTTAAGATGGGAATCTATATCAATCAATTTATGCAACATTCATAAATGTGACCATGGAAGGAAGCATGATTAAAAACAATAAACAAGTATGTTAAAATAAGAGGGTCCCCATGGCAGATTTTGAGTAATGGGGTGTGTTGGACCTAATAGGTTGAACTAAATTATTGGTGGGGTTTGGTATAGTTTGGGTGGGAAATTATATTTTCTTAGGAGCTAGTTGAGTATTAATAATTATGTCTTATTGTTGTGTCTACTGTGGAAATATAGTATTTTGGTTAAACTATGACTACTTATTTATTCATGGTTGTTTCCATTGGTTTAAAGAAGAGAACCATTACTGATTATGAGTATGAGGCTACCAAGACTAGTTTTGGGATGACTACCAATGGTTTGGTGTATGGATGTTTTGTTATGGCCAATTATAATTTTGGGATGGCATAGGTGTCTAATAATTTTATCCATACCAATTAGGAATAAATATATATTAATAATTAAAAAATACCAAATTTGGTGGTATATCTTGATTGGGTGGCCTTTATGGCCATTGTATTTGATGAGCCACATAGAAAATATGATCTCCATCTCCACTAATTGCATGCAACTCCACTACTTCATGATCTTATTTTATTATGTTGGTCACCTTTACTAAAATGACTTGGAATTTATATCTCTTTTCTTCTTATAATAGTCCATATAATAAACTATCAAGGCTTGTTCTATCTCTTCTTACTTCTTCCTCATGTGTAGCATATTTATTTATGTATTCATATAATTGATAATATCTTACTTCATATCTTGTATAAAATTACTTACCTCTATTCATAAGATTCCATTTGTATCTGATGAAGGAAGTATCTTTCTACTTTGGGTTTTGTTCATTGTTGACCTCAAATAATTTTTACATAGAAGGGTGATATCATCAAATGGCAGCCATAAGACATCTCTACCACTCATTAATTCTAATGCTTTTAAGAAATATTCTTTAACTCCCTAAAAGAATATCAATTTGTGAGAATATGAATTAAATGTGGTCTTGCTTATATTTTTGTAGGATGAACATAAGTGATTCCATGTAATCCTCTAGTGATTCATCCTCTACTTGTGACATTCATAAAATGTCATATCTCTTATAGTTTCTTCCTTGGTAGTAGTCTCGATATTTGGAAAGAAACTTTTCTTTTTTATCCCTCTGAGTGGAAACTATATCTTTTCCTAGATGTATAAACCAATTGAGGGCTACATATTTGATTGTGTACATAAACAACTTCAACTTTTGAGCATCGTGGTTATATTCATAGTTGTGGCATAAGACATCAAATTCAAAGAGAAATATATCCAGATCCTCATTTGATTTTCCCCTAAAATTAGGTAGGGAAGAATAAGGGATATTTTTCATAAGTGTATTTCCCCTAGGGTTATTGATGGGAAACTTGAAGGCTGTGGACTCATTGATAATTTTCTCTTCTTAATGGTCCTCCATGAATGTTTTGATTATGCGTAGACTAAGATCTTATATCACCCACCCTTTAAATTCTTCATAATCCTTGGTGATTAATAAATGGAAAGTTTGGTATTATCTAAATGAAAAGAGTGTCTCCTAGATGGGGGTGAAATGGAATCTCTTAAGAATATTATTATACACTCAACAAGGAGGTTTTATTATTCAATAATTTTAGCAGGTTATGTAGATTTGATATTTCTTTTGGAGGATAAAAGGGCTTTAAATAATCTTGTAGAAAGGAGTTTGGGTGAAGGTACATGAAGTTGAATTCTAGACTCTTGAGTGATGGGTGGCCAAATAAGAACACTCTAAAATGGTGGAAGCATGTTCTTCTCAAGAGTATGGAAATCCTCTTCCTCTTGATTCTGGGTTTGTTATACTAGCTCAACCAAGAAATCCTCCACTACTTTCTCCTTTAGTTAATAAAATGACAACTATCAATTGTCTTCAACTATTTATTTGTGAATTCTAGTTGATGCAAGTTGTGAATTTATTCCTATATCAATAAACAATTATTTAGGCAAGAATATACCTGATTGCTATCATTCTCACTACATGAAGATTAACCACTCTCCTCTTATGTTTTCACCTGATATATCTTGCATAGGGTTGATACAACATGTGTTTTTAAATTTTTTTACTTATTCAATTTGGATAAATTTAATCTTGTATCTAAAATTAGGAAATGTAAGCTAGGAAAGCAAAATAATTTATCAACTTGATGATACAAGTATTTTGATACCTTTCTTGATAACAATGCCAAACTGATGATCATAATTCTAACCACAAAATAAACTAATGTATACCAGTATCTATATGTATAACCATTTTAATCAAATAAGGAAACCAATTAGTTTATAAAATCCACTAACTTCCCTAATTTTCAACCTAGGTTCCATAAATCTTGACAAGATGTCGACACTATATGTGCAACACTCATTCATTCATTCATTCATTCATTGATGGTTATAAATTTTAGATAGGTAACACATTTACATAACGTAAATTTCATGAATTAGAAGTGAAAAAAAGTAAATCACACTTGAAAAATTAAATAAGTAAAATGAATTGAAATAAATATTCTAGAAGCTTCATCTAATAAATTAATTATTATTCACACTAATCATATATTAAAAAATAAATTCAACTCACACATGCAAAATTAAAAAGGAAAAGAATAAATACTTAAACGCAAACTAATATCTATTCTAATGATTTATGATCTTCAAAAAAATTATTTATGAGGGGGCCCTCAGTTGGATTTGATTTCCAATCCTTACCTTATATGTAAAATGCTTTTACTTCAAATCATTTCTTGCATTCATAATCTTGTAGCAATTAAAGATTGCCTCAACAAAAGTTAAAAATATTGACTTAATAAAAATTCTACTATTGAATCACTATTTTTTATATTATTGATGTCCTATGCATTTTTTGTATTAAATACAAATATAGGCACCTTTATTATTCAACAAGAAAAATATCTAAGCTAAGAAAACCAAACAGATTCAGGAAAACAATTTTGGAACATCCTAACTATGGGAATACTTCCAGTAATTAATTGAGAGAATTATTATTGAATTAGTATACACCCTTGGGGAGGCTTATTTATGATCTCCCCAACTAAGATACATAATGAGAACAACCCTAGGCTATGGGTATCTTGTATTGGGGTTGAACCTCCAGATAAGGCTGACTCCTGCTTAATGAATCATCTACACTAATGTTTA
This sequence comes from Torreya grandis, assembly GCA_037957365.1. NCBI lineage: Eukaryota > Viridiplantae > Streptophyta > Pinopsida > Cupressales > Taxaceae > Torreya > Torreya grandis. Next base: position 1,672,959 of record JARHVA010002858.1, read on the forward strand.
TGCTTAGAAAAGGGTTAGAAAGGGGGAATATGGTTAATAAATTAGCTAAAAATGTGATGCACAAAATTAAAATGAGACACTCAAATAATCTTTAAACCAACACTAGATAAGCATAAGACAATATTTTCTCACATAATCTCACTAACTAGCTAATTGCATAAGTATTTCATGAACTAGGCTCACCAAACAATCAAGGAAGTAAAGAGGAATTCTAATATTCATACAAATCATTCATTAATGGTAGAAAGAGCACAAGATAAAACATGAAAATAGTTTGAAAATACCTTAAAAGAGGCAAGGAAGAGGGACAATGGATATGGAAGAATCTCCTTCACAAAGCCATCATGCATAAGCTTACTAAACACTAATTAAAGACAATAAATAGGTGAAAATAATCTTATTACATCAAGAGGTAGTTCTTAAAAATATTTTAATATATTTTTTACTTGTCAAATGAGTGTCTCTTGCTCTTCAAAAATTAGAGAGTCCTTGTGAGAATTCCAAAATCAGAGAGAGAGAGAGAGAGAGTTATAATGAGGAAAAAAGAAAATAGGAGAAAAGGAGAAGAGAGAGGAGAAGCATGCAATTAAAATTAATAAATAAAATACCACCACCCTTCAATGAATTCTCAACCACATTTTTTTCAAATTAGAGTAGTCCCCATTAAAAAATTAACCTTCATTTGTCCCAATAGCCTCCAAAACCTCTCATTAGTTGAGAAATACACTAGAAGAAAAGCATCTGTTTAGGATGATGAGTCATGGTCCATTGGGAGGGAAAATATTTAAAGCCTTATGAAAATGTATTAAATGATCTAATTAAATTTTCCAATCCCCAAATCTATCCCTTATAAATCTATGCCATCTTCTACTTGAATTTATTATAAGGAAAAAATCCTCATATCTATGGATCTGACAGAGCCATGACTTTATCTATTTTAAGCAGCTGTAGGTACCTATTTGTTGAGGATGCGATTATGTCAAAAGATTAGATTATCCTCCATAATATATTTATATTTTCCCTTAATCCAAACCCTAAACCTAGGTATACTATAGATGAAAACTGATCCCATTTATTAGTTTTCCTATAGTCATGACCTCAATAAATATCCCATCAGATTGCTTGATCTTTTTCAATAGCCAGTACCCCACTTTTGATCTCTATTAGGCTTATAAAGACCTATTTTGTTCCCTAAACATTATGAAAGCCAAAAAATTATTACCCACATGGAATCCCTTTAAATAAAAATGAACACAGTCATGAAATGACATTGCAACCTCATGCAATAGGTCCTATAGGTTCTAAATATTCAAGCCAAAAATTGAAACTAAGCTCTAATGATGACCTTTGATATTGATATATTTATTTTTGTTCAACCTAGATCATATATAGATCTTAGATTTATGAATTTTTCTATGTGGGTCCATAAAATCCTTTGATCGAATGTGTCTACCTATGTGGCATTCTTTGCCATGCTTTTTTATCATATTTAAACATCTGACTATTGTAAATTTGGACATGTGTCACCATCTTGTGCCTCTTGGAACTTTATTAAATTTGATCCATCATTTTTTGATTAAGGATTTATAAATTATGAAACTTAGCAACCCCACCTTTAATCTATGGATCTTACTACTAGATCTTCATTTGGTTACCGCTTTTACACCATGTGGTAGCTTCACATGAAATCTAGCTCATTAACTTTTTGACCTCATGTGTACCATTGATATCCTTTGCATGGTTGAATGCACAACATTTATATTTGATTTGATTGATCAAACACACACTATTGATCCTTTAATTCATCATGATCATGCCACTTGTTAGCCTTGGGTTCAATCTCAAGATCCTTTAAGTTATTGACCTCAAGCTCACTGTTGATCTTGATTTACATGATTTAACTCTTGTCATTGATATTGATGGTCCCACTAACTCAAGCTATCATCCACATACCATTGATATATGATCTAATTATTGACCAAAATTTGGCCCTTCAGGTCAAAATTGGGCACTCCTATATGAAATCTTGACCATCTAAGTCTATACCTTTTGGCTAGGTCCAGTATGAAGAATTCCTTTGGAGGAGGTGTTCCACACAAAACCCATGGAAAAAGTACAAGTGTTCATTATTTTAGAGGTTTTGTTTTTGGTTTTTCTATTTAAGTGTTAGGAATTATTTCAAACATTTTTTTCGAAGCAATTTTATCGAAGGGTATCTTTTTTTGGGCTAAGGGCCAGCAATCTTTTAGGAAAATTATCCACTTCAATTTTTCTAAAGGGCATCCTACAATCCTTCTGAAGGGGTGTTTTCAGAGATTTGAAGGTATTTTTATTAGAGAAAGGGCCCATTTAAAATCCAAAAATTAATTTACAAAAACTCAAAGGGTATTTTCCTTTCAAAAGGGCATTTTATAAAAACTTGAAGGGACAATTTTCCTTTCAGAAGGTTCATTTGAAAGAACTCCGAAGGTCTATTTCTAAAAATCCAAAGGGCACTTTTCTTGGTAAAAGGGAAAAGGGACCATTTAAATTTTTTTAAAATACCTTTATAAGAACTCTGAAGGTCTATTTCTCAGAATCTGAAGGATACTTTCCCTTCAGAAAGGGCACTTAGCAAAAGTCCAAAAAATTATCTGCATTGAAAAAGGGCTAAGTCTAATTTTTTAGAACATTTTATCCGATACAAGGGGAAATAAAAAAATATGAAGAAATTTGGTTGAAGACATTAAGTTTGTGGGAAAGTGCCCAATAAATAAAAGTTTAAGGGAAACAAAATTTTGAAGGAAATAAAAAAGTTTTTGAGGAAAATATCCCAAAGGAATTCATGACGGGTCCATAGACATCAACTTTAGGGTCATGGGCTAGCCATTGGAATTAAAAATCTTGGTGAGAACCTATGGGAAAAAATGGAGGTGAAAAATGATATAATCATGAGCATCTGGTGCAGATAAAGCAAGTACAAAAATAGGTAGGTCGATGGTTTGAGTCATTACTGGAAATAAACCAAATCAAAGGGATTCCATGAAATCATAAACATAGGTGTCCAAAAGATGGCTATCAGTTAGGGAAAGCATTTTATTACTATCAAAATGAATTCCATTTCCCTTGAGCAGTGCTATGTGTCAGCTCCCTTGTTAATAGTTTCAAATGCTCATGGATGGTCTTTGATGGAGGTAGTTTCATGAAGGATGGTAGAAGAGTCATTGCACCATTTTGGAAGAGTCTAACTTCATTTTACATGGACATCTATATCATGATACATTCATTGTATGCTTCCCACTCAACCATACATGTAGTGTAACCATTTATGTTCTCAGGCCTGAGCATGTTTTTCTATGACCTTTGAGATTCCCTCTTTTTTGTTCTTAGAAATTCTATAAATTGGGCCATTTTAACCATTATATAAGAGGACTCCACTTGGATATGGTGAAGCCCTACATTTTTTTTTGTCTTGAATCAATAAAGATAGCTATTTTTTACCTCATTCAAGGATTATCTAAGTATATGTGATGGTTATTGTCTTGTGCAAGTGTATCTTAACTTACCTTCACATGTTAATTTTCTTAGTACCTTATGAGTTCAAAGACTTCTTTTTGTAGGTCAGAAAGAAGTGTCAAATAAAGTTACAGGTGTAGTGAATAGATTTTCTAATAGTGTGTCTTAGAATGCCTATTGTCTAAGTCTTCCTATCCTAAGACAATTCTAAGACCCCATGTTGAAACATTGATGCAAGAAGAAGGCTGTTATTAGATGTAGTGTATGTTAGGCTTCTCTTGGTTTAAAGTGCATGTCAAGAGTGTGAGTAAAGTAGACATTTGGTGCATCACCTCTAGTAGAATATGTTTACTTTTCATGTTATTATTAACCCTTTTCATTCCCCAAGTTGTTAGTAGTAGGAATATGAGCCTAAATGATGCATCAAAGGGATCTAGCCCCTAATCTAGAGATCCACCCCCAATAGGGATACCCATAACCCTAGGGTGGTTCCATTGTTTCACTTGAATGAGAAGAAGCTTGTCCCATCTCCTCATTGGGTGCAAGTTCAAGTGATAATAGTTTTTGGCTCATTCAGTGGGACTATTGAGTCTATTTCTTGAGGATCTTTGGTGTTCTCCTCAAGACATCAACCTTTAGAGGCAATTATAATAAACATCAATGGTGACTCCATGTACATATCTACTGTTTGAGTAGTCCATGTATACCAATTGAAGTTTTTTTCTTGTTCTATACTATTTTGTGATGTGATTCATAGAGATTTGTGAGTTTGAGCTTGTTTTAACACAAGTTGAGGAGTTATGTCTAGCTTTGCCTCTTCCTCTTGATTATGAGCAAGTTATTATCTAGCCTTGTCATGATCCTCATCAAGAATATGATTCCAATGACCAAACCTATCAAGTTTTTGCTCCATCTAGCTTACCTGGCTCTCCTCCAAGACATTCAATTATTATTTTCAAAAGAACTCTCCTTGGTTACCAAGAATATATGTTAGACCTTGACACTAGGTGTGGTTATGGTCAAATTATCCCTAGAATTTATGTCAAGAGTGTGAGGGAAGCTTTGGAGCAACTAAAAAAGGAATGGATCCTTATATAGAAATCTAGTTGGCCATGTCTTTCTAATGATATGATTTATATCTGTGGTTTGATCTTCCACATAGAAGAAAGGTTGAGAACTTATGAATATCCTCCATCTTGGTAGCCTCAAGGTGTTCCAAATTCTTTGTCCTTTCTCCAATACTTTTCTTCTTGGAAAACCATTCAATAAAGTGGCCAAAGGAAGGGATATATCATGATGGAATAGGATATCACACTTGGGGAATATTGTGAAGAATAAAAATTGAGTTTTGAAGCTCACCTTGAAAGGGAAATTGAATTAGAAAATTAGATGTTGATGAAACCTATCTTGGTAGTTAAAAGGGAATTATCTAAACCTACTTATCCAACTTGAAATAAAGGTGCCAATCCCAAGGAGACTCTAGGTTTCTTAGACATATCTTTCACCCCTTCATTAGCCTCTCAATCCCATGAAGCCATCCTTAAACCCACCTTCCCTAGATGGAAAGATGTGATGGAAACCCATGAGGAAAATAATATGTCATGCTCAAATGGAGAAGTTGTTAGGTAAGATACTTTTAGAACCATTAAAATCCCTCCCACCCATCCTCAAGAATATATTGAAACCATACTTCCATCCCTTCCAACTAATAAAGTTTCCCCTCCTAATGTTGAGAATTGTGTTGCCACTTGGGAATCCCCTTTAGCCAAGCTCCCTATTTTTGAAGTGCCTAAGGTTAATGCCACTAGGAGGTAGGATGAGATTGAAATATTATATTGGATTGAGGATGAAGAAGGATTGAGTGATGGTGAGGATGAGTCAAATTGTGAGGACATGAAAGAAGATTCCCTTTGTGCTGGGAAAGATGCCTTGGAACAAGTTCTATTGGAATCTAAAGTAGAAGAAAAAATGGCCTTTTTTGTCTCTCCTTTTCATGATCCAGGATAGACAAAGGATGATGACCTATGTAAAATATTTGAGATAATATTTAATGAAGTTTAACTTATCAAATAACCTAAAATCGCTTGGAGCTAACTAGTCATGACAAGCAAGAAGATGTGGCTCAAAAGGAGAACATGTGGTAGATTTAAATGCAAATGTTCCAAGAGTATGAGGAGGAAAAGACCAATCTCATGGATAAGAAATATAAAGATGATAAATAAAAAATACATGTTGAAGATAAACATCATGAAGAGAACTTGGATCATAGTAGATCAATTTATGGTGAATTTAGGCCTTTGGAAGGTAACTTAGAGCTTGTCTCTACATCCACCTATGTAGCCAACTCAAATAATATTCATGGAGAATGAAATCAAGAAAAACCTTTAAATGGTTATGATACAATTATCCTTGAATAGTTTTAAGATATTATGAGAATGGAAAAGGATGATGAGATCCTTCAAGGAGACATGAACTTGCAACAAGCTACTCCATACATGGTTTTTTAGATTTGTCATGTTAAGATGAAGGGGAAAAAATTTGAGGCATGATTTGAGGTTTAAGAGGAAATTTTAGACTTTGAAAATACATGGGATATGGATCCATTGGATGATGAAAAATACAAAGAGCAAATAGGAAGCAAGAGTCATCTAACACCCCATCTAAGAAGAAGCATGTCTGGTACCCTCACTCATCTAGTGAGGAAAGAGACTAAAGATAATTCAATTTTGATCTAGGAAGGGAGGTATCATCAAGGTGAATGTACATATTTGTTTCCTTTCTATTTTGTTTATTTTCCCTAAGTGCTAAGTAGTACATGTGTGTTTGCTTTAGTCTTTGTTGTGTGTCTCTTTCCTTTGTGTGTTTGAGGTAGTCAATGTTTGTCTTGTTGATCAAGGTTTTAAGTCATGGTCAAGGTTTACTATTTATTTCAGTCCTTAGATGAATCCATGCCCAATGGAATAATTATGCTATTGGTATGGTTAGTATAGCAGGCATACTGCCCCTGCAAGTCACCAATTTGTTGACCCTTTAGGTGGGCACCCCTATATGAAAGCTCGGCCATCTAAGTCTATACCTTTTGGCTAGGTCCAATATGAATAATTAATTTAGGGGAGGTTTTCCACACAAAACCCATGACGAAAGTACAAGTTTTCATTCTTTTAGAAGTTTTGTTTTTGGGTTTTTTGTTTAAGTGTCAAGAATTATTTTGGACATTTTGTCTAAAGAAATTTTCCTGAAGGGTATATTTTTTTAGGATAAAGGTCAGAAATCTTTCAGGAAGATTGTTCACTTCAATTTTTCCAAAGGGCACTTAAATTATTTTGAAGGGAATCCTAAAATCCTTTTGAAGGGGTGTTTTCATAATTTTGAAGGTACTTTTCTTAGAGAAAGGGCCCATTTCAAAGCTGAAAGGTACTTTACAAAAACTCAAAGGGTATTTTATTTTTAGAAGGGAATTTAAAAAAAACCCAAAGGGATAATTTTCCTTTTATAAGTTTCATTTACAAGAACTCAAAGGTCTATTTATAAAAATCCCATGGCCACTTTTCTTGACAAAAGGGCAAAGGGACCATTTACAATTTTTTTGAAAGACATTTGCAAGAACTCTGAAGATCTATTTTTCAAAAGTCAAAGGACACTTTCCCTTTGGAAAGGGCACTTAGAAAATTTCCAAAAAATTGTTTGCATTGAAAAAGGGATAAGTCTAAATGTTTTAGATATTTTTTCTGATATAAGGGGAAACAAAAAAAATTGAAGAAATTTGGCCGAAGGCATTAAGTCTGTGGGGAAAGTTCCTAATGAATAAATGTCTAAGGGAAATAAAATTCCAAGGGAAATAGACAAGTGTCCAAAGAAAATATCCTAAAGGAATTCATGATGAGTCTGTGGATGTCAACTTCAGGGTCATGGGCTAGTCGTTGGAATTAAAAATCTTGGTGGAAACTTTTGGGAAAACATGGAGGTGACAAATGGTATAATCTTGAGCATTTGGTGTAGACAAAGTAAGAAAAAAAATTGGTAGGAAGATGGTTCGAGTCATTGATGGTAGTAGAATAAATCAAAGGGATTACATGAAATCATAAACATAGGTGTCTAGAGGATGGCTAGTAGTTAGGGAAAGCATTTTTTAACTATAGAAATGAATTCCATTTCCCTCAATTAGTGTTATGTGTTAACTCCCCTGTTGAAAGTTTCAAATGATCATAGATGATCTTTGATGGAGAAAGTTTCATGAAGGATGATAGAAGAGTCATTTCACCATTTTGAAAGAGTCTACCATGATGTAACATGGACATATATCGTAGGATATATTTATTATTTGCTTCCCACTCAACCATACATGTAGCATAACTATTTCTATTCTTAGGCCCAAGCGTGTTTTTCTATGACCTTTGAGCTTCCATATTTTTTGTTCTCAAAAATTCTATAAATTGGGCCCTTTTAGCCATTGTATAGGACTCCACTTGGGTATGGCAAAGCCCTACCAAAATTTTGTCTTGAATCATTAAAGATAGCTATTTTTTACCTCATTCAAGGATTATCTAAGTGTATATGATGGTTATCATCTTGTGCAAGTGTATCTTAACTTACCTTCACATGTCAATTTTCCTAGTACCTTGTGAGTTCAAAGACTTCTCTTTGTAGGTCAGTAAGAAGTGTCAAATGGAGTTGCAGGTGTAGTGAATAGCTTTTCTAATAGTGTGTCTTAGAATGCCTATTGTCTAAGTCTTCCTATCCTAAGCCAATTCCAAGACCCCATGTTGAAACATTGATGTAAGAATAAGGTTGTTATTAGATGTAGTGTATGTTAGGATTCTCTTGGTTCAAAGTACATGTGAAGAGTGTGAGTAGAGCAGACATTTGGTGCATCACCTCCAGTAGAATATGTTTAGTTTTCATGCAATTCTTAACCCTTTTCATTCCCTAAGTTGTTAATAGTAGGAATGTGATCCTAAATGATGCATCATGGGGAGTTATCCCCTAATATAGAGATCCAACCCCAATAGGGATACCCACACCCCTGGGGTGGTTCCATTATTTCACTTGAATGAGAAGAAGCTTGTCCCATCTCCTCATTGGGTGAAAGTTCAAGTGAAAACACTGATCAAGTGAGATGTTGACACTTGTCATCTCCACATTTAACCTCAAGATATTTTGAAATATTTGAATTTAAATGGCCTCTTCTTATGGTTTTAACTTGACATCCCCATACACCTCCCACTGTGCTAGTTCAAATTTGAAGGCTTATATCTTGAGATAATCAACTCATCAAGATACCAAAATTATAGGGGATATTATTGACACAAAATAAATCATCTCCATGTGATACTTTGGCTTTGAGAGGCCTTCTAAATACATTTATTAAATGCACAACTAGACTAAACTATTTTTTCTTGCATGATGTGCTATGATGGTCTAGTTTCTTTAGGTTGGTTCAAGCCATATTTATCCATTTAAAGTTTTGATGAATGAATAAGACTTTAAAAAAACCTAATTCATGCCCCCTAGATGCCATGAACACAATAGAAACCTGTTGGATCCTTTTACTTTCACTTCTAGACCTATTTCTAGACCTACTTCCCAAAAATCAACAAATTCACCTTACAACTTGCTTAAAGTGTTTCAAAAGTTTGAAAGTGACATGTGATATTCATCTTCCACCATTAGATTACTTAAATTAAAACTAACTCTACCTAGGCTCTCACTCTACACCAAAACTTCCATAATACTAATCCATCTAGACAAAGTTTTGTATGTAGGCCAAAATTGGCCAACATTTTTGGCAACATCCTGGGAGTGCATGCCTACTATGCAACAAATTAGTAGCCTTAGACTATCTATTGGGCATGTAGTCTCAAATATTTCTTCCCTAACTTATCATGAAATTGATACAAGGTTGTCTTTTTCCAAGAACCCTCTTCTTGAAGTAACAAAGACAAAAAAAAAAAACAAACACTGTGCTCAAAGCACTTATGGAAGGAAAACACACAACTAAAAATAAATGTGTAAGAGGCACTTAGAGGAAAACATGAAAAACTAATCTAATATATACAATGGCTAAAAACCCTTCTAATAACAAGGTTGTAAATAAATGCCATTAACTAGGATGGATAATACCTCTCCATCTATTTGGGAAAGCTAAAAGCATTATGTTGTTTTCATCTACGAATCAAATAAGGGTCACTCCATAAGATGTAAAAATTGGTATGGTTGTCTGGATTGGCCTTATTTGAATCCCACTTGAGGACTAGATCCATTATTTGAAATACTTTACTATGTCTCTCTTGTCAAAGGATGTATTGAATTGAGCTTGATGTGACTCTAGTGTTTTCATTGTAAGGTCCTTGATTTATTCAAGATCCATGAGCTCTACCATCCTCACTCTCATAGGTTCACTCTCCATCAACTCAAGATAATGGGCTAACTCTAAGGCATGCAACTCAAGAGAGATGGGAAATTTGGCTTCCCTCCCATATACATGAACATATGGTGAATTTTCAATAGAAACTTTGGGATTCATTCTATCAGCCCATAAGGTTATCCTTAGCTTTATGTGCCACACTCTCTGATTCTCTTCCATAGTCCTCTTGATAGTCCTTATCAAGTTATTATTGGTGGACTCTGCTAGTCCATTGCCTTGGGGGTAGTAATTTGAGGAAGTGATAAGGTAGATTCCCAACTAAAGTTCCCATTCACTTATCCTCATACCAACAAATGCTAAGGCATTATCTAAAATTATTATTACTGGTACACCAAACCTTGTCATTATGCTATCATAAAATTACACCACTACTATTTCATTGGCTTCTTTAAGGGTAATTTCTTCCACCAACTTGTTGAAGTAGTTATTATTAGTGAGTACCCATTTGTTTCCCCCACTAGAAGGTGTATTGATAATCCCTATGAAGTGTAAACCCCACTGCATAAAGGGTTGTTCCACCAAAATTGGGATGAGAAGAAGGGATGCCAATATTTATTTACCTATAAAGAGAGCACACTTTTGGCACTTATTGATCCATGCATAGGCAACATTGAAGAGGATGGGCTAGTCATAACTATCTCTCATTAATTTTTCTATTATATTCCTTGGAGAAAAATGGCCTTCTATAGGCCCATCATGGAATTTCTCTAAAAGCCTTGTCACTTGGTCATTATCTATGCACCTTAGAAGCACTCTATTGAGGCATTATATAAATATAACACCATTAACTGATGCATAAGGTATGGATTGAAGTTTTAAATGCCTTCTATTTTCCCTATTCATACTTGGTAGATACTCACTTGTTATCAATAAATGTGTCATATTTTGAAACCAACTTGTGTGAGGTGGAAGTGCATCTATTTGTAAGTTTTCTTGTGTCACCAAGATAACTCATTCATATTATTGAATATCATCCACCATATCTTCACATAATCCTTTGCCTCTTATAATCTTAGTGATCTTGATCTCCATGTCATACTCTATGACCTTGGTATTCTAGCCAGCTCTCTTCTCACTCAGGTCTTTGTTAATAAGGAAGTCTCTTACTTTGGGATGAGACACCATCAGATAAATTTTTATATTAGAGAGCATTGGTATAAACTTTTTGAGGCTTATCAAAGCTAAAATAACTTTCTTTGATATAAAATTATACCTTACCTCATATCCTTCAATCCCTTGATTAAAAAAAGTATTTGGATGCTCAAGTCCTTCACCATTATTTTGCATCAACATAACTAATATATTATCAATGTTTTCAAAGGTATACAATATGAAATTCATTGAGAAGTTATGATTCATACATGAAGGTGCTTGGGTAATGGATTTATGGATAGCCTCAAATGCTACTTTACCTTCATTTGACCAAGTGAACACTTGGTTCTAAGTCAACATGGTAGTGATGGGTTTGAAAAAGTTTGTAAAACTAGTTATAAGCCTTCTCATAAAGTTTATTTTCCCAAGGAAACTCTAGAGTCCTTTCTTATGCTTGGGTAAGGATAATTCCAAGATGGTACTTATTATATTAGGGTCAATGGCTAATAATTATTTTGAGATAATATGTCCCAATAGTTTGACTTCATAAACAAAAAAAACACATTTATTATGATTTGAAGAGATCCCATATTTTGTACACCTTTCAAAGATCAATCTTAGGTGATCCAAATGCTCACCAACCTTCTTGGAGAAAATTGTGATGTCATCAAAGTAGACAAGTACCATCTAATTTAACAAGCCTTGGAAAGCCATGTATATGGCTCTTTGTAAATTAGCCCTATCATTTGACAAGAGAAAATGAATATTATGATAAACATATGTGCGCCACTTTGTGGTGAATGCATTATTATATTGGTCTTCTTCTCTTACCAACACCTGGTTGTATTTTGAATACCCATCCAAAAGAGAGAAGAATTTTGAACTAGTAACTATTTGAAGGAGTTATTCCATGGATGGTAAAGGGTAATGATATTTTAAGGAGACCCTATTTAGGTCCCTAAAATCAACACACAATCTGATCTCCCCATTCTTCTTCCTTATAGGTACTAGGTTGGCTACCCATGAGGAGTCCTTGATGGGAAAGATGATATTAGATTCAATCAATTAAGTCAATTCTTTACTCATAAGCTCTTCAATTTTGGGGTTGATAGGCCTTTGTTTCTACTTGATGGGTTTGGCATTAACCTCCAATTCTATGGTGTGTTGGGCTTGCTTGGTATCAAAGCCTCTCATGTCACTGTATTCTCAAGAAAATATGCCTATATATTCTTTACAAATATCAATGAAATTACACATTTTAGCCTTAGTGCTTACCTTTATAAGCTTGAGGAACATATCCTTGAGGATAATAACTCTTTCATAGTTTTCCTCATTAGTTGGCATTACTACCTTGTCTTTCCTCATATGGTCTACCTCATGGAGAAAACCTTCAAGGGTGACCAACCCTTCAAGAAGTTTGTTGGACCTCAGTTGAACAATTTGATCCTCATACTGACGTTAAATTTTATCTTGGTTCAATGAGGAAAACTATGCTTCTTGCTAAAAGAAATAAGCAATCTACTTGTCACTATCAAAGACCTGCTAATGAGATTCATTATCTAGCACTGAGGGTCTTACTACCACTTTAACATGTGGCTACACTTTGGATTTTTAAAATTCATTTGGGAGGTCAAATTGAGATCCCACAGCTTCCAACCTATCAACATGTTGATTTTGGTTCCTTGGCACTGATTTGATGTTAAAGGCCTCAAAATCCTCAAGTATATCCCACACTCTATGTTTGTAGGATTTCATCAAAGGGTTATTTATGATATTTTGGTCTCTGACCTAATGCACTATCAACTCACTATCTACATATACTTGTAACTACTTGATTTCTCTCTTACTAGCCCATTGAAGGCCATGGATAAGACCCTCATACTCTGTTGCATTACAATAGTAATTGAATTATAACCTATAAGAAGAGATGTACTTATCATTGGAGGGAGATATCAACATTGCACCTACACCTACCCCATGTTTTATCCTTAAACCATCAAAGAATAATTTACATAAACCACTAGCATCTTCTTGTGGCATAGTGAGGGATGACATGGATTCAATCTCCTCATGCAAGCAATAGACTCCCATTTATCTTTATTTAATACCTTGTAAAGGGTTAACTAACTAATTTTCACTTCATAAATCATCCAAAAACATATCAGGTATCTCCTTAGTATGAGTGTTTAGTTCTTAACCAATAAGGTGTTCTTCATCTAGGATGACATATTTGATGTTTGATCTATCTAATCCATAAGGTTATATGTGAAATTTTTCAATAGACTCAACTTTGATGGATACCTTGGTCCCATACCTTGTTCTAAAAGACATGTAGGACCAATATACTACTAGATAACCCCTAATTTTTTGTGAAATCTCTAGATTAGCATAGAGAAAAATGAGGAGGCACATATAGAATCAACACATCTTGGGCCACTAAAACACTAGGACAAACATTTAGGGTTAAGTTTGGACCTTTGATGATACTAACTAGTTTGGTGGAAGACCCATCAAGCTATAAAACTTCCTTAGATTGGGGTTTCATACTTCAAATGAAGCTAATCTACTATGGAATTTGTCATCACTATAGTAATTACTCCACCATCTACTATATATTTATGTACCAAGGAGTCACCAATGATCACATAAATGTAGAAGGGAGGAGGTTTGACCACCTTATTTGATAGTTCTTCATTAGGTCCTTTGGTTGTATTGGTGAGAACCATGTTTTCTTTGCTTGGTGACTTGTCTAAAATATTGATACTTGACAATCCTTATTGAAGGATATCTATCTGACCAAGCATAGAAAACACATCCCACATTGGCACACTCACATTGTATTTTTTCATTTGTTTAAAAATATTAATGGGCAAACCACAAAATTTTGCTTGTACTTTAGGAGCCACAACTGTACTTTAAACTTGTGAGTTTTAGGGTATAAAAGTAATCCCTTTATTCTGATTCTTTGGATTAATTAGAACCTTTGGAGCAGAAATAGGTTCTTTTGGATTTTATAGTAAAGGAGTAATGGTAGGAAGCTCTTTGACTGCTTCTTGGTTATCATCTATATTCCTTATTTTGAATCTTGTATTATCTACCACTGGAATGTATGCTTGGATAGAACTAGCTTATTTATTGGATGCATAAAATTATTCTTGCTCATGATTAACCATTGTAGCACCCAAATGCCTTGGTTCTTCATTAGGGCCTTGACCCTATTGAGGTTATTCTAGTTTTTTCATTGTAGGTACTTCTGTGTTCTAAGCCATAAGAGCTTGATTGAATCCATATCTAACACCTTGATGTTATTACTCATTGAAATCTTGATTGAACTCAGTATTTGGGATAATGGATTGGCCAAAAGATTTATTCCAAAGCATAGTACCCTCAAATTATTGAGAAATGTTGTTTTGAGTAGTGACTAAAGTATTAGAGGTAATTGCAGCATTTAGATTATAATTATTTTGCCTAACATAGTTAGGCTACCCTTATCCTTGTCTTTATCCTTGGACTTGTCCTTGGAAATTTCCTTTGTAGGGTGGCCTATTTGTTTGATAAGATTACTATTGATATTGATATGGAGCTTTATAAGGTATATTGAACTGGGCTTGCTACCTCTTTATATTTACCAATTCATTTCCAAAGGATTGGAACATGCTCTTAAGCTCTTGAAAATTATTGTTTTCTTGGGAATCGATAGATTAATTAATTAAAACCTTTTCCTACTTTGGTATAAGTAGAGAAGCAAGTGTTGGCATAGGATGAATGACAATATTATGTGATTGAATCTTAGAAAACAAAGGCATTGGTGGCCTAGTTGTAATCTTTCTAGCTTATACTAGACAATTCTCTGCTCTGATTGCCACCTCATAAGCATTTGGTAGTGTGTTTCCTCCCATAGACTGAATCATTACTATAATATCACTATTGAGGGATTTCAAATAGTAAAGTAAATCAAAGTTTGGATTAGGCCCAACAAATAATGGGATCTTATCCCATGTATTCTAAAACCTATTATTAAAATTTTGCATAACCTCATGAGGGGTCCTATTGATTGTGGTTAACTACTCTGCAAGTGATATATGATCATTTTTATATTCAAATATTTTACACAAGGCATCACCTAACTGATCCCATGATGTGATGGAGTTAACAATAAGGTTTCTATACTAGTCTAAGGATTTACCCTTGAGTGAGATGGCTAATAACCTAATAGCCACATTTTTCTCAGTGATATCATGAATATTGTAGAAGTTGGCTATATCTCTAAGGTGTTTAGAAGGGGTTGTAGATTAGTTTCCAATAAATTAAGGCATACTTTTAAGAGTTGCTACTAGAATGGGATAATATTATTTGAGGTATAAAGGAATCTGGCCATGGAAATCCATAAAAAGAAAAGCTCTAGGGGCTACCATGGTAGTGAAAGGACCTAAAAAAGATCTTCTTATAGATGTGAACTTAGAAATTTGTGTAGGAGAAAAGATTATTTTATATGGATTTGTATTAGAAAGTCTTAACCTTTTTATTGAGTTTAAAGGCAATTCAACAAATTCAAAAGGAATACCTCTAGAAGCTAATATTTTATTCACCTCTGGCATAAAATATAGCTACATCTCTATGCTAGAATGTTAAGTGTTCTTTAGAGTCACCACATACTATTGCATAAAAGATATAACTACTAAAAATTGATCAAACTAGCATCAAACTTGACCAATCTTCTTTGAAAGTGGGTCCCACTAGGTGTACCAAAAACCATTGTGGTATTAGTTTTCACCCTTAGGGAGGGTTCTTTAGGCTCTCCCCAACTAAGCTACATAATGGGAACAACCCTAAGCTATGGGTATCTTGTATTGGGGTTGAACCTCTGGAGAAGGTCAACTTTCTCTTGATGGATCACCTACACTAATGCTTATGCTTGGAAAAGGGTTAGAAAGGGGGAATAGGGTTACTAAGGAAGATAAAAAAGTGATGCACAAAATTTAAATGAGACACTGACATAAGCTTGAAACCAACACTAAATCAACATAAGACAATGTTTGTTCACACAATCTCACTAACTAGGAATTTCATAAGTATTTCATGAACTAGGCTCACCAAGTAATCAAGGAAGCAAAGATAAATTCTAAGATTCACACTAAGAATTCATTAATGGTAGAGAGAACACAAGATCAGACCTAAAAATAACTTGAAAACACCTTAAAATAGGCAAGGAAGAAGGAAAATGGATATGAAAGAATCTCCTTCATGAAGACATCATGCACAAGCTTACTAAACCTTAATTAAAGGCAAGAAATAGGTGAAAATCATCTTATTGAATTAAGAGGTAGTTCTTACAAATATTTTGATAGGGTTTTACCTTGTAAAATGAGAGTCTCTTGCTCTTCAAAACACTGAGAGTCATTGTGAGAATTCCAGAATTAGAGGGAGAGAGAGTTACAATGAGGGGGAAAAAAGGAGATAGAGGAGAAAAGGGGAAGAGAGAGGAGAAGCACGCAATCAAAATTAATAAGTGAACTACCATCACCCTTCAATGATTTTTTAACCACATTTTGATCTAATCAGACTAGTCCCCATTAACAAATTAACCTTCATTTGTCTTAATAGCCTCCGAACCCTCTGATTGGCTGAGAAATACACTAAAAGATAAGCATCTATTCAGGATGATGAGTCATGATCCATTAGGAGGGAAAATATTTAAATCCTTATGAAAATGTATTGAAGATCGAACTGCATTTTCCATTCCCCAAATATATCCCTTGGAACTCTACACCATCTTATTATTGACTTCATTATAAGGACAAAATACTCATATCTATAGATTTGATAGAGCCATGACTATGTCTAGTTTAAGTGGCTATAGGTACCTGCTTGTCAAGGATATGACTATGTCAAAAGGTTATATGATCCTCTATAATCTATTTATGTCTTCCCCTAATCCAAACCCTAAACATAGGTTTAATATAGATGAAAAATAATCCCATTTATTGGTTTTCTTGTAGTTATGACCTTAATTGATAGCCCATCAGGTTGCTTGATCTTTTTTGATAGCTAGTAGCCCACTTTTGATCTATATTAGGCCTAAATAGACCTATTATGTTCCCTAAACATTATGGAAGCTAATAACTTAATACACATATGGATTCCATTAAAATAACACTGAGCACAATCATGAAATGACATTGTAACCTTAGGAAATAGGTCTTATAGGTTATAAATTTTCAAACCTTAAGTTGAAACTTAGCTCTAACAATGGAATTTGATCTTGATGTATTTATTTCGGTTTAACTTGGATTGTGTATAAATCTTGGATTTATGCATTTTCCTAACTAGGTCTAAAAAATCCTTTTATTTTATGTGTCTACCTATGTGGCATTCTTTACCATGCATTTTAATCATATTTAAACATCTAACTATTACAAATTTGTACATGTGTCACCATCTTGTTCCTCCTAGAAATGATTGAATTTGATCCATTGATATTTTATTTGGGCTTCCAAAATTATGAAACTTGGAAACCTCACATTCAATATGTGGATCTTAATACTAGATATTCATCTGGTTATTGCTTTGTTTCCACATGGCAGACTTGTGTGCAATCTAGCTCATTAACTTTTTGACCTCATGTACACCGTAAATCTCTTTTTGCATGATTGAATGCACATCATCAATATTTGATATTTTTTATTAATCATGCACATTTTATCCTTTAATTAATCATGATTGTGCCACTTTTTAGCCTCACATTTAATCTTAGGATTCTCTGACTTTTTGACCTTGAGCTAGCCATTGATCTTGATTTTCATGATTTAACTCATGCCATTGATCTTGATGGTCCCATTGACTTGAGCTATTATCTATGTGACATTGATTTATGATTCAATAAATTTATATTTTAAAACTTTTTGGATTTTTGTTCAACCTTAGGATCCTTTAAAATATTTTAATTCAAATGGCTATTTCCCATGGTTTTAACTTGACGTCCCTATGCACATCTCACTCTACTAGTTCAACTTTGAAGACTTATATATCGAGATAGAAAACTCATCAAGATATGAAATTTATAGGGGAAATTTTTGGAATGAAATAAATCATCTCCATGTGATCCTTTTTCTTTGAGAGGCCTCCTAAACACATTTATTAAATGCACAACCAGACTGGCCTATTCCTTCCTGCATGACATGCTATGATGGCCTAGTTCCTTTGGGCTAGTGCAAGCCATATTTCTCCATTAAAATATATAAATAATGAATGAGACTTTGAGAAAACCTACTTCATTCCACTTTAATTCCATTAACACCATGTAAACCTTCTAGATCCTTTCACTTGTAATTCTATACCTATTTCCAGACATGCTTCCCAAAAATCAACAAATTAACCTTAAGACTTAAAGTGTTTCAAAGGTTTTCAAGTGACATGAAATATTCATCTTCCACCATTGGATTACTTAAATCAACAATAACTCTTATTAGGCTCTCACTCTACACCAAGACTTCTACAATACTAATCCATCTAGGCAAAGTTTTGTATGTAGGCCAAAATTGGCCAACAAGAATAAGATAAAAAATATATTCTACTATGTGTTTGTGATGGAAATGGATATGGTCCATTAAGAAGAAACCATTTTCAACACTTGAAACCATAAGTTGTTCAAGTTTATAGCTTGTAAGATCCATTCTTCAAATTCTTCAACTACTTTATAATAGCCAAATATACCATTATAATTTCTATAGACTAGAATAACTATCCAACCATTTTTATGGGTTAATAATGGAAACTAATAGGTTACTACATGATCAGTCATTCCTAGTTGTATTTCTCCATCTACTATAAGTTAACTTTACCCATTCATTACGGGTTGAGTCTATCTAGTAGCTTTGGGCTAATACTACCTAGTTTACTATAGGATGTCATTGCCTAGTTGTTAAGGGCTATCACTGCCTAGATTGCTATGGGTTGTCACTTCCCAAATGTTATGAGATAATCCCAAATGCTATGAGATAGTCTTATTTTATCAATATATTTAAACACACGATATTAGAAACTAAAAAATATAGTAAAGATAGTCCATAATGCACTTAAATCATAAATTAAACCATTTCATTCATATAAACATAAACAACATATGCATCATGTTCATTTAGTGTGATTAATAGGAAGAATATACAAGACATATATTTTATATCTAAGAAGCTTGGTAATGTAATGTTTAGGGAAAGATATTAAGTGCTTAAAATAGATCATTTTGACAACTCATCATATGACATATCAATGGTTAGACCATTATTATAATGCTTTGATTATCATCAAGGAGAATTAATGCTCAAGAAAAAAATAAAATGATTATGTAGGAGTACAATGATCATCATGAGGTACAAAATGACAAATAATGACATGTTCATAATTAAATTATGATAATGAAATTTATGTGGAGTACATTGTGGAAGAAAAGTATGCCAACTAGATTATAATGTGAATTAATGATCCAAATGTAAAAAAACATGATAAATGTATTAAAAATACATGAAATTTACCAAAAATGTGTCTACAAGGCACTTACTATATAGAGACAAATGTTCCAATATCGTTGGCATGCACCCAACCAACTTAGACTTGAGTTGTTTAATTTAATTTATTTTATGTTCCACTAGAGAATGGTGGAGTAATAAAAATAGTTTTAAATTAATTGGGTATTATCATGTAATCCACCAAAATATAAATTATTAAGATATTTTTAATAATAAGGAATGTTTATCCTTCATTGAAAAATCTAAGGGTTTCCCTTCCCTACGATGTGTAGTATGAAGAAATGGAATTAAATTAAATTATAACATATATATCCATTTACGTGTAACTAAGATTAATCAAATGTAAAACAATAAAATAAAACTTCATTATTAATTCAATTATATATTAATAACTAATAAATAGAGAGGGTTTAAATAAGTATATTTATTTTTGTACAATCTATAAATAATAATTATTGTTTGTGAATTAAGTCAAGGTTTTTATGGTAGGATTATGAGAACCTAGAAACCTTAAGTAGCCAAAATCTTGGACTCCACATTTTTGGTAGACAAATAAAAAGTAGAATATGATTTGATGAATGCATATGTAAGCCTTGGGACTCTGAGAACCTCATTCATCACTTTGAATCTTATTGTTAGTCTTTATGAAATTATTCTTATTATTCAACATCTAATAAGGTAGATAAACCTATAAAGGATAAAAAATGATTTTGTGGGCCATCTACTTAGGTTAAGTATGATGTTTAATCCTTAGTTAATTCCTATATCCCTCAATGGTATACAATATTGGTTGCATCAAACCAAATATAAATGAAATTCAACTAGATAGTCCAATGTAATTCAAGTCTCACAATAGTGATCTTAAATGCTAATGTATTTTCTATAAATGATTTATCTCCTAAGAATGTAATGAAAAATAAATGCTAGATGATTTTTAAATTTCCTTAGAATCTTGGATGTATTCTCTATATACTTGTATTGATTGATTGTGGTCACTCATCATCCTAAATACATTAATGTACATGCTTATTTATAAACCTGTTGAATTCAAATAAGGACCCTATTAGAATTCAATTTGATACATAATAAATGATGAAGTAAACAAGATAGGACCACAAATTCCATGGGGACAATAATGGGTGACAAAATTCCACTAACCCAAAAACATACATTATATTTTTATAACCCCCAAGTAGTAAAATGTAATGTAAGTGTCAATATAATGATCTCCAATGATATTAAATTATCTATAAATTTTTCATCTCTTATAGAATGTAGTGAAAAATAAATCCTAGATGTTCTTCAAAATTCATTAGATTCTTGGATGAATTCTAGATATGTTTGCATCAAATGCATATGATCATTCATTATCTTAAATGTACTAATGTACCTATATATTTATAGATATAATGAATTTAAATTAGGACCCTATTTACTCGTAAGCTAACACACAACAAGTGAGAAAGTATAAAATTCAAGACCATAAACTCTTAGGAGACGTTAATAGGTGACAAAGGTCCACAAATTAAGAAATTTACCTTGTAAATTTTTAATTTTTTAGAGGAACACCAGAAATAAAAAAGTGTATACACCTTATTTTAGCTTAATGAGACTTTATTTTGTAGGACTCATTAGTTCATAATCTCCTTTAGTGTACATCGTAAGGAGTACATTGGGATCAAGGTGAGTTACTTTGTGGACCTTAGTAATAGATTATTTCATGATTATATGTTTTTACTACTAGCTTAATTTCATCATAACATGAAATTTAATTATCCCCCAATGTTCTTACTCTTTTGTACCTTTATTTTTATCCTTTGTTGCCTTTACCCAATGTTATTGGTTGAGTCGATGATGTCTTGTAGTATCCCTAATTTTAGCTAATGACATCTAATTTCAACTAGAAATAAATGTATGCCGTCACCTAATTTGATGACATTGGATAGATTTTAGTTTTGAATTTTAGTGTTTGGATACATATTTATAGAGTCTTGATTGTGATTTATCACAAATATAGACATCAAATCCACCCTACCTATGCACATAATTACACCTTATAAAAAATAAGAGGAAATTAGGATAAGGAGAGTAAACTTAGTAAAGATGAGTTAGAAAAGGACTTGAATATATCAATGGTAGAAGTTGATGAAGTGAGGTACACCTAGTTTTTAGAAACCCTAAATTGGTTTTACTTAGGTTTTATTCTTTCCACCTTAACAACCATATGTCAAAAATTATTAAAACTTAAGGGGGGATTAATACACCAATAATTAACTATAGGTAAGCATCCTAACTGACACTCTTTATTTCTTATTTTATTTAGTGTATTAGATTGCTTCACTTTATTTCTATCTATGCCTATATTAGTACATGTTTAATCAATCTTAACTTCACCTACAACCATTTCTCATAGTGTTACAAGAGAAGGCTGAAATTAGTTCATTGACAAGTCAACTCAAGGTAAGTATCCTAACCCTATATTGTTTATTTTTTACTTTGGTTACCGTATTGTATTTGTTTATTTTATTTCTATCCATGCTTAAACTAGTACATGTTATTTATTACTATATTATTGTCTCTACATGCTCTTATTTAAAATTCATGGTTATCTTCTAATGACACTTATACAACCCATAGATTATATATCTCATGATTAATACCTAATGCCATTTTAATCTCTTTGATTACCCTTATATATATTTTTTCAATGTCTAGGGAAATATTAGATCTAGTTAGGTTATATGCTTACTATTGTTTGTGTAGATTCCCATTTTATATCCCTTACAATCTCATGCTCATAACCCTTATATATAACATTAAACTAATTTTTGGACCAACATATTGTATGTGTGTTGGACCTAATATGGGTTTTCACCTTTTCATATTTTAGAGGATCCTTATATTGTTTACCATTCTAGGCTTACATACATTTTGGTGACTCCAATGTTAATCTTACGCCATTGTTGTTTGGTTCCTTTTCACATTTTCATTTTATATCTTCTTAGAATTATAATTTTGTCAATCATACCTTGATTTCAAAGTTTATTTTCTCGCTTATGAAAATTTGAAGGACATTTTATCCTTTCTAAAATTTAGTATATAAATAATACTTAAGATGAAACCACCCAAGGTTTATCTTTCTCTTAAATAAAAACTTCACAATGTTCCCCTTCTTTAACAATAATAACTATAACATAACTCTTGCCAACATTAAGAAAATCAATCCTATTCCCACCAAACCAATTGCCAACACAAGATCTAGAGCCACTTAACAAAAAAAAGTAATTGTTACCTTATGAAGATGTTGAGTTGTGGAGATAAAAGCTTCACTAGATGAGCAAATGTAGAGGTTACTAGAGTTACACAGTCACCGACATCAGTCAGGACTGACTGACATCGATCAGGGGTCGACCGAAATCTATCGATGTCGGTTATGGATCGGCCAACATCGATCATATGCAGACAGAAAGAAATTGACGTCGGTCACCTGTGCGTTCCCAAAATTCTATTTTTTAGGGAGAAACATAGTGTTTGCATGTAAAGACTAACTGTTAGTCTTGAGTCCACATTTCTATTTTTGGTAGGACAGATTTGAACCTTTGATTAAGAGGTGCATCTAATGGTGGAGAATGCATAGCTCATGGATCCTAGTATTATATAATAGGGTTAGATATTCATAGTTTGTATGAAGAGAAAAAAAGGTGAATCAATTCAAGTAGTGGAATTAGTTGTAATTAGGAGAGAGAGAGAAATCTTGAGGGAAAGAGATCTGTACATCTAAGAGGTGTGAGAAGAGAGAGAGATTTCTTCATTGTATTTCCTTCTGAAAGAGTTTAATACAAAATTAGTTATTTCTTGTATCTCCTATTCTTTGCCATTTTTGATTTCTAGTTACTTATTATTTTTTGTTTAATTCCATGTTTAGTTGCTTATACAAAAGTAATCAATTGTGCTGTAAGATCCTAACAAGTGGTATCAGAGCTAGGTTCACTAACAAGGTTCATCAGAGTGGGTTAGTGTTTGTTGATTACAGGTTCACTCTCAGGGGTTTCTGATTGAGTGGGAGTAAAGCAATGGTAGAAGAAAGTAAGCTAAGAATGGAGAAATTCAATGGAAAGAATTATCAATTATGGAGGATACAGATAGAAGATTATCTGTATCAAAAAGATCTATACTTACCGTTGGGTGGGATTTCAAGCAAGCCCATAGATATGCAAGATGAAGAATGGAATGTTCTTGATAGAAAGGCTCTTGGATCTATAAGGTTGAGCCTAGCATCTTCTATGATTTCCAACTTATCACAGACAAAGACAACGGTAGAGTTAATGGATACTTTGGAAAATTTATATGAAAAGCCCTAAGCTTTGAATAAGGTATATCTTATGAAATAATTATTTAATTTGCAAATTCAGGAAGGTGGATCGGTATCTAGTCATCTTAATGATTTCCATGCAATAGTAAATTAGTTAAATTTAGTCAAAATAGTTTTTGATGATGAAATTAAGGCTCTCTTAATCTTATGCTCTTTACCTGAAAGTTGGCATAGTTTGGTAATGGCAGTTAGTAATACTGCATCTGCTTCAAATATCTTGAAAGTTGATGATGTTGTTAGTGTAATCTTGAATGAAGAAATTCATAGGAAAAGCACAGAGGAAACATCAGGTAATGCTTTAAGTATTGAAAGTAGGGGAAGGCAAAGAGAGAAGGGCAAGCAAGGGAGATCAAGGTCAAAGTCAAAGATGAGAGGTAGATCCAAATCCATAAATAGAAGAATAACCTCCTAGAATTGTGGAAAGAAAGGGCATGCAAAGAAATATTTTTGGTTGAAGGATAACAAAGAAGAAAATCAACATGAAAGTAATAAAGAAGAAGCAAAAGTTGTAGGTATTGTTGCACAGGATGCTCTTATATTTTATTTGGATAATAAAGTAAAATCTTGGGTTTTAGATTCTGGTGCCTCTTTCCATGCAACCCCAAATAGAGAAATTTTCAATGATTATGTCCATGGAGATTTTGGAAAAGTTTATTTAGGGGATGATGAACCTTGTCAAATTGTTGTCAAAGGAAAAGTGTAGCTGCAATTGCAGAATGGCAACACATGGGTGTTGAAGGATGTCATGCATGTACCCATCTTGAAGAGGAATTTGATTTCTATAGGAAAGTTGGGTGATGAGGGTTGCACAGTAACTCTCACATCTAAATCTTGAAAAGTTTCCAAGGGTGCACTTGTATTAGCTAGAGGTAAGAGAGTAGGTACACTTTATATATCTACTTGTATTACTGATCATTCTCCTTCTATTTTATCTACTTTAGATGTAGATGCAAAGTTGTGGCACTGTAGGCTTGGTCACATGAGTGAAAAGGGAATGAATGTTCTTAATTCTAAAGGTAAGCTTTCAGATTTGAAAAGCATAGATCTAGATTTCTATGAGCATTGTATTTTTGGAAAATAGAAAAAAGTGAGGTTTCTCAAAACTGGGTCAACAAAGAAGAAGCACAAGTTGGAGCTTGTTCACACAGACGTGTGGGGACCAGCTCAGGTAGCTTCTATTAGAGGATCACAGTATTATGTTTCTTTTATTGATGATGCTACAAGAAAGGTATGGGTTTATTGCAAAAAGAGGAAATCTAATGTTTTTGACACATTTAAGAAATGGAAAGCTTTGGTTGAGAATGAAATAGGTTTGAGATTGAAGTGCCTTAGATCTGATAATGGTGGTGAGTACTGCAACAATAAATTCAATAGTTACTATTCTATGAATGGAATATGCAGGGAAAGGATGGTTCAAAGGACAAATCAACAAAATGGAGTTACTGAAAGGATGAATAGAATAATAATGGAGCATGCATGGAGTATGAGGTTGCATGCTGGTTTGCCCTTATAGTTTTGGGTAGAAGCTATAGATACTACAATTTACCTAATTAACAGAGAACCTTCTATTGCACTGGATGGTGGAATTCTAGAAGAGGCTTGGACAGGTAAAAAGGTAGATCTTTTATTTCTTAGAGTTTTTGGTTCTGAAGCTTTTGTGCACATTGATAAAGAAAATAGAAAGAAGTTGGATGCTAAATCTATGTGGTGCACTTTCATTGGTTATGGTTTTGGAGATTTTGGATTCTGGTTGTGGAATTTAGAAACTAAAAAATTTATTAGAAGCTATGATGTAGTTTTCAATGAGAAGGTGATGTACAGTGATCAGCTCAAGAGGCTGAATAATTTTGAGCAGGGCAATCATGATTTGGATGAGGTTATGATCCAAAATGAGCTCACGGGTAAAAATCATCACTCATAAGAAAACATAAATACTAACATCAGTCAGGTAGCAATCGATGTCAGTCATGCAGAAATTGATGCCGGACAGGAAGAAACTGATGCCAGTCAGGTGGAACTGATGTCAGTTAGTTTCAAACTAACATCGACGAGAGATGACCGAGATCAGTCACCGACAGAAAGAAATTTGGGTGGACAACAAGCTATAAATGAGTCTCAAATGCCCATGAGGAGGTTTGAAAGGGTAAGTAAACCTCCAATTCATTATTCCCCTTCTTTATACTACTTGTTGCTCACTGATAGTGGAGAACCAGAAAGTTTTGATGAGGCAATACAAGTAGAATCTAGAAAATAGTGGGAACATGGCATGAATGAGGAAATTGATTCCTTGGAAGAGAACCATACATGGGATTTGGTTGAGTTGCCAGCTGAAAAGAAAGCACTAAAAAAAAATGGGTTTATAGGTTAAAGGAAGGAGAGAATGGACAAATGAGACATAAGGCTAGGTTGGTAGTAAAGGGATTTGCACAGAAACCAGGTATTGATTTTGGTGAAATTTTTTTGTCCTATAGTAAAAATGACTTTTATTTAGACTGTATTGTCTTTAGTTGCTATTGAGGATTTGCATCTTGAGCAGCTTGATGTTAAGCCAACATTTCTTCATGGAGATTTGGATGAAGAGATATATATGGATCAGCTGGAAGGTTTTGAGGTCAAAGGTAAGGAGAAACTTGTGTGCAGGTTGAAGAAAAGCTTATATGGTCTTAAGCAAGCTCCAAGACAATGGTATTTGAGGTTTGACAGGTTTATGATAGAGCATGGCTTAAGTAAATATCAATCTGACCATTGTGTTTATTTTAACAGATTAGATAATGGTAGTTATATTATCTTGTTATTGTATGTAGATGATAGCTTATTCTAGGGTCACACATGCAGGATATTACTGAGCTTAAGGTAAAATTAGCTCACACATTTGCCATGAAGGATTTAGGAGTAGCAAAGAAAATCCTTGGCATGAGTATTAAGAGAGACAGGAAAAATCACAATTTGATTTTGTCTCAAGAGGATTATGTGAATAAGGTGTTGGAGATGTTCAATATATAGGATGCAAAACCGGTAAGCACACCTATGGATAGACACTTCAAGTTGAGCAAAGAACAGTGTCCTAAATCACATGATGAGGTTGAGTGCATGAGTAGAGTTCCATATGCTTCAGAAGTTGGGAGCTTGATGTATGTAATGGTATGTACTAGACCTGATATTGCCCAAGCAGTGGGAGTTGTCAGCAAGTTTATGGCCAATCCAAGAAAGGAACACTAGAAAGCAGTTCAGTGGATTCTCAGATATCTGAGAGGGACCAACAGTAGGCATTTATGCTATGGAGGGTCAAACACTTCTCTACATGGGTATGTAGATTTAGATATGGCAGGTGACTTAGATGGTAGGAGAAGCACCACAGAATATGTGTTCACTATTGGTGGAATGGTGGTTAGCTAGATTTCAAAGTTGCAGAAGGTTGTTACCTTGTCTACTATAGAGGCAAAATACATTGTAGTCATAGAGGCTAGCAAGGAAATGATTTAGATGACTCAATTCATGGAAGAGTTGGGAAAGGAGCAAGAGAGTTGTAGATTGTACAGTGATAGTCAAAGTGCAATTCATTTGGCAAAGAATTCAGCCTTTCATTCAAGAACCAAACATATACAGCTTAGGTACCACTTCATTAGACAGGTATCAGAGGATGACAATTGAAGCTGGAAAGGATCCATATAGATGAGAACCCTACTGATATGTTAACAAAGCTAGTAACAAAGGAGAAGTTAAATCTTCATTCAACTTTTGTTGGTCTTCAAGATTGAACTTGAAGATGGTGAAACAAGCTAGAGATGTTGCTGTATAGGTACAGGTGTAACTATTTATCTCCAAGTGGGAGATTTTTGAGTTGTGGAGATAAAAGCTTCACTAAATGAGAAAATCCAGAGGTTACAAAAGTTACACAGTCACCGACATCGGTTAGGACCGACCGACATCCGTCAGGGGTCGACCGAAATCTACTGACATCGGTTATGGATCAGTTGACATCGGTCATATGCAGATAGAAAGAGACTGATGTTGGTCACCTGTGTATTCCCAAAATTCTATTTTTTAGGGAGAAATAGAGTGTTTTCATGTAAAGACTAACTGTTAGTCTTGAGTCCACGTTTCTATTTTTGGCAGGACAGATTTGAACCTTTGATTAAGAGGTGCATCTAATGATGGAGAATGCATAGCTCATGAATCTTAGTATTATATAATAGGGTTAGATCTTCATAGTTTGTATGAAGAGAAAAAAAGGTGAATCAATTCAAGTAGTGGAATTGGTTGTAATTGAGAGAGAGAGAACTCTTGAGGGAAAGAGATCTATACATCTAAGAGGTGTGAGAAGAGAGAGAGATTTCTTCATTGTATTTCCTTCTGGAAGAGTTTAATACAAGATTGGTTGTTTCTTGTATCTCTTATTCTTTGCTATTTTTGATTTCTAGTTACTTATTATTTCTGGTTTAATTCCGTGTTTAGTTGCTTATACAAAAGTAATCAATTGTGCTATAAGATCCTAATAGAAGATTCAAAACTAGAGGGAGAATATAAATTAATCTATTGAGATTACTTTTAAAATACAAAATTTAATACCTAAAAATATTGAAGATATAGGAAAATCACATGGATAAATTGAATCCAATGACACCCTCCACTCCATCTAGATAGATGGGATATGGCCCAATAACTCTCCACACACATAACAATGGTATAAGGTCAAGGGTGAATATCTATAGTCAAAATATTATTAATATCTCTACCACCCTAGATAGATATAGAGGGCCACCCAATTATTAATAGTTATTGATTTCTTTAAAATTCCTTTTAGGTCTAATTTGTCTAAACATAGGGGAAATTCAATCCATGATTAATCCATTCCTTCCTCATCAACAATCCCTAGTATCACATGAACCATGGAAAGTGTTACCACTAGTGACCATAAAGCTTATCAAACCACCCATGTAAATCAATGAATATAAAATCATTCAATGGATCCCAATAAGATGATCATTAAAGTCTTGGATAAAATGACCCACATGCAAAAATATAGTGCCAACCATTTATGAAAATAAAAAATTAACCCTTGTAAATGTTAAATTTCCCTAAAAAAAATCAACAGGGAATTCCAAACCAATGTCCCCCTTCCCCCCCTTAAGGATCACCTTATAAACCTATTCCCATAGCCACCCATTCAAAATAAAGTACTTAAAAAATTGAAAATTGAACTTTTAGTGCCTTATGTTATTTCTATGGACATATATGGGATAACATAACCATAAATTATGATAAGTCTATTGATATTTATTTGCATATTAAGGCATTTGGAATCATTTACAGATATTGTTTTGAATCTAGCACCTATTAAACTACTAAAAAAATAGAAAAATTCCTCATCAATGATGCTTTATAGTGGTAAAATCAACTCAAGTGTAAATATATTGTATAATTATAAGGCTTATTCAATGGTCTAATAATTCTAAGATCATAACTTACCTGAGAATAGATTGGGTAACTTTATCAATTGTAAACAACTTGACAATGATTCAACCCATGATTTCATTAAGTGATGGAAATCCTTAGCTGATAAATGTAGTCATAACATGACCAAAAAATGTCTCTTGAAACTCTTCACACCTAATTTAGATCATAAATTATAATACAAAATTAGGTCCTACTCTCCTAAGACATTGGAGGAAGCCTTCAAACATGTTAATAGAAAGAATCATCTGAAAAGACAAATTGAGATTCCTCAACCCAAAAAAAATACTTGAGTGATTATAATACCTAAAAAAATAGGCATTATTTTAGTGATGGTGTCTCTGACACTCATAATCATAGTTTTAAATCCAAAATAGTAATTATTACAATCATTCCTTGTGGTGTTTAAAATGTGGTAATTTCCCAATCACTATGGGGAAACCATTTTCAATCACCCCCACCATTAAGAAAATACACTATCCAACCTAAAGTGTGAAATATCTTAAAAATATACTTCCTAGACCTCAACCTAAATACTTAGATCCTACATGACCAACACCTCAATGGTATGATACACACAAACATTATTTGTTCCACACTAATTGGGGTAGTAAACATGAAAATTGGTATTCCATTTACACCATGGAATATTGATTTATACTTGGAAATTACTTTGAACTTGATGATATGGCTAGAGAATGATATAAAAATTTCCTCAATGCTTCAAACATCACAAAAATTACATCAAGTGCAAAGCCATTCACAACACAATACTCATTTATGTATTTATGGAAATCCTCTACTAGATCACTCTAAAACTAATAATCAAACACTTCAAAATAAGATTAATCCATAAAATACTCAAAACCCTCACAATCATTCTCCATCCACTAATGTCATATAAAATATAATTAACCCTAAGTCTTCTTCTAGTGAGGAGTACCAAGATCACATGAATGGAATGAAACACATTATTGCATTCATAGATTAACACTATATCATTCAACCTATTCCTAAAACCAATTATAAAACCTAAATAAATATTTAGGCTTATTGTATAGGTCAAACATATTTTTAACCCCATTAAAAATATAAGGTTTGCCAATTTCTAATGTCATTGACTAGGTTGATGATATTGGATATTCTAATTATTTTTTCTGAGTGTCATTGGCTCAGCGTTTATGTTTCTTGTGTCAACCTAAATCATTATATGGGATGATCCATTATTGTGAGGATATTCTAGTATAGATTCATCAAAATTAATTCCTTATTATGTCTAACAGACTTGATTATTAGTGCTTGTTTTTTTGTTACACAAATAAACATAAATGGTGTTATAAATAATATTGTTATAATGTTAGACTATTTAGATACTATAATATGGTATTATATAATTTACAATGTCACTTTTGACCTATATTTACCATACATGACTTGTGTGCACATATATGCTTCTTGTTCATTATTATCTCACATCCACATTCTAACTATGGTTCTAATCCTTCCAAGTTGATGTTAGTCACCTACACGAATTACCCCATATATGAAAAACCAATTATTTATCATACTCAAACATATCCAAATCATAAAATTAGTGTTATTGTCTCCTAGATACAATCATTAGACTCAAATGGTACCATATATATTTAACATTTTTGTCTTTTACCAAACTATGATCAAATTCTAAAGTCAAATCATCCTTATGGGTCAATCCATTCATCTAAAATGTAGGTGGAATAAGAAATCACCCAAACAAGTGCATACAAATACAAATCAAGTGGAGACTTATTATCCATACAAAACTCATCTAGTACACATAATTATACTATTGCACATTGAGCAAAAATTACCTACTCTACCCAATTTTTAAATCAATCACTAGGAGCAATCATCAACCAAGTCTGAAACACACCAAGCTAGGTAAAGAGTGAACATTGTCAAGTGTCAAAATCTAGATCACTAGGTAGATTCATATATCAAAGGAACATAATTATACATTCACACTAAGGGTAAGAAATATATATTCCTTGACTCCCTCTTTAGAGTATTGGATACATAGGCAACACTCAATTTTAAATGAGGGTGATTGAGGTCAACTCATCCCATTACACTTCCAAAGTTTTTATAAGTTATATATCTTCAAAAGTGGACGTAGGGTTTTAGGTAAATGAGATGGTTTTATATATATTGCATGTATGATCAGATCTTAGGGTCACACATAGAGATAGAGGATTAAAAAACACACCTACTTTTGTCAAAATAGAAAGTAAAAATATACAAGGACATAACCATCAAGTTAAGAACATAACATCATATGAGAGCAACTTGAGCCTTATGATACTTCATGGGTAGAGACAAAATTTTAGACCCTACATTGAGAAACCTATATTCTAATTTATCATCCTTATGTATTTTTTAACACTTGTTTCAATCCAACACAAAACATGATAAAGATAAGCATCTTATCTTTTTTAGTAATTTTTATATTTAGCAAGTACAATAATTAAATCAATTAAAACTTGTTACATTCAAATTCATGCTTAAATGCCATATATTATAATTTGAATTAAATATTAGTTTATATATTAACTAGGGTTAAATTATGGTAAACTAGACTATAAAATAACTAACACACATGCAAGATAAATGAAGCTGAAATCAAACATTGTAGAAGAGAGACATAGTTTACCCTAGATAAAGTCAATATGAGAAAAATCCATGAGAGTGAGGTGATTTTTCATCTTGATGCTATCTTTATTTTAGTTAAAAGTTAATAACATTAATTTCCTTCATGAAAAATATCTATATTAAAACTTACTTAAAACCTATATTGAATTCTACTTATTTGCATACATAATTCCTCTTAAACACAATTTAGCTTTAAACACTATTATAATCAATAAAGCACATATAAGACAACATTAACTGACTACATGGAATTTTAATCAAATTAATGAAACATAAGAGAATGCTTAAATCCTTATTATGAAAAATGCTATGTAAAATTACAATATTTAAATATGTAGTAAATTAAGTATTTATGATTTATGACTTTATAAATTAGAAAGATGATAAAATGGGGAATAATATGGATAAATTAATTAGCTTTAAATCAGACAATAGAAGACTACATATGTGATTGTATATATAACTATATGGATGTGTTGATTAACTACAAATTCAAAAAATGGCTTCACTTGATCTCTAGAGGACTCTACTCTAATTAGATAAGGTTGAATTGAAATATATTCTATAAGGAACACCAAAATTTGATAGGGTTTTTATCCTCATGTAAATATGGGTTTGTGTACTGTTGCATGTTGATCCTCTGAGTGTGTCCTATGATGCAAAATCTACTACCAAATCCACTATGTACCTTCTTCACTTAAAACCATAACTTGATAGACAATAGAGAGTAAACAAAATAAAATGGAAAAAGGTGTTAGTGGTTGAAGTTGTGCTTGATCTCAACACCCCCTACGTTGAGTGTTTCCTACATACCAATACTCTGAAGAGGGATCAAAATCCACTTAGTTATCTCATACTACGGTGGTATGTGTGAAAAATTAGTGAAATAATAAATGTTGATGAAATCATGGTGTAATTAATGTGCTTCAACTATGACTTATGACCTTTGAGGTGTATGCATTTTTCCTCAATGAGCAATTATATGTTTTAGTGATTTTCTATTTATGAGACTCTTATGTGAAAAATGGTTTAAAATGTATCTTTATAGTGTTATTTTAGAAAATTCCTTGGACAGGGCATGTGAAATGTGTGAGAGGACTTGATAAGTGATTTTAAATTTGAGTAATTAGCCATTATCTGGTAGGAGGACACAGTTAGTGGATTCAGATGCTACTGGTAGGTGGGATAGTCTTGAAGGAGTGGACTTATCCAAGAAGTAAATTCATCTATGATGGAAGTGTAAATTAATTTGAGGATGAACTTAGGTTTTTTGGAATATATATTAGGAAGAATTATGTTTATGTATTTGCTGAAGGTATAGATCATCCACATAGAGATAGAAGAACAAAAACTTAGAGTTGTGGAATTGGGCATGATCTAAGTGGTTATAAGAGGACGGTAAAAATTAAACTATTTTAGCATTAAATTTTGATTTATATGACTATATTTCCCACATTTTAATCTAGTAATGAAAAAAAGTGCAAGTATTAGAGTAAAATAAATATAGTTATACCTGAGCTTACCTGTGTTGAGAAAGCTTGGATGTAGGCCACATGCTAAACTATGTGTCATACAAACCTACAATGAAACATATGTAAATTAGTCCTTACTTAAGATGAAAATATAAAATCAAAGATAATAGACTCATATAAAATAGTAGAGAATATATACACTTGATTAGGTACATGAACCATTCTATTTTCTAGTACAAAAAACTGGTGACTAGAGAAGGTAGGACCTAGGGATATTTTTCTTCATTGAATAGATTAGATTGGAATATACATGCCCCAATCATAATTTATAGGAGAGTGTGCTTAAGAACTTAAGGTCTACTTGAATCCATCATTACATACCTGTTGAAGCCCAAGTCTACACCAAGTAATTTGTGCCCTTTTTAGTGTCAAAAGATTTGGGAGGATGAAAATATATTGTGTTTAAATATCTCTATATAGGGTATTTTGATGATTTAACAAGTTTTATGAGAGCCTATGTTAATGCCCAAGTTTTCATTAAAGAAATTGGGCCCTTGTCCATGAAAATGCCTAAGTATAAATTGGGTTGAGTATCAATGTTTAAGTCGTTAGTCCCAGTTCTATCTCCATGTTTTCCTTTAGAGAGTCAAGTTCATAATTTTATTAGTCCTTTGTCATGTCATTTATTGGTGAAGGTGTTTTTCCCTTAGAATTTTTAGGCTTTTTACATAAACACAATGCCTGATAGAACTATGTCTTTAGGATTTTTGTCTCAGATAAAAATTCTGAAGACTTATTTTTGTTAGACATTTTGTCCACTTCAAAAGTTCCAAAAGAATTCCATACCTTTTATTTTTGGTCTTAAGTATTTTTGGGTTATTTATTTTGTGGTTTTTATCCATGGAAATTTTTTTGAAGGGCACTTTCCCTTCAGGAATTTTTCCCACACAAAAGGCCCAAAATATTTATAAGGTCATTTTGACCTTGAAAAATCTTTGAAGGATCATTTCTTTTGGGATTTTTGCCTTTGAAAGATTCCTGAAGGGAACTTTTGAAGGGTCATTTTGCCTCTACAAAATATTTGAAGGATTATTTCTTTCAGGCATTTTGCTCTTGAAGTTTTTTTGAAGGGTGTCTACCAAAAAGTTTGAAGGGCAATTTTTGAAGATGGAGGACATTTTAAATAGTTATAAAGGAATTATAAGGTTAATATAAAGGTTTCACAGTGGAAATATTCACTGGGGGAAGATAGAAATATATCTAAGTCTCCTTGCATACATTGATTTGCTACTTTATGCTTAAGAAGGAATGTTCTGGGGCCCTAGATGAAATTATAGAATAACACCTTCAACATGTTTTGGTGACTAAGGTGAGAAATTTATTGATGATACAAATGAAAGACACTTGGTTATCTCATGGGGAATGTAAGATATTATCCCAATAAAATGCCCAAGTTAGACTTGTCAAATTTACAAGGTAATGAATTGTTCATTTCCTCTTACAAAAAATAAGGGCATTTTTGGGGGTCAAAAGGATCCTGCACCCTTCCTTAAAGAAGGATGGTTAAAAGGTAAAAAATTGGTCAAGAGTCTTCTAAGTTGGACACATGGTGGGTCTTCAGGGTTTTATAAGTTTTGGGCCCTTTATGAAGATTGCCTCACTTACCTTTTGGTGGGTAAGGTACAAAAGGTCTCCAAGATCTGAATGCTTGGATTTGTAAAGTAAAATTATGACACATGGAAGATCCTTGGGGATTTTAAAGTTTTTGGCCCTTTTTGAAGATTGCGCCACTACCTTTTGGTGGGAAAAGTGCTAAAGGTCCCCAAAGTCTCAAAAAGAACTAGAATAATTTTTTTTTATATAGATCCACATGTCTCAAGGAAGATCTCTTAGCATGAAGGAAACATTTTTACCTTCTCCTTATACATTCAAAATCAACTTAAATAACTAAAAAGGGTAGTTAGTAATTAATCGTTATGCTTCAAAGCATTAATGGCAACCCTAATTTCAAAATGCAAAGGATTATGACTAAGGCATTTGCATTCGTTCACATTTAACTTTTGCATTCAAATCTTCTATCTATGAATTTGATCTATTTGTGTGCCCTAGCTATGTGTAACATGAAAGAGTGATTATGGTGAATTCTTCAAATAGTTTTAGCTTTAATTACATGTAGCCCTCCAAATTTTTAGTAAGTGTTCTTCTAGATTCTTGTGTTGTGTTCTTTGAAGGGGGTTTTATGGTATGTAGAGGGTAATTTTAGTGAAGAATTTATTTGAGTTTGAAGTATTGCACTAGAGAATCAGTGAAAAATGACAACATATTCAACATCTATGAAGATAAACATTATCTCTATTTTGAATGGAATTAAAGACACAAATGTTTAGGGGTTGGAATTTATGGCCTTATTGAATGTCTTACATCAACCCAACCCTCTTCCAATAGTTTCTAATCTTGGAATGAGTTATATCACCTCTACAATAGCATTCTAATTAGCTACCCCATACTTAGAATTGGTGATTTCATATGCTCAAGTATATCAACCTGATACTAGAACTATCATCGATGATAGCCAATTAGTTGTCTACTCTTTCACTCATTTGGCCCTTATCACCATGATTTAGATTCCTCCCCAACCTGAAAGTATCAAAATCTCCCTAAAGGAATGCCAAGAGTATGTAGACAAGAAAAACAAAACAATATGGGACATTGTTAAATTCTATTGGCTAGTCAAGAAAAGGTAAAAGGTCTCAAGAATGTCTAAGAGTCTAAAACTAGTGGAATTTAAGGAATTTCCCTAGTATGTGATTTACATAGAAGAAAGAGTTTTTGGGATGCCCATCATAGTTAAATTTGAGCCTTAAATGTTCATAATATTAATCTACATGTTGGAGTAATAGAATAAGCTAGATTGGGCCACCATTCTAAGTGACAACCTACACAAGCTGATGATGCAACTTTAGGATGCAATCTATTCAAATGAAGCATTCATAGTTACATTTTACATGTCCTCCTACTTAATGTATAGCTTGGTGCATAATCAAACGTTCCAAGGGCTCACCAAGAATCCTAGTGGGATGAGAATATATGAGATTTATCTAGAAATTACTCTAGATGGCTTTAAGAATAATATCTACAAAGTTTACAATTGCTTCTTTAATATTATGATGAGTGTCTTCTTTCCTCTAAGGAACATCAAAAAAATGTCTATGGTGGCTAGAGACACAATTGATACGTATGGTGCCTTATATATTCAATTCAAAAAAATTCACTCATATTAGAATAAGTGGCTACTCAAGGTCTCTACATAAGATACCAAGATACCTAGATGATATGTTAGCAGTAATGCAGTTAAGTCAGTAGATGGTGCCCCATATGAGATGATAGCAGTGAAAAAGATAAACAATCCCTAAAAATTTCTAGTTGAGATTGGACACTATTCATGTCCTTATGTTTCCAAAGTGAAGGGATTAAAATAAAAGATAGGATAGTACGTGATTGACAAGATGCCACCTAGGCCAAAATATGATATCAAATGGTTGGTGAACATAATAACTAATGTGATTTTGCATCAATCAAATTATGAAGACATCTAGTCTAATTTTACTATTGAGGAGGATATCGAGAAGCTATATTATATGAGGCTAATAGTATAAGAAGTTAGTGATTAAAATATTTATCCCATCCCCAAGGATATGGAGAATGATAAAAGGACATTGTCTATAGTGTATAATTAGTCCAATATTAAAGCCCAACCTATTTCACAGGTGGACTTCACTACTAAGGAAAATGATTCTATTCCATGGAGAGCCATTAAAATCATGAGAAGAATTTTTAGGTGGTTAAAGGAACATGGGGTTGATCTTAGTTCTTATGATACCCTTTCCTTCTGGGAGCTTAGACAAGTTTGAGAGTTAAAGGGTTTCCTCCCAAAGTACAATGGTGTTCTCTTACCTCCACCACTAGAAGTGAAAGGCAAAGGGAAGATCAAGGTTAGTGATGTTGACTTCACCAAGATAATTGATGTGGAGTCTATATCCACATCATGATCTAAGGTGGGATTTCCCTTCTCAAAATTTATAAGTATTTCTAAGAATTGGGATAAGATTACTACTGGGGAGGTTACATTGGCCAATGCCACCCTAATATCCATTGCAATAGAGGGAGCTCCAATAATACCAACCATCCCAATGGCCAATATAATTTTTGTTCCACCTTCTCCACTAGCACAATGGCTAATAGTCATCCCTCCCCCAAAAATTTATTCAAGGAAGAGGAAGGAGGTTGTGTTCAAGGACCTACCTTTTAAGGAACTCCCCATGAAGAGGAAAGAGGATCAATCCTCATATGCTCAAATGTTGATAGATATTAGTGATGAAGAAGACTCCAATGAAGATAGGCCAATTTTTAAGGTAACAAAGAAGCAATTAATATTCACTCCTCAATTAAAAACTAGATAGAGAACTTCAAGGGAAAACCCCTAGACCCTAGTAAAGGTCCCAGTGATTGGCTTATTTACAAAAGGGGGTCCCTCATGAGTATAAAGTAAGGGTAATGAGGAAGTAATTATGGCCTTAAATGATCGTCTCTCTTTTGAGGATTTTGTGCAAGTTGGGGTTGAGGTGGCCACTCAAGTTCAATTCCATCAAGAGAAAGAGATGGTCCCATTAGATATAGAGACATTTGTTGAAAATGTCATCACCTAATCACTAGACTAAGATGATCAAGGTGAAGTTGAATAATTGAATAAATATGATGAGATAACTAAGGTGGAGCCAATATAAGATTTTGAAGTCACCACTTGTCCTGAAGGGGTGGATGAACAAGAAGGACTACGAGCAAATCTAGATATGTTAAAAGTTGTCCCTTCCCCTTTAAAGGTGTTTAACACCAGAGGAGAAGGTAAGTATAGAGGAAAGAGGGGGAACAAAACTATAAATGGGTACCCCCACCCATATAGATGTAAATAAGTAATTATATTAGTCAAATAAATATGTTGAGGGTTCTTTAAAAAATGTTGATTTAGTTGAAGTACCTTGAGGTCTCCTTCCTCACATCAAGGTCTATGATCTAATCCATAATAAAGATCTAGAGGCCATGATTGGTGAAGAGAAGTTAGAAAGAAAGAAGGAGGTCACCATAGCCTCATCCAAACCAAAATATAATGTAAATAAATAAATTGAAGTGGTTGTAGAACCTTCTAGTCAATCAACAAGGCAAGTAAGTTTCATTAAAAATTTGCTCAAGGAGTATCACCAGTTCAAGACAAATTTTGAAGTTTTGGAGAAGATAGAGCCAAACTTAGAAGGGGAACCTAGAGCAAACAAAGGTGGTGAGGAGTTAGAAAGTGATGAATAAATTGAGTAGTTTTTTTTGAGTCTATAATCCATCCCTATGGTACTTCTTACATCAGGTAATTTGATGACGCCACCTTACACTATTTTGAGGCCTATATTAATGTCCACTACATCAATGGGATTTTAGACCAAACCCCTTCTTTGGGTTGAAGAACAGGTCAAGGAAAAGAAGGAAATCATGAGAAATATTAGGGATATTGATGTAGTGAAGATCACTTAGGAATATAAGGCCAAACCCTAAAAAAATGCCAAGACACACTCCAGGACCACATTCACTACTACTAGAGAAAGGAATGTGGAAATAGCCATTCCCCCACATGATGCTTTGAAAAAAGATGTTCCTTTTGAGAGTTAAACTATTTATAGATACAATCTAGGGGATTCATCAAGGAATGAGCTGAAGCGTAGCCAATAGGTTTTGGTGAACATGGTGGCTCACTGAATGGACAAAGATAAAGACACCATGGAGGAGTTAAAGGCATATAATCAAGCTATGATCTAATACTTGTAAAAGATACTAAGTGAGCCCAAGGTAGTAACTCCAACTACCAGTATAGCTTCAAATCATCCTCTTTTCTCAATAGAGTCATTCAATTTTGGCCAAATTGATGACCTAAAATCTAGAGGGAGAGCAAAAAAAAATGGAAAGAAGATTTATGAATCAGGGTTGAGGAAATAATCCACTCAACATTGAAATTCTTGGAAAACATAGTGGATAATAAGAGGGATTATGATGCCTAAATTCTTATTTATGGGGTATAAATTAAGAATTGGGAAGGAGTTTGGTAAAAAATGGATGAGATGTATAAGATGGTTACCAATACTTTAATAACTAAGAATATCATTACTCTAAATGATTACATGAGGCCCAAAGAATATCAATTAGCAATCAAGCAATGACTAGTGATGATCAAATATGACATCTTTGATTTGAAAGGAGAAGATAAATCCCTCAAGACTACAAGAAAATAAATAGATGCTACACTCAAGAAGATGGTAAGCCTTGATGGAGTAAGTGATTTAAAGGAAGAGATAGTATGCACCACTCTAAAAAACCTCATTGATGCACCATAAGAGTCTTTTGATGTTGATAAAATAAATTTGATAACTCTTGTGACCATCTTAAGGATATCTTTGGATTAAAGTAGACCATGCTTTAGAATATTTCCAGATGTCTTGAAGAGTACTGTGTAAAATTTAAATATCAAGCAAGCCTAGACCAAAGAAATCTTGCCCTGATGTTGAAAGGATACACTAAGTATAAAATAAATTTGGTGAAGGATTATATCATCTAGATCGACTCTGGAGCATAACTAGATATTTTTGTTTTTTTGAGTTGGCACCACTTCTCTCTTTTCTTCCCTCCCTTCTTTTTTCTCATTTCCCACTAGGAAATTGTTGTACTTGGACCAGTAGTGGCACATCCCTTTCAAGTTAGTTTTTATGTAATCATGTGGATGAGAAAGGGACATTCTTGTTTTTTAGGCAAGTGGATAAAGGTTTGTTTTGTCCATTACAAGATCTTCCTCCACTTAAAAAACTAGAAATATTCTACCAAAATGGAGGATCAATCTTGCCATCATTAGAGGATCATGAACATATCCAAGGAATCATGTTTGTTATAGGGTTTAATATAATTCATAAATATGAAGGAATATTATAGATGGAACATTTTAAAGAATATATTAGGCTTGACTCAATTGTATAAGTAAAGGGGGTATGTCCCTTTAGAATGGTTGGTTACATTTTTGGGTCAAGAGCTACAGCCTTGAAGAATTATCTTTCTGTGATCCTTCTGGTTCCAAATTGGTTTTAGCTATAAAATAATTGAAAGGATTTGAGAGAATTATATATTTATCACTTGTCACATAATTATTTTTCACAATATTGGTCTCTTATGCATGATTTCATCTCATTTATTTCTGATATATAATACATTTGCTCGTAAAGATGACTTAGGCATTTAGTTTAGTTTCTTTGTGATCATTAATTTACCTTCAATTTCATTTTTATTAACTAATAATATTTTCCTACCCTATCTTACCCTATATATAACATGCTCTTCTCATATCTAAAGTGTTATTTGCTTACAGATGCATAAATATTGTATACTTAGCATGTGTTTGCATTTTGTGCTTTAAAAATCAATATTGTAATTTCTTGTTCAATCTTGTGTTGTTGAACATCATTAAGAATGAAAGTTTCAATCATATTCATATTGATATTTAGTATCTTGTGTCTAGCATAGAACATTTTCTCATTTCATGTGACAACCCTTCACAGGGGGATTGAGAAAGATTGGTTGTGTTCAAGTCAAATTTGTGATTCCTTGTGTTAATAATCCCCATGGAGGTTGAATTATAGAATATCTCCATGTGAGAGAGATACCCCTTAGGTATTCTCACCTTGGTTTAGGTAGAGCCAAAATTAACTGGGAACTAACCATACCCTTTGTAAGTGCCTCTCAGTCATTTTCTCTATTTGGTCCATTCTTGATGTCAAACCCTTCCCCAACTACAATGACATATTAAGCAGGTTTTCCATCTTTGCTTGTCATTTATCTCAAGTGTGAAAGGTTGATAAATAGAGGTGTAAAAAAACCTAAGAAGAGGTCCTTGAACACAACCTCCTTCCTCTTCTTAGGATTCCCAACTGGAGGCTTTAGAGCCTTTTTGACTCTTTTCTACTTGGGCTACTTTGCCTCTTCTTCACCTCCTCTCTTCCTGGAATAAATATTTGGGGGAGGGATGACTACTAGTTTTTTTGTTGGTGGAGCAGGTGAAACAACAACTAGATTGACCATTAGGATGGCTATTGGGATGGCTAGTATTATTGGGGCTCCCTCTGATATAATGGATATTAGGGTGGCATTGGCCAATGTAACCTCCCTAGTAAAAATATTATCCCAATTTGTAGATAGAATTTTTAATTTTGAAAAGGAATATCCTAGCTTGGATTGTGATATAGATATAGACTCCACATCAATTGGTTTGGTGAAGTCAACATCACCAACCTTGCTCTTCCCTTTGCCCTTTGCTGCTAGTGGTGGAGGTAAGAGAACACCATTGTACTCTAGGAAGAAACCCTTTAACTCATAAATTTGTCTAAGATCTCAGAGGGTAGGGATATAATAAGCACTAAG
Source organism: Torreya grandis (assembly GCA_037957365.1). Taxonomy (NCBI): domain Eukaryota; kingdom Viridiplantae; phylum Streptophyta; class Pinopsida; order Cupressales; family Taxaceae; genus Torreya; species Torreya grandis. The sequence goes on from JARHVA010002858.1 coordinate 1,714,980, forward strand.
ATCAACCCCATGTTCTTTCAACCACCTAAAAGTTCTTCTTGTGATTGAAATGGATCTCCATAGAATGGAATCATTTTCCTTAGTAGTGAAGTCCACCTATGAAATGGGTTGGGATTCAATATTGGACTGATTATACACTATAAATAATGTCCTTTTATCATCTTCCATGTCCTTAGGGATGGGATCAATATTTTAAGTAATGAATTCTTACTCTATTAACCTCATATAATCTAGTTTCTTGACATCCTCTTCGATAGTGAAATCAGACTAGATGTCTTCATAATGTGATTGATATAGAATCACATTGCTTTATATGTTTGAGAACCATATGATATCATAGTTTGGCATGGGTGGCATCTTGTCAATCACATAATAGCCCATATCTTATTCTTATCCCTTCACTTTGGCAACAGAAGGACATGAATAATGTCCAATCTCAACTAGAAAATTGTAGGGATTGTTTATTTTTTTCCTCTATCATCTCATGTGGGGGTACCATTTTCCAGCTCAAATCCATCACTATTATCTATAATCTAGGCATCTTGGTAGCTTATGTGGAGAGCCTGAGTAGCCACTTATTCTAATATAAGTGAATGTTCTGAATTAAATATATGAGGCACCATACTTATCAATTATGTCTCTAGCCACCTTAGACATTAAATTGAGGCTCCTTAGAGGAAAGAAGAAACTCATCATAGTAAGAAATTTTAAAATTTGTAGAGATTCTTCTTGAAGCCATCTATAGTAATTTTTGGATAAATCTCATATATTCTCATCCCTCTGGGATTCTTGGTGAGCCCCTAGAATGCTCGATTATGCACCAAGTTGTACATCAAGTGGGAGGACATGTAAAATATACCTATGAATGATTCATTTGATTAGATTGAAACCTTAATTTGCATCATCTACCTGTGTAAGTTATCAATTAGAATGGTGGCCCATTCTAGCTTCTTCTATTGCTCTATCACACAGATTAAGATTATAAACATGCAGGGCTCAGATTTCTCTATGATGGTTATCTCATAACCTCTTTCCATCATGGCAATCATTTATTGGGACAATTATTTTAATTCCACTAGTTTTAGACTCTTAGACATTCTTGAGACCTTTTGCCTTTTCTTGACTAGCTAATAGGAGTTGACAATGTCCCATATTATTTTTTTATTCTTATATGCATACTCTTGGTATTCCTCTAGGGAGTGTGTGATACTTTCAAGTTGGGGAGAAGTCCCAAGCATGGTGTTGAGGGCCAAAGGAGTGAAAGAATAGAAAACTAATTAGCTATTTATTGGGTTGATATAATCGAGCATATGCAATCACTAACTCTAGGTATGGGGTAGCCAAGGGGAATGCCACCACAAGGGAACTATAACTCATGCCAATATTGGAAACTAATGGAAGAGGGTTGGGTAGCTACAAGACATTAATTAAGGCCACAAAGTCTAACCTTTAAACATTTATGTCTTTGATTCCATCTAAAATAGAGACAATATTGCTCTTCATAGATGTTGAAGATGTTGCCATTTTTACCTAATTCAATATTGCAATAATTTGAACTCAAATAAATTATTCACTCAAATTAAACTCTATATACCTTCAAAATATCTTCAAAGAACACAACACAAGGAGATAGAAGAATACTTATTGAAAATCTAGAGGGTTGCATGTAATTGAAGCTAAAAATCTTCAAAGAATCATCGTAATCATTCTTTCATGATGCATGTAGCTAGGGCACATAAATGGTTCAAAGACATAGATAAAATCTCTAAATGCAAAAGGTAAATGTGAATGAAGGAAAATACCTTAGTTATAATCCTTTGCATTTTGAAATTAGGGTTGACATTAAGACTTTGAAGCATAATGGATAATTACCAACTACCCCTTTAGTTATGTTGGTTGAATATTTTATCGATCAACGTACTGATAAACAAAATAGGTCTGATCAGCCAAAGTAGGAAGATTAGTCACCAAATGTGTAGGTTTACCACACCAAAAGGGGACTGATCTCTCCTCTCATCAAGGGGAGGTTCCCTATAGATAGGATATATATATAAATAGAAAATAATACTCAAGGGTAGGATAAACCATCCATCTCTCTTTGTTCAGAGATGATGTGTGCGGATCAAAGGAGAAACTCAAGGAAAATGACAGAAATCACTCCTCTTCTTTCAGAATTACTATTCAACAAGCCACAAGAGTATACCTGGTAGTAACATAAAAATGTAACAAAGGATGTAGTAACCAACAAATTGAGATGCATCACAAAGTCTCCACCTGAATTGCTCAAGAGTAAGATACGAAGGACAATGAGGGCACAAAGTCACCCCAAGGTCCTTTACACAAAAATGAAAAGAAAACACACTAAAGGAAATTATGGGGGCACAAAGTCTCTCTATAGTTGACTCTTTAGGACACCTTTTTTACTGTTGTCACTAATTCTGCTTGTTGAATTAAAGGAACAGAAGATATATTGAAGAAAAATACATAAGAACAGTTTCCTCAACAACAAAGATATTATAGCACAAAGTCTGAAAAAGCATTTGCTTTCTTATTACAATAACAAAATATGATAAACAAATTGAACTCAAAGTCTTAGAAGTGTCTTTTAATTTGGGCAAAGTTTCATTTTAATTGTCAAAAAAGAGATCCTCTTTACAATAGAAGAGAGTCCCTTATATAGCCTCTTCAAGAAGGACTCGAGAATAGTAACACATCATGTTGCATTGAAATCTATTAAGAAGGTAGGCTAGAACTTAGGGGTATCTACCCATTTTATTTTCTCAATGCAGAGAAACAAGTCATGCTATTGAAAATTTACATCTTTCAATGTCCACCTGGCTATCTGATCCTTCTTCATCATTCCTCCTTTTCTGGTTATTTGAATCGGGTCCTCTATTCAATTTGATCTCTATTCCTTAGTCACTTTCTACTAGTATTTAACAATTAATCTGTGGCACATTTTGTTGATAAATAGGTGAAGACACGTGGCAACTTCTGTGGGACTCTGAGAAACATTTATTTATAGAGGCTTTAAAACCTATTAGAAACTCAGAGTCGCGGGTGTAGACACTTGGCGCATTCTACTTCATTTAGTCACTCGTCCCTAGGTCCACCATGGTCTTTGCTCAAAATAGTGAAGCTAAGGGAAGAGACTATGGATATTGACACTTGGAGGCTTTTGACAAGCTTCAAGAGGGACACATGGCAATATCTACCAATTCACAAAAATAAAGTTTAGTGAGGCTCAATCGTCAACACTTGGCAGCATCCACAGGATTCTATTGGGCTTTTGTCTCTATCTATTTATTTGCCTTGGTCAATTTTTTCCATAAGAATTCCCTTCACAAGGGCACTTGTGTCTTTGACTCTTGGGGCACTCCTTCGAAATTTGTCGCTTGAACCAACCGTTGAACCAAGTTTTGGTTCAACGGTTCAAATGAAGCCTTGAACCGATTGACGAACCATTTGATTAAACCAAAGGATGAATTAAAGCATTGAACCACTTGATTGAACCCACCTTTGAACCATTTGATGTTGAACCAATGAACCAAATGTTGAACCTACTGCTTGAACCCGCCTTTGAACATTTTTGTTTGAACCAAGGCACTGAACCAATCTCAAAAATGACCAAGTGTTAGAAACTGATTCTTTTGATTGAACCCACCTATAGAGTCCATAGATTTAAGCCTAAAAAATGAGGAATTTGAATGCCCAAGACAAATTTTAAAAAGGGAAGAGACAATTTTGGTTTATAAGACCTAAATAGTTCAAATGTTGTCTCAAAAATGAGTGATATTTTTGGGGGACAATAGCTGGCTCCAGTTGGGGAACTTCTATCAATTACAAAAAGAATTAAAAGGAGTAGAATTTAGAATCTCTAGTGTATTCAAGTATGCCATTGGGTTACGGAGTCATGCTACCCATAAATGAAAGGCATCAAAAATGGAAATAAACAAAACAAAACAAAATTAAAAACTATACAAATATACATATATGCATATGCAATGATCTGATAATTCAAGAATTAAAGTATTTTAGATGTTGCTTCTTGAGAGATAGTGAAAATAGTGTGCCATCTTGGTAAACTAGCAAGAAGACATTTTTCCCCCAGACACGGTGATGGGAAAATGGAACTTTCCACTAGGAAACCAATTTTTTGTGTCTTCCTCTTGGTCTTTCCTTCACAAACGAGGTCTTCAAACTGAAAACCATAACTCCTTGCTCTCCCTATGAAGGGTTACTTTGCCTGATTTTGATTTATAGTAGCATGGTCCACCATCATAACTTGTTCTACTGGTCCAATCCAACACATGCTTTTATTGTCAGCATCAGACCCCTGACATACCATCAATTTAACATCTCCTTTGATGTGAAGGAGTTTGACCTCTTCACCCTAAGTAGTGTTCAATCTGAGCAACAAAGATCTATATATAGTTGTGGAAGAAATGCTGCCATCAGATTCCAAGATCCAAGCATCATCAAAAGCTGATCTTCTATCAGATTTATCTTCATTAGAGATGGAAGATCTTTATTGATTTGTACTATGCTCTATTAATTATTTTGATGCCTTATTTGAATCAAATCCTAGATTTCTAGCTACAGGACTTTCATTAGCTGAGATAGGAGCATCATCCATGGTCAAGAAGTAATTACCCCTACTTAAAGGCTCAAATAGAATTTGAGCTATAAGGGCTAACATTCGGGTAACCACAATTTTTGCCTTAGACAGGTCCACACCTGGTTCTCCATCAATGTCTAATTGCTCAAGATTAGCTTGCAGGGATTCAAACTTAGTCATTTGAATTTTGGATTCCTTGACATGATTAATCATGGCAAATGACTGAGATGGATTTGGAAGAGAGGATGGGAGTTCATCCTTTTGATTTTTGGGAGGGGGAGGACTGATCTACAAAGTTGAAGTAGACGGTGCAGAGATGTTCGATGTACTTACTTCTTTGGTAATCACCAGGTCCTTTGATTAAAAAAGAAGAGGGGTTCTCTACTCAATAATTAAAATTATTGGTTGGGGTCACTCATCTGTCTTCTCTTTTTTAGCTTGTTGTATTGACTGATTCTCAGACCTGGTGAATACGGTGTATGGTCCTTTGACTACTTCACCTTCACTTTTGGGTTCATCCCGGTAATTTAGGAAACTAATGTGGGAGTCATCAGCTAATTCTTCTAGATCCTCCCTAAAGAGATCAGTGCCATTTTTTTTCTCTAACTCAGGTTAGAAATAGGAAACATGCTTTATTTCCAGATATCCAACTATCGAGTTTGTTGGAGGTGCTTCAAGGGCAGGATTCCTCTGTGGGGGAGGAAGATGATTTGGTTGCCCTTGACTTCTAGTAGCATTTCCTTGATATGGATGATTAGGGAATGTCCTCCTTGGTGCATTTATATATAAATAAGTAGAAGACATACCTTGTGCCATTTGCCTTTTCAAGGCTAGCAATTCATTTGCCAGCTTTTGTACCATTGGGTTAGTGGTTACTGTGGGTGAGTATTCAAAAGATGAAGAGGGTTTAACTATATTAAGATCTCTCCTTATCTTTCTTACCACGATAAGGTCATCTTCTAGCTCAGTAGCCAAGTCTTGAGTAGCCTCAAGGTCTATGTGTCTAGCATGTCTCTATAGAAAACTCACTTTAGGCAGCTGTGAGTTGATGAATAAACACATGAGATTTTGAGGTGTCGACTGGGCGATCATGGGAATCCTGTGCCTCAGCTTTTTGAACCTGGCAATGAAGTCCCTCATAAGTTCATGGGGCTCCTTCTTCATCTATGTGAGTTGGGCTAGTAAGGCATGTGCATCTTCTGTGGGCTTGAATATTGCTTTGAACTTGGCTTTAAGTGTATCCCAGTCAGTCACTGATCTAACTTGTAGATGGTAGAACCAGTCTGCAGTAGCACCTTGTAGTTTCTCCATAAAAATCTTGACTGCCACATCTTCAAATTCCACCCCTATAACACCATAGGATATGCTAAAGGCTGTAATGTGTTCATTAGGGTAAACTATCCCATCACCAAAAAATTTGGGTAAATTCTTCCTAGAACTATGTGGAAGCTCATGTAGAGGTGGAGTCAAGTTGAGTGGGCCAAAAGAGTTACCCTAGGGGCCTCAAACTTCTGTGATTTTAATTTAAGAAAAATAGAGATAACAAATTTGGACGAAGTAGCCAGATTATAGAACAAAAATGGAAAAGGACTGGCTCAGCTTCAGTTTGAGGCTTGAGGCTTCAAATTGCACACTCTTTCCCAGTAGCCTTGGTTTTGTAAACTAGATAAAATAACAGAGGTGGAGGAAGATGGTAAGGCTATAATGAATAATGGGTAAGACATGAAATGGAATCGCTAGAGTCTATAATGGATAAGGTTATAATGATAATGGGTTATATCTAGGTGATGTTTCAATCTGAAACTTGAGGTTTTAAAATGCACATAACAACTATATCCCCAGTGGAGTCACCAAAAACTATTGGTTGAATATTTTATCGATTAGTGTACTGATAAAAAAATAGGTCTGATCAGCCAAAGTAAGAAGATTAGTCATGCAAATGTGTAGGTTTATGACATCAAAAGGGGACTAATCTCTCCTCTCATCAAGGGGAGGTTCCCTATAGATAGACTATATATATATATATATATAAACAAAAAATAATACTCAAGGGTAGGACAAACCATCCATCTCTCTTTCTTTAGAGATGATGTGTGTAGATCAAAGGAGAAACTCAAGGAAAATGATAGAAAGCACTCTTATTTTAGAAGTACTATTCAACAAGCCACAAGAGTACTCCTAGTAGTAACATCAAAATGTAACAAAGGATGTAGTAACTAGAAAATTGAGATGCAGCACAAAGTCTCCACATGAATTGCTCAAGAGTAAGATACGAAGGATAATGAGGGCACAAAGTCACCCCAAGGTCCTTTACACAGAAATGAAAAGAAAACACACTAAAGGCAATTATGGGGGCACAAATTCTCTCCACAGTTGACTGTTAAGGACACCTTTTTGACTGTTGTCACTAATTTTGCTTGTTGAATTAAAGGAACAGAAGATATATTGAAGAAAAAGACATAAGAATAGTTTCCTCAACAACAAAGATATTACAACACAAAGTCTAAAAAACTATTTTCTTTCTTATTCCAATAACAAAATATGATAAACAAACTGAGCTCAAAGTCTCAGAAGTGTCTTTCAATTTGGGCAAAGTTTCATTCTAATTGTCAAAAAAGAGATCCTCTTTACAACAGAAGAGATTCCCTTATATAGCCTCTTCAAGAAGGACTCCAGAACAGTAAAACATCATGTTGCATTGAAATATTTTAAAAAGGTAGGCTAGAACTTAGGGGCATCTACCCATTTTCTTTTCTCAATGTAGATAAACAAGTCACGCTATTGAAAATTTACATCTTTCAATGTCCACCTGGCTATCTGATCCTTCTTCATCATTCCTCCTTTTCTGGTTATTTGAATCGGGTCCTCTATTCAATTTGATGCTCTATTCCTTAGTCACTTTCTACTGGTCTTTAGTAATTGATGCATGGCACATTCCACTGCTAAATAGGTGAATACATGTGGCAAATTCTATGGGACTCTAAGAAATGTTTATTTATAGAGGCTTTGAAACCTATTAGAAACTCAGAGTCACGGGTGCAGACACTTGGCATGTTCCTCTTCATTTAGTCACTAGTCCCTGGGTCCACCATGGTCTTTGCTAAAAATAGTGAAGCTAAGGGAAGAGACTATAGATATTGACACTTGGAGGCTTTCAACAAGCTTCAAGAGGGACACATGGCAATATCCACCAATTCACAGAAATAAAGTTTAGTGAGGCTCAGCCATCAACACTTAGCAGCATCCACAAGATTCTATTGGGATTTTGTCTCGATCCATTTGTTCGCCTTGGTCACTTTTTGCCACAAGAATTCCCTTCACAAGGACACTTGTGTCTTTGACTCTTAGGGCACTCCTTTGAACTTTTTCGCTTGAACTAATCATTGAACTAAGTTTTGGTTCAACGGTTCAAATGAAGCCTTGAACTGATTGACGAACTGTTTGATTAAACCAAAGGATGAATCAAAGCATTGAACCACTTGATTGAAAATGCCTTTGAACCATTTGACATTGAACCAATGAACCAAACATTGAACCTATTGCTTGAACCTGCCTTTGAACATTCTTGTTTGAACCAAGGCACTAAACCAATCCTAAAAATGACCAAGTGTTAGAAATTGATTCTTTTGATTGAACCCACCTATAGAGTCCATATATTTAAGCCTAAAAAATGAGGAATTTGAATTCCCAAGACAAATTTTAAAAAGGGAAGAGAAAATTTTGGTCTGTAAGACCAAAATAGTTCAAATGTTGTCCCAAAAATGACTGATATTTTTGGGGGACAACAAGTTGTTTAAGATTATTTTGAATGTAGAAGAAGGTTCAATGTTTCCTTCATGTTGGGTGATCCTCCTTGAGACACATGGATCCATATAAGCAAAATTTTTATTTTGATGCTTTTTGGGCCTTCAAGGACCTTTAACTCCTTACCCACCAGAAGGTAAATGGGGAAATCTTAAAAAAGGGCCCAAAATTTGAAAATCCTCAAGGATCTACCATGTGTCATTACTTTACTTTACAAATCTGGGTGTTTGGGCCCTAGAGATCTTTTGCACCTTACCCACCAAAAGGTAAGTGAGATAATCTTTAGAAAGGGCCTGAAACTTATAAAACCCTTAGGACCCACCATGTGTCTAACTTATATGTCATCTTGGAATCTTGGCCAATTAATTACATTTGTACCATCCTTCTTGATATGGGGAAGGGTACAAGGTCCTTTTGACCCCAAAAAATTATCTTATTTCTTGTAAAAGGAAATAAATAAGTCACTACCTTATAAATTTGACAAGTCTAACCTGGGAATTTTCTCAAGATAACATCTTAAGAGCCCCCTGAGATAACCATGTGTCTTTCATTAAAAAATCATCAAGAAATTCCTCACCTTAGTCACCAACCATGTTGAAGATGCAATTTTACAATTTCATCTAGGGGCTCAAAACATTTCTTCTTTGAGCATAAGGTATCAAATAAATATATGTAAAGAGACTTAGATATATTTCTATCTTCCCCCAGTGAATATTCCCACTGTGAAACCTTTAGCTGAACCTTAAAATTCCTTTGAAACTATTGAAAATGTCCTCCATCTTCAGAAAGTTCCCTTCAAACTTTTTGGTAGACACCCTTTAGGAATTTTGCAAGGGAAAAATGCTCGAAGGAAATAATCCTTCAAACATTTTGCAGAGGTAAAATGACCCTTTTAAATTTCCCTTCAAGAATCTTGAAAAGGCAAAATGCCCAAAGGAAATGATCCTTCAGAGCTTTTGCAAGGGTAAAATTACCTTACAAATCCTTTGGGCCTTTTGTGTAGGAAAAATTCTTGAAGGGTAAGTGCCCTTTAGACTTTTTACCACAAATAAAAAGTTCAAAATAAATAACCCAAAATCAGTTAAGACCAAAAAGACAAGGTATGGAATTATTTTATAACTTTTGAAGTGGACAAAATGTCTAACAAAAATAAGTCTTCATACTTTTTATCTCAAAAAAAATCTTGAAGACATACTTCTATTGGGCATTGTGTTCATGCAAAAAGCCTAAAAAGTCTAAGGGAAAAACACCTTCACCAAGTAAAGACATGATAAAGGCCTAAGCCAAATTATGAACTTGACCCTCCAAAGGAAAACATGGAGATAAAACTAGGACTAATGACTTAAACATTAATACTCAACCCAGTGTGTACTTAGGAATTTTCATGGACAAGGGCCCAATTTCTCTAGTGCAACCTTGGGCATTAACACAGACTCTCATGAAACTTGGTAAATAAACAAAATACCCCAAATATAGATATTAGAACACAAAAAAAATTTTAACCTCCAAAATCTTTTGATGCTAAAAAGGGAAAAAATTACTTGGTATAGATTTGGGCTCCAACATCGGCTCTTACTTGAGGATGTGTACCCCCAGTGGGTACACAAAGAACCCTAGACTAGATGTCTATCCATTGGGCCATGGAGTCAAATAATTTGCATTAAAGGTAAGGAAAACACACCATGGGTGAACAAAGTTATAATAGGGCATTTGAAGACAACTAGGAAGGAAAAGGAAAAACACAAATTGTACAAACACAACCCCAAATAGGGCAACAAAGCTCAAAGGGACTATATAATATGTACATATTTACATAGGCTAGTATGGACTTAATCCAAAAATTACTTGATGTGTCTACCATTAAATAGAAGCTCTAATATTTATCCATTAATGTCTCTAAGATAAAATGTATGGTTCCCTATCTGATAATAAATGGTGTAAGGACCCATTCATAGGGAATCAAATTTACCATGTTTTCCCTTATCTTCATGTCTACTATCCCAGAGTAGGACTAGATCACCAACCTGAAAAGCTCTCAAGGGGACCTTCTTGTCAAAAATAATTTTGACACTCTCCTTGAACTTTAAATGCTTTTCATAAGCTTGTCTAAGAGATTCATCAAGCTGTATGATCTAGTTGGTCCTTTCCTTATAATGGTTTATTTCTTCTTCATCTTCAGCTATCTATTGCATGAATTGGTAAGTATGTAACTATAGATTAAGGGGTGAAAAAACTTGAGCTCCATAAACAAGCTTAAAGTGGCTTATTCTAGTATACCTTTTAAGAGTCAACCTGTTAGCCTAGATAACAAACTTCAACTACTCACCCCATTTCCTATTGTTGGCATCTAGAGACCTTTTAATAATATTCAATATATTCTTGTTACTAGACTTGGCCTACCCATTTCCTTGCGGATTATGATTGGATGCATATTTTAGATCAATCCCATAATATTCACATAATGCAAATAATTATTTTATTAAACCACATGGCATTACCACAAACAATTTTAATTGGCACTCCAAATCAATAAATGAAATTATTCAAAAGGAAATCAATGACTACATGGTGGGTTGATTTTCTAGTAGGGATTGCTTCAACCCATTTTATGAAGTAATCAGTGGCCACTAAGATCCACTTGTGACCAACACTTGAAGCATATGATATTTCACCCATGAAGTCAATTCCACACTACCTAAAAGGTTCCTCAATAGAAACCAACTATAGGGGAAGTGATCTAGATGTTTTTATTCTCCCAAATAATCATTGGCATTCCTCACATCTCCTTACCATAACTACAACATCTTTGAATAGAGTGTGCCAATAATAACTAGCTCTTAGAATCTTGTGTGTAGTGACTTTGAGAGTAAAGTGACTACCACACACACCACTATGGAATTATGTAACTAGTTCATAAATCTCATGTTCCACTAAGCACCTCAAGAGGATAACATCTAGGTTCCTCCAAGCCAGATCATCTTTTAATAGAAGATAATTTTGGGACACTAACTTTAAAGTCCTTATTTGATTTTTATCTACATGGGGAGGATAATTCAGAGTATTTAAATGATAGACTACATATTTTTACCATGGAGATTGGTTGTACTTGGATCTAGGGATAAACAACCCCTTCTATATTAGTCACCTCTATTGCCTAGAAGTTGGTTTCAGTCATTAGCTTGGCAAGACCCATGTCGCTAACCAACTTAGTAGTCTATATATCTAGGTCATATTATTTAAGTTTATTGACCCGTAAACATCTTTTATTAGTAGTTTCATTCCGAATTAGTATGTTATTCACCATAGTGTGAGGAATATAGGCCATGATCTTTAAACTTAGAATGTAGGATCTGAACTATTTGGTAGACTTTAAGAGAGCAAAGGCTTGTTTTTTCATTATGGTATATTTTAACATAGATCCATATAATGCCTTACTAAAAAAGGAAATTATCTTCTCATGACCCTCATCATTATTTTGTAGAAACACTACAACAATAGTATATTTAGAGGCAAATGAAAATATTAAGAAATGTTTTCTATAGTCAAAACTGGCAAGCATCGAGGAATTTTTCAAAGCTATCTTGATGTCTTGGAATGATTTAGTAGCCTTTTCCTCCCACATTATATTTTGATCCTTTTTTAACATTGAAGTAATAGGTAGATTAATCTCTAAAAAATTAGAAACAAACCTTCTAAAAAAATTAATCTAGCCAAAGAAATATTGAATACCTTTCTTGGTTTGTGGGATGGGTACCTTTTCAATGCCTTCTACCCTTTCAGGATCAATCATTACACCTTGTTTAGACACAATGTGCCCAAGTAGACTTTCCTTCTATACTCCAAAGTGGCACTTCTTAGGATTGAAGGAGATTCCAAAATCCGTATATCTGATAAGCATCTATCCCAAGTTCCCTAAGTGGTCATCCCTTTTCTTGGAATATACTGTAACATCATCCTGATATACCATAATGAATAGGTTGATTAACCCAAAAAAGGCTACACCCATTGCTCTTTTGAAGGTGACACATTCATCAAGACAAAAGGAATTTAGACATACACATAGGTGCCCTATGGGATAGTGAAACCAGTCTTAGAGATTTTAGAATCCTTCACTACTACTTGGTTGTAGCCAAAAAATCCATCCAGAGTTGATAATAGCTCAGAACTAGTAACATCTTGAAGCAAATTATCCAAATTAGGTAATGGATAATTATCCTTTAGTGAAGCCTTAAATTATATAAATCAACATAGACCTAGATGTCTCCATTATTCTTCCACATAAGGAATAGATTGGCCACCCATGATGAATATCAGATGGGTTGAATGATCCCATCATCCCTTAATTTATTTAGTTCCTCTTGCATCATGGTGGACAAGATGGGATAGATAGGCCACTATTTTTTGTAAAATGGTTTTATATCAAGATTAAAAGGGATAAATTACTAGAATAAGTCATCCCTATATGCCTTTATCTCTGAATATGACCATGCTAAATAGTCTTGGTATGTTATATAAAAGTTCACTAGGTTGGTTTCTACACTTGGTCATGTGCTTAGCTATCGAGCCAAGTCAGTTCTAGATTGGGGGAGTTAGGCATGAGGGTAGGAGGATCTGGCACACAATATTTAATCATGTTATGGCATTGGAATTAATTTCACATAAGGCACAAGCCTTGTTTGCTCACCTAAAGTGCAATAGCAAAGGGCTTGGGCCCACATTAGGCTAGTTGCATCATGGTGCAACTTGGGGTTTCAATGGGAGTTAGTCATTGGCCAAGGAGTTTTTGGAGGACATTTGGTGTTAAAGTATCAAAATGGGGTTAAATAGGTGTGAGCCTTTTTAGTGATGCAATTCCTATGGTGTAAGTCCATACTTGGATATATAGGGCTCTTAGCAGTGCAAGATGGGGAAGGGATTAACATAAGATGGCTCAAGTACTTAGGCACATCATAGGGAAAGCTTATGTTTAATAGTCCTTCTCTAAGATAGTAATATAGGCATGGGTTTTTGGGGATTAGAATATTTTATTTTTGACTTGGTGCATTTATAGGTTGGACAAAATTGCTAAATGGCAAAAGGATGCCATTATCAACTAGGGTTGGACCTCCGTGTCATCATACATTCAATAACAACTAAACATTTCTTAATAAACTTAACTCATAAGCAAAACATTAAACCAACAAGAAAATGAGGATAAACACATGATTTGTTTGATAATGTATATTTTAGTAACAATTTTAATAAAAATAAATAGAACAAATGCCTTTCTTTACTCTATTCATGCCCAGTGACTCACATGCGATCTTGGGTTATACATTCTAATCTCTAAACTACCATACATAATTAAGAAATAATAAATAGTTGATCTCTATTTTTATAGATATTCACTAAAATTTTTTTCCTCTCCCTATCTTCAAATGAAGGACTTCTTTTATAGGTAAATGGGAGTCTCTTGGCTAATTCAGATGGGTGGATGTCGAGTGCTGAGCTGTCACTCATCTATCAGTTCCACTATGCTGTGTAGGGGGGATGAGCACATGCCATATAATGATATATCATTGAGGGGTCATTCTCTCACCTAATCCACTCTTAAACATCTATGATTCTTGAGTTACCATGTCCAAGTCTTGGTAGGGGTGTCTTTAAGAAATTTGGCACTATGCAACTACCTGTCAATGGGTGTGGGATCCATGGGGACTTCTCTAACTAGTACCAAAATGTATAAAAAAGGGGAGTGAATAATCTAAGGGTCACCTCCCACTAAGATCTGATAGGTTGGCATGTTCCACATAATGGTATAAAAAGGGGCCCAACATTACCCCATACAAAATTACTAGTATGCCCTAGAGTAGTCTTTAAGCACCTTAGGCACACATAACTTGGGTGCACCTTATTTTAGATCTACCTTGAAAATTTCATAACCTTGGATAACACCCTTAATTTCATGAATGACACCATTTTTTTTAGTGTTTATGGCCTTGAAATCAAGCATGCTCATGTTTTTCATCTCTCTTTTAAAGGTTTCAAGCCTTTCTTTTGCATGCTTCACCTCACCATCCAAAATATCTCCCTATTCACTAGCCTGAGTTTGGAAGGCATGAAAGACTACCTCTAAGACTTACTCCTATGTTTTTAGATGAAAACTAAGGGAGTTTACCTTATTCATTATCTACATGTGTTTGACCCTTGTCATCATGAAAGAGTGTTGGAATAAAGTGTCTTTCTCCTCCTTTGCCTTCTTGAGGCACATGTTAATTACTACTGCTTGGTTGGCAAAGATATAATATATATAGTCAGCCTCTTCTACACCTTATTCAAGTATACAAAATACTTCCTCCACTACATCCAACTTTTTATTTAGTTCTCTCTTCAAGATCTCACAAGGGTCTTGTTAATATTTGAGTGCTAGCCTTATTTTAGGAAACATCTGCTCTATGAGCATGCATACTTAGTCTACTTCTTTTATCTTTAAGGTTTCCACACCATCCAAAAGGGATGGATCTACATATTATATGTACTCTATCAGATATTAAGCTTTAGTTTCATTACCTTGAGCTCTTTATTAGCTTTCTTTGTTGTCTTCTTCTAACTATATGCACAAACATCATTAATGATGTTCTTGTACATGAAAAAAGAGGCCATCTTGATAAGAGTATTGGCTAAGTGCATAGGTTTCAAGTTTTAAGGCTTGAGAATCTGGTAATCATGGCTTTCTTATGGATTATTAGTACTCTAGATCACTTTGGTTAGAACCTAGAACTCAAGCTTATCCATATAACAATCCAATGAACAAGAGACTTGGTGGCATATTAGGGTTGCGATAGTCTTCAAAGGCATGTATTCCATCATGTAAAAGTCCTCATCCTCTTTGAAGTCCTATTGTGACCTTTCCCTATTTATTGATTTATATTCCTTGCCCTCACGTAGTTCTTCTTCCTCACTAGCACTAGTGCTCATGCTAGTGCCTTCTTCTTTTTCTTTTTATTCTTCTTCATATTCTTCTCCTTCTTGTTCTTCTCCCTCTTCGATGCTTGGCTTGCCATCATGTTCTTCCTATAGGGGTTATTCTATGGACTTTTCAACTTCATCCATATTTTATTATAGTGGATCTATGGTGTGAACTTGTGTTTCACCATATTTCTCTTCTTATCTCCCTATTAGGGCCTTGATATCTTTCTCTATTTATTCCTTCAAGACACATGTATCACCTTCCTTCTCCTCAGGCACCCCCTTAGAATTGGGGTGCACCTTTTTTGCAACTTATTCTACCATACTAGTGGGGGAACTCATCACTTTCTCTGGTGTCTTCTCTTTACTTGGTCCTGCACTCATGATGACCTTCTTTTCTTCTCTTTCTTTCAACATGTACATCCTTTCCTCTTGGGCCACTTTCTCTTCTCTCTCCTTCCTCATAGCCTTCTCTTCATTGACCTTTCTTGTTGTATCTTCTTTCTTGGCCTTTTCATTTTCTACCTTCCTCTTCATAGCTTGTGTGACACATTTCTCTTCTCATTCTCTTAACTCTTCAACCTCTACCTAATTGATTTGAACTTAAGACATGCCCTTGGCTTTCATCTCCTCATGCTTTTAGTGTAATTTTAATTCTACATCAATATGTGCCTAGTCAAAGCCCATGTCTTTCCATTGACATTATATCTCTTCTTTTATTAGGGTACTTGACTATGTTACCCCTTTAAGCTCCTTACCCTTTTCTCCTTCTATGCCTCCTTTCTCCATCTATGCCTTACACTCTTCCTTCTTCCATTATTATATAACCTTCACCATTTGAATCACTTCATTGGCACCCCTGCCTTAGCCATTTCTTCTTTCTAATCTCACATCTCCTATTCCCTTTAGGTGTTGGCCTCACTAGAGTGAAGTCTCCTCAATATTTTCTTAGGCTTCTCTGGCTCAGCCTTAGGTGGTAGGGATGGGGTCCCCTCACTTGATGAGGACTAGATGTCCTCAAGCACAATGTAGGTACCCCACCCCCACTCTTCTTCCTCAAACTCCTCTACCTCCTCTTATTTAGATATGACATTTTTGGGTGCTAGGGAGGGATCCTTCCATTTATTTTCATGCCAGGGTACATCTTCAATAAAGATTTGATGTGCTTCTTGGAAGTGCTTAAGGAGGATGCCTCTTTTTCTAAATCAATTTTGATATTTAGGCATTACTATATTTCCTCTAAATTTTCCCCTCTCTTCTTTTAGGAAGACTTTTTCTTCTTAATAGGCATAGGGGTTGCTTCCTCCCTAATGAGGACTAGGGGTCTTCTTTTTGTTTGGCACTTGATCTGGTACTGGACTCCTTATTTCTTGACTTAATCTCTTAGTAAAGTCTATGGATGAAGCCCATATGGTGACCTAGATTAGATCAATGTATGGGTGATTCAAGGTGTCTTCTTCATCTTCAGTCATACCTCCATCTATATAAGGGAGCTTGTGCTACATTATTAGCTATATGCATCAATATCATTGACTAAGATGCCCCTTTTTTGTGCATTTGGGATTCAATGAAGCACATCCCAAAAATATTCTACCAAGAAAGTGAAGGGAAGCTTCAACTATCCTGAATTGTTCCCATCCTTTAGTGTTAAGCACATGATGTATTAGTGATACATCATGGCAAAATTTTCCATCCTAAACATGATCATAGGGATCACCTCAAGAATGTGCCACTTTAGTCCAAAGGCTTCGATATACTGCTTGCACTAGTGCATTACATGAGTCTTGTATTTTGGGTTGAAGGTAGTGGGGTAGGTTAGTCCTTTTATTTTTATGCCAGGGATATATGGTGTTCTATGAACACCCAAAAGTTGTCCTCATTTCCATTAAGGATCCCAATCTCCTCTATTATGATAAAGATGAGGATGGAGCCCCATTTGAAGGTCCCTTTGGCATTGTGGTACTCAAACACATTCTTGGTCAATTCCTTAATAATGAATTATAAGATGTTAAACAAGATGTCCTATGTTATATTATAGGCTAGGTAGATATACACCTTGGACATATCTATCCACCAGCCACTAGGACATAAATTTAAGCTCATAAGGCATGTTGCTACCCTCATGCTAAAGTCTTCACACTTGTTGATCAAGAATTTATAACACCCCTTGAAGTAGTTTAGAATATTTGTGACTCACTCTACCTCCTTATCATCATCCATCAATTGATGGATATCTCTACCTATATTTGGGAGCCTAATTATTCATCTTATCATATGTGTGAAGATCTTCATGAATTAGCCTATGAAGTATACATGGTCCTCATGGACATACGAGAGAAATAATTAAGCAAGCTCTTTGGGATTTTTGAAGCATGGAAACTTGTAGAGCTAAGTTATGCCTAAGGATTTTAAATTGTCTTGAATTGAGACATCAAAGAGAGCCTCACCTTTAGGGGTCTTGCACCCTATATCCACCATCTAGTCCTATGCCAAGTCCTAGAAATAGCTTGATGTCTGGTGGTTATATTATTTCAACTAGCATATGTGTATGAAGGAACACCATGATTCTCCCACTAATACCTCTGATGAAAATTTCATGTATTGATAGGACATTTTTTTAGGCAACTCGATATCCACTATCATGATGCTAACCACCTCAACTATCTATGCCTTTATCTTAATATTAAATGCTTCCTTAATGATCTTGACCCACTTGGGTTATACCTACACTTCTATAGAGCTTGATGCCTTTAGTTTCTTCACCATTCTGAATCTAATAGAATTAAAACTCAAGAGGTATGGCTTGCTAAAACCTCTAATGATTGTCAGTGCTCTTATAGTCATGGTATCTTTACTTATATGTCTGGCTTTGAGCTTTGTTGGCTATTAATGTTAGCCTAGTGATAATGTTATATTCTAATTAGATATTTATTTTAATTTTCCCATTCCAACCCATCACACCAGTTTCACTATGAATGCACTCCCCTTTTTCATACTTTTGTCCACTTTTGAGGTGTTTGGTTTGCTCAATTGCTCACTATGGTAGGGTTATTTCTCACTTTGGATCTTTGGTTTCTTACTAAGTTTGCACTAGTCTTTAGTTAGCATAAACTTGGTAACCTAAGTAAATCCATCATTTTCTCTTTTATACCCTTCTCTATCAACCATCATTATTAATGTAGGCTTAATAGCGTAGGTGCCTTGATCTTTTTAAAAAACATGAAAATCTATAAAATGTTCAAAAATATCCTATCTTGTATGTATTAAATAGGTATCTATGTGTTGCTACCACCACCTCATTGAATTCTCCTAATAGATTTTATAGTGAAGTAACATGTGGTTCAAATGGTCACTTCCTACTCCTTCCTTGGTGGATGCCAACTATCTTGGACAACTTCCTTCTGCATGTGTATCCTTTGGCACAACCTTCACCTTTCTTATGGTAACCTAGGTGTATCACCTCATATATGCATGAATGAACCTCCATGGTTTCACTTTTTTTAGCTATGCTCTTATTTAAAATGCACTTTTCTTTCTTGGTCACTTTCTTGTGTATCATCTTGCCTTGGTCTATCCTACCCCATACAAATCCATTATACTAGCCCTATAACACTTTACTTTTCTCCTAATGCTCTTGAACCTTTTTAGTATGTACATCTTCACTATCTACCATGTACTCAACCAATTTGGGTGCCTTCACTTCTTATTTTTTGGTTTGATTTGGCACTAGATCTATTGATGCACTTCATTGTGATTCTAGTGCAAAGGTAGCACCAGAGTGGTTTGATCTTGGGCCCTTAAGGGCCTTGTACTTCTCATTTTGCATAAGTGTCACTCTTAGCTACTTATGATTGTGATTAGTAATCTTCACATGTCCACTAATTAGATGTCTAGCCTCATACACTAATGGGCGCAAGTGCTTAACTTACCCAATTAGAGTTATGTGTGAAGTGTTGACACAAAAATTTATTACAACCATCATGCATCACTCACTACCTATAAACACTATACAAGGGATAAAATAAAAATAAAAGATTGGTTTGGCTTGTGCCAAATTTTATTCTAGTCAAATCAACTCAAAGTAACTATTGACCAAGAAGTTAGAGTTTCCATGGAATGTGTGCTAACCTAATGCTTATATGGATTTAATCAGTTACCATTGAAATGCATAAGGATAATTTCATAGGAAAATGTGTACAACTTACATTTATCTATTTCCAAGATGTGATAGATGATGTAGGGACCCATCCACTGGATTTAAAACTTACTTAGGTGCTTGAAGTACTTGGAATCATATAACAACATTAATGATCCTTTAGTCAGCTCTTTATGCTTGATATGTTGATCATGCCAATGTTTCTAATGTACCTTTTTAATCTACTAACTCCACTTAGCTTGGGTGAGCTTCTCATCTAAGCACTTTACGTATTCTAAACTTGTGTTTAAAGACTCCTAGTCATCTAAGAAACTAATTTATGTAATACACAAGGAGGACACCATGAATTTTAAGGGAAAAACTACTTCAGTGCCAAAAACTAGTTAAAATGGTGTATCCTTGTTCATACACTTATAGGTTATATGGTATGCCCAAAGTATCATTGAAACATGATCATCCCAATCCTTGTGACCAATGTCACATATCTTTGTTAGGCACATTCCAAATATTTTTTCAAAAACTTCAACCATGTCATTGGCTTGGGGATGATATGGAGTGGTCTTTTGGTACACCACCATGTATTTAGTCAAGAAGATACACACTATTTCATTGATGAAATGAGTGCCCCTGTCACTAGTCATACTTAATGGGCACCTATACCAACTTATGATTTTCTCCCATATAAAGTGCATGGATATCATGGTTGAATAGTCTTTGGTTAGGGTGGCTTTGGCCACTTGGTGAAATAATTAGTTTCTACTAAAATATATCTTGCACATATGCACCATGTTATGGGAGTGATTAGCCCAAAAAAATCAATGGCCCATTTTTGAATGTTACTTGGGAAAGAATAAGGATGAGAGGCATCTCATCTGAATGGTTGGGATTTATAGTATGATAACATATATCACATACCTTATCATACCCCTTGGCATCTTGGAATAATCTTGGCCACCATAAGCCTAACTGTAACACCTTGCATACCATTGCATCACCTGTGCAATGGCCCCCTATGATCCATTCATGTGATTCCTAGAGGATGGAGTCTTGTTCATGTTCCAAAACACACTAGTGTAGGAATTCATCCCTACTTAGTTTGTATAACTCCCCCTAGATGAGTTTGAATGGGGCAGTGTGGACTCTAATTTTTTTTCCTTAGTGGATAAGGTTTATGGTATGAACCTTGATGTTAGGAAAGTGGTAATCTCTACTAAATCTTAAATAATGCACTAAATCTTATACATCTACATGTCTAGCATGTCATCCTCAATTGATGCTATCATATCACCAAAATTGATGTAGGATAAATGGTATAGCCAAATTTTATTTCCCAAGTTTGATAACTATAGAGAACTAGAACTCCTATAAGAGAAAAATCCACCTACATATATGCCCATGTAAAATAACCTTGTTCACAAGGTACTTGAGTGCCTCATGATCTAGGAAGAAGATGAATGGGATTTATAAAAGGTAATTCCTAAATTTTTGAAAGGCATAGACCATTGACAACACTTCACACTTGATGGTGGTATAATTCTACTCTACTTGCATCAATTTTCTACTTGCAAAGGAGATGGGGTGGTATTTCGTTCCCTCACCTGGTTGTGCCAATATGGTGCAAATGGTAGATCCTAAAACATAAATGTGGACATGAAAAGGAGTCATGTATTCAAAAAATTATAGAATTGATGCATTTGCTAGCTTCAAATTTAGTGTCTCAAAGGCCTCCTCTTATGATGCACCCCAGTAGAATGGGCCATCCTTGTGCAAGATCTCCTTTAGAGGTGCCATGATTTTTGCATAGCTCTTATTGAACTTTTTGTAGTAACCATAATTTCCTAGAAAGGTCTAAACATATTTCTACATTGAGAGAGTCTAGAGCTATATTATGATGGTAATCTTTGTTGGATCAATAAGAAAACTATCCTTACAAATGATGTGCTGGAGCAATGTCCCAAATGGAGTTGTAAAGATGCACTTATTTAGATTTAAGGAGATCTAGAGATACCTGCATCTCTCAAACATGAGACACATATTATCATAGTGATATTTTATAAGACCATACACGGTCTAGTCATTGAGGTATATTTGGAAGAACCTATCGATAAAGTCCTTGAAGGTAGTGATCACTACCTTAGAGAATTTAGCTAGCATATTATTGAGTCCAAAGGCCATCATGTTATCATAAAATTAAACCCATTCAATTATAAAGGTCATTTTTGGCTTATCCTCCTCCTCAATCTACACCTATTAACCCAAAAATTCATTAGTGAAAGTGTAGATTTTGTAGCTTGTGACTCCATCCAAGACCTCAATGGTGAATAGGGTCAGGAATGGATCATTGATGCAAGTGAAACTCAACATCCTATAGTAAATGCAAATCTATATGCACCCATATTTATTTATGCTAATGACCATTGTACTTACCCATTTATATTCTTGTACTAGGTAGATGATGTCAGCTACCAACATTCCATCAATCTCCATTTTTACCTTTTCGTGGAGATTAGGATTTATCTGATTTGGGTGCCTCTTTATTGGCCTCACTCCATCCACTAGCTCAATGCTCATTTTTATAAGAGAATGGTGGGTGACCTTCATGTCCTTGTAGTTACACAAGAATAAGTCTTGAATTTTTTTTAGGAGATCTACAATTTGCACCAATCCTGACTCAGACCAGTAAGCACCTATAGTGGCCATATTTAGTTCACCATCTATGTTGATATCCACTTTAGTGGTATCAAGTGACACATATTAGGGTTCATTTCTCTCTTGATGAGAGTCTTAAAATTTCCTTGTATCCTCTATTATTTTAATTTGAAGATGCATTGGATCTTCATCATATGAGGTGTTGTCATCCACAAGGTGCACAAACTTTTGTCTACCCATTAGAGCCTTCTAATTATGATATTTATAGGTATCATCATCTTATTCACTAGAGTCACTATTGAGAATTATCTCTTTAAATAATGTTGGGAACACTAGTCATTTCTCCCCAAACATCTTCTTTAGGCACTCTTCTAAGATTATAGTATCCTCAAACACTTCCCTATGGATGACTTGTAATGGATCCAATAGCTCTAAGTTTTATGAAGAAAAGTAGAAAGTGTGCATGAAACTCTCCTTGAGAATCTCTCAATTCCATATCTTGTGGCATGTTTCATTTATAATGTACCATGCTCATGCTCATGTCTTGAAGGTCCTATAAAAGGCATGCACCCACATGCCTCTTGGTGCATTTTTTCCATAAATAGTCTAAGTTTATTTTCACAAACACACATGTGATTGGGTTAGAATCACTAGCATAAGTAGGTATGTCTAGATATTTATTACTCTTGCTAAACCTGGTGCATATTACTACCTTCATATCTTACCAAGTTGGTAAGCTGAGTATTTACACTACCCACCAGTGAGTAGCAATGATTTTTAGGGCATTTACTAGTGCACCCATTCAATCTATCTCCTTTAGGATGAAATCTTAAATGTCCTTGACATACTTTTCTATAGGTTGGCTCCCTTCATATTTTGGAAGAATTAAAAGCTTCCCTTTATTTAACTCACGTAACTTTTTCTCCATCCTCTAGGCACAAGGGACCCATTTCTTTTTGAGGTGATCAATCTTGACCAACCTTGTTTTGGCTAGTTTTGGCTCAAATATAGGCACTAAATAACACCTTCAGCCAATGAACTCATAGTCTTCTTCAACCCATCACTCATAGGCTTCATCAGTGTATCAGAGCTAATTATTTATCCTCCCATTTAAGCATGCCTTAGTCATTAGTGCTGAGCTTCTCAACACCTTACATTGTGATGTTATATATGTGGTTGATTTTATCCTCAATATCAACACTCTCTATGTATGGTGTCACTTGATCACTTGAAAGGGGGATCACCACCCTTTCCTTGTCATTCTCAAAATTCATATACCACTTTTTTAAGTGCATGTCTTCATTGTTGGCATAACACCATGGCCTTCCCAATAATATGGAATAGTTATCCTATTCTACCAACTCAACGACCTTGTTGGAAATATTATCATTAGTGTCAAAGGTATAGAATTAGTGATAAAGGCCCATAGCATTTATTATCTAAAGGTGTTTTTAATGTTCATATTTTGGCTAAAATGTGTTGATATTTATTTAATATTAATGACTATATTTTTAGTTGCATAAAATTCAAAAGAGGGCCCATGGAGAAGTCAAAGAGTCATAGGGTAAAGATAAAAGAGAAATGGGATACATTTTCCCATGAAGAGTCATCTTGAGGAATTCCAAGAGTCACCAAGTGAAGACAAAAGAGGAAGGGCATAATTTCTCATGAAGGGACACTTTGAGGAATTCACAATGTCACTAAGATAAAAACAAAAAGGGAAAGGATTCATTTTCTTATGAAGGGTCATCATGTGACTTTTAAAATGCAAGGAGTCAAAGGGTCATGAAATTTTGATGCCATTTTCTATGAAGAGTGAAGGGTCACAAAGGGTGAATGCCAAAGGTCATTTGGAAAGCTATAAATAAAGGCTTGAGAAGCCATTTGTAATATGTAAGAGAGTGTATCATTTTTAATTATTTTATATAAGAAAAGAGGAGAGAATAGAAAGAGATATTGTAAAGTTATATCATTTGTTAAGAAATCAACATTAAGAGATAGTTATGTTTTATACACAAAAGGGGTTGGTGATCTTATGGGTTGGTGCTCATAAATAGTTGATGTGTTGGTACTCAACAAAGGGGTTGGTGCTTCTGCAAGTTGGTGCTTATGAAATTTTTAATTTGAGTTGGTGCTCATTAATATACTTGATATTGTTTTTTATGGTTTTTCCCACATTAGGTTTCCACATAAAAATATGGTCTCTCTCTCTCCCTCTTGTGTGGTGCATATTATTATTTCAATTTATTACATATCTTGAATGTATGGTTAAGTGGGATTTGATTAAGTAAAATTTTATAATATATATGATATACTGATTCATCCCCCTCTTAGTATATCCCATGCTTAACAATTGATATCAAAGCAGGTTCCTTTGGAAAGAGTTTTATAGCTTGAAGGTAGATCACGGAAAACATGATGGATAGATCACATGAAAGTTTTTATACAAATAAGGCACCTTTGTTTGATGGAAAAAATTATGATTTTTGGATAATAAGGATGAGGACTTATTTGATTTCTCTTGGATTCAACATTTGGTAAGTAGTTATGGAGGAATATGAAGAGCCATAGACACTTGTGACTACTATGATAGAAAAGAAGGGAAGTGAAAATAATTCTAAAGTTCTAAATGCTATTTTATGTGGTTTATATGAATCAAATTTTTTTAAATTTATGAAATGAAAATCTAATCATGAGACTTGGGTAAAGCTTGAAAATATTTACAAAAGTGATGGAAAGGTTCAACAAGCTAAGCTCCAGACTTTCAGAAGATAGTTTGAGAGTTTGAAAATGAAAGAAGAAGAAAATATAGTGAGTTATATTTTGCAGGTTGATAAAATAGTTAATCATATTCAAGGCATTGAAGAAAATTTAGAAGAATCAATGGTGGTACAAAAGGTTTTGAGATCTCTACCAATGAGATATGATTCAAAGTTTTGGCAATCAAGGAGATGAAAGATCTAGCCAAGCTAAAGATGGATGAACTACATGGTATTCTTATGACATATGAGATGTGGATCAAACATGAGAAACCTCAAAAAGGGAAGCTAATTTTAAGACACCAAAGAAAGACAAGACTAAGATTTAAGAATCAATTGATAGCTATAGCGATGATGAAGATGACAATAGAGCTCTATTCATCCTCAAGCCAAAAAAGGGCCAAGGTAAATATTAATGAAAATTACCTTTTAAATGTTTTAATTATAGAAATATTGGAAATTTTGTAGCTAAGTGACAAGATAAGAGTAATGGTGACAATGAAGAAGGAAGATCTACATACAAGAAGAATTTCAAAGGCAAATTCAAGAAGAGATTTGAGAAGAAGAGTTAATACTCTAAATATCCTAGCTCAGATGAAGACAGTGAAGTCAGTGATTCAGATGAAGAAGATATTATATTCATGACCATACATGAAGATACCTCTAAAATAAAAAGTAAAAATGATCAAGAATAAGAATAAGATGAAGATAAAGTGAATCTGGAAGGAGAACTCATTTTTTACCTTAGAATAATTACAAGCTCTTAAGAAGAAGAATCAAAGACTGAAGCTCCAAATTGAGAAAAATGAAAAGGAGTCAAAGTAAATAATTGAAGATATAAAAGAAAACATTGAAGAAGAAAAAAATACTAAATAATATCTAACAACTTATTTGAAAAAAGTAAGTAAATAACGTGAAAGGTATGTTGGTGAAATTGCCTCCTTAAAAGTAGATCTTGAGAAAGCAAATAAAGCAGTCAATGATAAATCAACCAATGATTCAAAATTTGAGAATAGTACTAATATGTTGAATAAGATATTATAAAGTCAAAAATAAATATAATATAAGATATGTATCAGATTTGAGAATAAAAAGAGCTATGATGAAACTCTTACAAGAGAGGAAATAAAAAGGGAAGAAGTTAAGAATACAAAGGACATCTCAAACAAAGAAGGTAAAAGGAACAAAGCTACAAAAGACAATCAGGTTAGAGATACACAAATAGGTTATATTTTTATGGTTACTATTTTTATTATAATGGATATGGATATAAGAAAATAGAATGTCAGAAAAGGGCTAATAATTTTAGAAACAAGGAGAAGGAAACTCATATAGAGTCAAGCATAAGCCACTACTCTTTTGCTCCTCTATCATGATTTAATGAAGAGGCCATAATATGTTACAAGTGCAATAAATTAAAACACATAGCTCATTAATATAGAAACATATTTGAGTTAGTCAAGAAGGACTAGAGTTTCAAGGCTCCATTCATCAAGAAGAAAGTTTAGATAGGTTCATGATAGAAGAAACAACCTAAAAAGTCTATGTTGGTTCAGACAACTTTGCATGCAAGAAATAAAGAAAATCTATGGTTCATTGATAGAATATGTTTGAGGCACATGAAATAAGATAAGATAAATTTCATAACCCTAAAAAATATCAATGGTGGCATAGTGAAATTTAGAGATAATACTACTACCAGAATTGCTAAAAAAGGTACACTAAGTTTGGATAATGGTAGAAATAAGACTCAAAATGTTCTATATGTAGAAGGTCTTAAGCATAACATTTTGAGTGTAATTAAAATGTGTAATCAAGGGGACACACTAAATTTTTATATAAAAGGTTGTGATGTTAAGATAAAATATTTAGATGTGTTGATTGCAGATGCTCAAAGAATAGGCAACAATTTGTATATGTTATCAGATATCAAAGGTCGAAGATGTTGTTTGAGTCAGATTGAGGAAAGTTGGATATACAATAGGAGAATGGGACATATAAATTTTGAAAATATTTTAACCATCATTAAGAATCAAGCAATCAAAAATATTTCAAAGATTACAAAGCCCTCCAACACACTTTGTGAACCATGTCAACATGGGAAGCGGGTTAGAAGATGGTTCAAGACAAAAGAATACTCAATCACAAAGATATTAGAGATTGTTCACAATAATTTGTGTGGACCTATGAGAAATAAAATTACTCAAGGTGAGAAATATTTCCTCTATCTCATTGATGATTTTACACGTATGGCTTGGGTAATGTTTTTGAAAAACAATCATAAGCTTTCAGCCACTTGAAAGCATTCAAGGATTTTGTTGAGAATGAAACTAATTTTAAGATTAAGTGTATGAGATAAGATTAATGAGGAGAGTTAATGTCAAATGAGTTTATTGAATATTGTGAAGACCATGGGATAAAAATACATTATTCAGTAGCCAGAACTCCATAGTAAAATGGAGTAGTTGAACAAAAAAATAGAATAGTTCAAGAGATGTCACAATGTTAAATGAATATAAGATACTAGATAAATATTGGGAAGAGGTAGTAAGTATTAAAATGCATATTTATAATAGATAATTGTTGAGATTCAATAGTGAAAAGACTCCCTATGATCTATGGAAATACAAACTAGCTATAATTGATTACTTCAGAGTTTTTGATAGTAGATGCTTCATAAAGAGAACCAATGAAAAATTGGGTAAGTTTAAATCTAGAAAAGATGAAGGTATATTTCTTAGATATTATAAAAAAATTAAATATTATAAACGTTATAACAAAAGAACCAAAAATATTTTTGAAAGTGAAAGTGTCATGATAGATGAAGATATAACACAAAGAGCCAATGATCAAGTAGACACTCTTAAAATAATTGAAGAAGAAGATTTTGAAGAATTAGATGAGGATGAGAAGAAGGAGAAAAAGGAAACCAAGACCCCATCTAAATATATTAATATAAATTATAACAAGAGTGACATAATTAAGAACATAAATGAAGGAATTTACACTAAAAAGATGATGGTAAGTGAATCTGAGCAAGTAAATTTTTCTTTGTTATCCAAAATTCAGCCTAGAAATTTTTTAGCAGATAGAAATGATGAAAATTAGGTCAAGGCAATGGATAAATAATTAAATAAAATAGAAAAAAATGATACTTTGGAATTAGTACCTAGATAAAAAGATCAAAATGTGATAGGAACAAAATGGGTTATAGAAATAAGTTGAATGAAGATGGTGAAGTTACTAGGAATAAAGTAAGGTTAGTATGTAAAGGATATGCTAAGATTGATGGTATATATTTTTAAGAAACCTTTGCAATAGTGTTAAGACTAGAGGTTATTAGAATATTTCTTGCATATGTAGTGTTTAAATTTTTTGAAGTGTTTTATATGGATGTCAAGTCTACCTTTCTGAATGGGAATCTAGATGAGGAGGTCTAAATTAAGAATCTTGAGGGATTTATTATCTTAAATGATAGTAGCCATGTATGCATATTGAATAAATCACTATATGGATTGAAACAAGCTCCCAAAGATTGGTATGCAAGACTTGATAAGTACTTGTAAGATCAAGGTTTCAAGAGAGGTTTTATAGAAGGTGAGCATCAATTGATTATTATGGTATATGTTGATGACATAATATTTGGAGGTAACATTGAAAGAATGAAAAAATAATTTTTTCATAATATGCAAAAAGAATTTGAGATGTCTATGCTTGGAGAATTGCCATTTTTCTTAGGGTTGCAAATATTTCAATCAGATAAAAGAGTTTTCATATCTCAAAGTATGCCAAGGAAATGTTAAAAAAATTTGGTTTGAAGATTGTGCACCAGTTGACACACCAATGAGTAAAAAGAACAAGGTGAGTAAGGATGAAGATTCACCTATTTCAGATCAATATTTGTATAGATCTATGATTGGTAATCTTTTATATTTGACAACATCGAGGCTAGACATCATGCATGTAGTAGGCATGGTTGTGAGATATCAAGAAACTCTAAAAGAGAGTCATGTTTAGTTGGTAAAGAGAATATTCAGATATTTCAAGGGGACATTGCATTATAGATTATGGTATCCCACATGTAGAGATTTTACTTTGGTTGCTTATATAGATTCAGATTGGGCAGCTTGTTTGGATGATGAAAGAGTACAAGTGGAGGAGATTTAGTCCTTGGTGATAGCTTAGTATCTTAGATAAACAAGAAGCATAACTCAATATCACTTTTTATAGTTGAATAAAAATATATTACAACAGTGTTATGTTTTACTCAAGTACTTTGGATGAAACCAACTTTAGAATACATCAAGGTAAAATATGATGAACCTATATCTATTTTTTGTGACAACATGAGTGCTATTAATATTTATAAGAATCTAGTGATGAATTTAAGAACAAAACATATTCCTATTAGATATCATTTTTTGAGAGAGTAGGTGGTAGATCAATAGGTTAAAATGGAATATATCATTACTATAGAATATATTGTAGATATTTTCACAAAGGCACTACCAAAAGACACATTCGAGTATCTATGGGAGAATTTGATTGTAATTTATTTTACTTCCTTTTGAGGATCAACATCAATTGAGGGGGAGCCAAGTGTTAGCTCTCGGATAGGCCCTTTTCCATTGATGTCAAAGGGGGAGAAGAATAGAAATAGGTACAGGGAATAGGTGAAAAAATAGGTACATGGAATAGGTATAAGATGCTAAGTAAGGGGGAGTTATTGTATGTGTAGGTTGGCATGTGCATTATAGATTTCAGGGTGTGGTATTTTTAGTTTGAGGTTGCCATCAATGACAAAGGTGGAGATTATTGGAAATATTGTCATTGATGTCAAAGGTCTAGCATTGGTGATAAAGGCCCCATATCATTTATTATCTAAAGGAGTTTTTAATGTTCATATTTTGGCTAAAATGTGTTGATATTTATTTAATATTAATGAATATATTTATTTTTACATAAAAGTCAAAAGAGGGCCCATGGAAAATTCAAAGAGTCACGGGGTAAAGACAAAAGAGAATTGTGATGCATTTTACCATGAAGAGTCATCTTGAGGAATTCCATGAGTCACCAAGTGAAGACAAAAGAGGAAGGGCATAATTTCTAATGAAATTACACTTTGAGGAATTCAAAAGGTCACCAAGATAAAGACAAAAAGGAAAAGGATGCATTTTCTCATGAAGGGTCACCATGTGACTTTTCAAATGCAAGGAGTCAAAGGTTCATGCAATTTTGGCACCATTTTCCATGAGTGAAAGGTCACAAAGGGTGAATACCAAAGGTCATTTGAAAATCTATAAATAAAGGCTTGAGAAGCCATTTGTAATATGCAAGAGATTACATGGTTTGTAATTATTTTAAATAAGAAAAGAGGAGAGAATAGAAAGAGGTATTGTAGAGATATATCATTTGTTGAGAAAGCAACATTAAGAGATAGTTGTGTTTTATACACAAGAGGGGTTGGTGCTCCTATGGGTTGGTGCTCACAAATCTTTGCAAGGGGTTGGTGCTCTTGCAAGTTGGTGCTTACAAAATATATAATTTGAGTTAGTGCTCATTAATATCCTTGAGATTGTTCTCCATGGTTTTTCCCACATTGGGTTTCCATGTAAAAATCTGGTCTCTCTCTCTCTCTCTCTCTCTCTCTCTCTCTCTCTCTCTCTCTCTCTCTCTCTCTCTCTCTCTCTCTCTCTCTCTCTTATGTGGTGCATATTATTGTTTTAGTTTATTGCATATCTTGAATGTATGGTTAAGTGAAATTTGATTAAGTGAAATGATATATGGATTTACCCCCCTCCTTAGTTTATACCATGCTTAACATACCTAAAATTTGGCATGGAACTTGTGACCCATGATTTCTATGATGGTGCCCTTCAAGATATTAATTGGTTGCAATCAAGTTTTGTTAGCCATGAACAAAATGTGAGGTGAAGGCCTCAAGGGTGGCCATCCCATCTTGTCCCAAGAATTTTTGGTTAGGATATTGACCTTAACAACCATAACTACCAATAATTCATAGATTTACCATCTATTAATTATGGAATCTATCAATAATTTCTAGTCATACTTAGTGTTTTGAGTATGCATAACTTCATGTACCCACTATATATGTAGTGCTAAAAATTTTATCACTTGAGATCCAACCTCTTACACTGGTTATTTTCTTGTATGCTTGTGAAGAAAGCATTTTAGTAGTGGTAGCATCCTTTCAATATGTAGGAAGCATAAGATCTTTGTCAACTCTTACACTTCAATCTCTTAGTGATCTTGCTTCCTATGAAAAGTGGTGGCTTGTGCCTCTATATATTTGGCCAATCAAAACTTTTCCTACAAGTTTTGTATCATGCTCATGGCTTATTTTAGGATGTCATTCTACCACATAAGGTTAGGATATGGTGAAAGTGTTTTTTTAACCATGTTATGTGCTTAGTGCATCTTGATTTTACATACTCCAAGCGTAACTCTTGGTTTGGCACAATGGGTTATTGAGTGGTGATCCCACTCCTTGTCATGGCCTATACCTTAGGTGGATCCTTATGAGTCTGTTGGGGCTTAGGGCCCACTTTTCCTCTCTATACTCATTCTTAACCATTATAACACCTCTGTTTGTGCTAGGCCAACCTTAAGTCAAATTTTTGTACAAGTCTGGGCATTCCTTGACTATATGTGGTCCCTAACAATACCCTCATATTGGGTGAATGGGGAAGTTACACTAATAGTGTTCAGTTGACCCACACTTATAACATGATCATGGTGGGAATCTTCCTCCACCATGTCCTCCTCATCACCCATGTGTGCCTCATTAGTTCTCATAACCTATATTGTTTTGGCCATAGCCTTGATCACCTTATCCCACCTAACCCCACCTGATGTTATCACCTACCTTATTCCTCTTTCCATGTTTTGGTGCATCTCATTGATGATTCTATAGTCTGATGTTGAGTGTGTATAATAATCACCTATTTTATAATAAATGGTGGTGCTCACTTGTGTAGTGCACTACAATAGAGGGAAGTTTTGATAGTCATGTAGCCCATGACAAACTTCATAGTTGAGAAAGAGGGAAAAAAATTCCTTCATGGGTATTTGTTCTTGTTATGTCCCTTCGTCTCATAGTCACTATACCATAATCCACCATGAATGTCATGTGATAAACCAATGGTTATCTTCTATAGTTGGGAGGCCATTGACGTAATCCATGCCTCCATGAATGGACTGCGCCCAATATCGGTGCTACCTACCACCTCAGCCTGTAGCATGGATTCAAGCACTTCATGGTGTTCTATGAAAGTCTTCATGGATAATGCACATCTGAAGGGCACTAATAGGCCTCCAAAAAACCATTACATGTACTGAGAGGGGTTAATGCCATATGGTAGGTTAGAGAGAAGAGTTTTAAATTATGCATCATACAAGCACATACTCTCAAATAACCCTTGGCTAATTTCCTTGAGCACCATGATGCTCTACTACTCAAACTCAAGGATATAAAACTCTTTTAAAAAGTATTCCTTTAGCACACTATAGTCAACCATACCTTATTTTAGAACAAATTTTTGATACCAGGTATGGGCATGATCTAGTAGGGTGGTTGTGAACTAGGTTGGCTTGTACTCAGGCTGAGTGATACCCTAAGCATACCATTGTAACTCACATTTCAACACATGCTCCATGGAATTCTCTACACCCTAATACTTGACAAAGTTCATCACCATCTTGTAGTAGACTTGATAAGGGGGTGGTGCCAAGTTTTGAGGTGCCTATCCCCCTTACATCTGTGTTGGAGGTGGACCTCTCATGCCTCCACTTATAGGGTTGAGCATTGACCCTAATAATTAGGATGTGCTACTAAAATTATTAGAAAAGTGTCACTCACTAGTGGTACCATGCCACTTCTTACAAGCTATTGCCTAGTCAACATAGATGATATTCTATGCATAGGAATGCTTGCACCTATGTTTAAGGATCTTAGGTTGGCACTTGTTATATTTGTCATACAATTAATCATTTATTTGTATGGAATTACTTACTCAAGTATAAATTATTGATTCAAATATTGAATCCTATCAAAGTCTATGTTGATAATAGGTTCAGTTACCATTATTTTGGCTTCTAATGGAGAATCTAGTGTATGAGCTTGCAATTTAGGTTTAAAGGGGGTAGGTGATTTTGGCACATTCTCAAGCACCACATCTTATAATAACCCATTGCATCTTACACCCAACTATTGATTCTAGTCTCTTGATTTTTCCTCTCGCTCTTTGCATTACTACAATTAAAGGGATCCTTTCCCATGCCCTTCCTACTCACTATGGGTCCTCTTAGTACTTTTAGGTTATAGATCCTCCATCAACCTATACCTTCACTTACTATAATTTAGCCTTCAGAGATTTTGGGTGTCAAATTTCTATTACTCTTCCATTGTACTTTAATTATAATTCCACTTTTCACCTTTTACACTTTCTCATATGCATAAGGACTTTAGCCTTCCATTCTTATAGTTTATATTCCATAATCCACCATAAGATTATTTAGTTTAGTGTTGAGCCCTCTTATGAACATGCCATTTGGTTCATGAATAAACTTGTACTCAACTTCTTTTGGGAATGAGAAGGTTGACATTGTGAACTCTAACATGTAGCTATTTAACGTACCACTCCACCACTTATCCATAGTGCACATCCAAACTTCATCCAAGATCTATAGCCTCTCTATGCACTTGATGGTCCACTTCAGGCATTGGTCATAACTACACCTTCTAGTAGTGGTTTAGGCAACCAACCATTGATACACATGCTTAGGTAGTTTGCAAAAGAACACCTCATATAGAGCATTGTACAAGTTGTCCTACACCCATTTCTATGGCTTCTATCCTCTGCATGTAGGATGCTTTTACATGAAACTATCTTCTACTTACTCTAGACAACACTTAATATTCTTGAATAATAATTAGATTATATTTATGTTTCACCATTATAGCCATGAAATTTAACATAAATATTGATAACAAAACTAAAATGTTGTAGAAAAGTTCACTAGGTTGGTTTTTGTGCTTGGTCATGCGCTTAGCTATTTAGCCAAGTTAGTTTTAGACTTAGGGGAGCTAGGTGTAAGGGTATCAAGGTCTAGAGCACAAAATTTAATCATGCTATGAAACTATAATTATTTTTACACAAGGTGCAAGCCTTGTGTGCTCACTTGCAGTATAATAGCAAAAGGATCATGCCTGCATTGGGCTAGTTGCATCATGACATAACTTTGGGTTTCAATGGGACTTAGTCATTAGCCAATGATATTTTAGAGGCCATCCAAAAATAAGGTATAAAAAGGGGGTTCAATAATCATGAGCCTTCTAAGTGATGTAAGTACTATGGTGAAAGTCCATACTTGGCTAAGCAGGGTTCTTAATGATGCAAGTTGGGGAAGGGACTAACATAAGATGGCTTAGGTACTTAGGCACATCATAGGGAAAGATTATGTTCAACAAATCATCTCTAATATAACAATTTAATCATGGGTTTTGTCACCTTGGATCATTTGGGTTTTGACTTGGTGCATTTATAGGTTGGCCAAAGTTGCTAAATGGCACAAGGATGCCATTATTGACTAGGGTTAGACCTCCTATCACCACACATTCAATAACAACTAAACATTTCTTAATGAAACTTAACTCATAAGCAAAACATTATACCAACCAAAAAATGAGGATCATCACATCATTTATTTTATAATTTATAGTTCAAAAACAAACTTAATACAAAGAAATTGAACAAATACCCTTCCTTACTCTATTCATGCCCATGGCTCACATGAAAGTTTGGGCTATACATTCCAATCTCTAACTACCATGAATAATTAGGAAATAATAAATGGTTTCTCTCTATTTTTCTAGAGCTTCATTGCATTTTTTTGCCTCTTCTTATCTTCAAATGTAGGCCTTCTTTTATAGGTGAATAGGAGTCTCCTAGCCAAATCAGATGGGCACGTGCTGAGTGCTGAGTTGTCACTCATCCACTAGCTTCACTATGTTATCTATGGGGATAAGCACATGTTGTACACTAATCTATCATCAAGGGGTTTTTATCTCACCTACTCCACTCTTTGAAATCCATGCTTCTTTAGTTACCATATCCAAGTCTTAGTGGGGGTGTCTTTAAGAAATTATATGCTATGCAACTACCCACTAGTTGGTGTGGGATCCATGGGGACTTCTCCAGGTGGCACCAAAATGTACAAAGAGGGGAGTGACCAATCTAAGGGTTATCTCTCTCTTAGATATGATAGGTTGGTGTGGTCCACGTAATATTATAAAATAGGGCCCAACATGGTACTTAATCAAAAGCTTGATGAATGCTTCCTTCTCTTTCTTGCTCAAGTAAGTGCATAGCCAGATCTTCTTTGGATTATCCTTAGTCTCAATGTTAATCTTAGTTACATCCTTTGATATAGAAATATTTTTATATTGGACTTTTTTAGCTCCATCAAAGGATGATTCAAGACTAACCAATGCTCTTGGGATAGGATTGGTCTTCAACTTGATAATTTATTTTCCATCACATATATATATCATGGAGTATAGATTTGTAATGGTTCCTCTAAACTTATCTATACAACATAAAAAACTTTTTATTTGATTATCATCATCAAAAAATTATCAATGATTAATGTTGTTTGAGACATAAGGTCTTACTATCACCTCTACCTCATATTCATGAGAGAGATGTCTATGTTTAACTTTAAACTCTATAACCCTCTTTGCAAGCATATCTACTACATGATTAAGATCTCAAACATGATACTCAATATTGAAAGCATTGAAACATTCCAAGTAGTCCCATACAACATTTTGATACTACTTTAGTCTCTTCTATTTTTTGGTATAATTAGTTCAAACCTACTTCACCATTAGTTCTAAATTAGCCTTGACCAATAAAATTTTGAGTCCATATTCATGGGTGCCAATCAAGAGTGCTTCATATTCTACAATATTATTTATGCACTCAAAGGACAATTAGAAGGAATATCTGTAAGCTTGGCCATTAGGGGAAAAGAAGACAACCCCTGCTCCATTTCTAATGTTTGAACATGATCCATCAAAATGCATAGTCTAGATGGAATCTTCATCCATATTACCAAATTCAAGACACAATCATTCATACTCAACACTCCCCACAAAACATTGTATATCTGTATCCACATATAACACTTCATTCAAATAATATTTGGGATATTTTAGGACATGAGGCATTTTTGGCTCTTGATTCAGGTGAACCATCTTCCCATCCAAAGGTATAGTGTTATAAGACAAGTCCATTTGAACACTACCCCCAATACTATCAATGCACTTTCTAGATAGCAACATACCCCATTTCAGTGGATAGCTTACAACAATAATGTCCATACTTATGAATTTACCAGAGTATTGTATGAGTTACACCACAAATCCTTTAACCATGCCAATAATAGGTAATTTTCTAGAATCCATAGTGAGGCATCATCCATATGCCATAGTTATTCTTATACAGAGTTCATTAAGGACAACTAGTGGCATAATGTTATAAGATGCACTGGAGTCAAACATTTAGTTATAGACAATTAAACCATTAATCATCAAGGTGGTATATAATGGGTCAACATCCATCTAACTCTCTACTGATGTTGTTCCTAGATACACCTATAAGTGATGTTTAAGGGATTCTGAGGTGGTCTCACTTTCCAAATAGGAAGTGGGAAAAGGCTTAGCTTCAACAATATCAATGGTAGTAACTTTCTTAGTGAATCCCAAATACTCAAAATCTCTTCTCCTATATTCTATAATTTTGAGCAATTCCACAAAGGGCACTATGACCTTTAGTTGACTCAAAACATGGGCCATGTTGTAGACTCTATATTTAGCCAAAGGAGTATTAGTAGCTAAACTTGTAACACTTTCATTTAGGATACATCCCTCAAGATCTAGGTGAATAAAATTAGGAGAGCCAACATTCTTAATTGCACCCTTCAAGGGAGGATTCCTAGGTTCATTCTTCTTGGGAATACTAGATAACAAGGGAGTTCTATTCTTGGCCTAAGTACCTTTTAGCTTAGCATTGTAAGGTGCAAAACTAGGCTTGGTGGAATTTAGGGCCTCTTTACTCTCTTTAGTCTTTTTCTCCTTTGCTTCTAGTCTAGGATCAGTAGAATCTTTATCCTTTGAAGGAGCATTTGATCTTTACTTCTCAAAATGTAATCTTTCTCTTGGGAAATTGCTATTTGGATCATCAATTGCCAATCCTTAATTGATGGTGGTGAATCTCCATATTTATCTTTCATAATTGATCTTATAAACTCAAAATCATGAAAAGGCAGTTCATATTCATGCATCATATTTATTTCACAGATGAAATCTAGGGTTAGGACCCTTACCTTTTCACATTCTCTCTATAATGCTTGAGAAATATTAGCACTCATCATCTTTATAGATGGAGAGGCAACCATCACATCTGGTTCACTAATTTGGAAATTAAAATGCTCATAGGCTGGAGTGTCTTCACTATCAGGAATAGTTAAGGAAATCACAACTTTTTCTTATAAGGTGTAACTTTCCATCTCTTGGAATTCAAAAATATAGATGTCATCTTCATCATATGTAGATTCAATTCCTTCCACATTTTGACCAACACTATTAGCTGTATTACATGGAGGATGAGGAAGGAAGCACTTGTCACATTAGTCAATATCATAGTCGACTGTACTGACCTTTATAACTAAATGATCCAATACTTGCTTTTCACTTCCCTAATTTTGGCTTCTCTCATGTTTGTCATCCCTTGTGAGCTCCTTTCCCTTGTCATTATTCCTACCTTGGAATGCTAGATTACCTTGACCCTAGTCCCTGGGATGATTTATTTCCTCTCTCCTATGATCCCTCTTATCATCATGGTTAGAAGAACCCTAAGATAGCCCCTTTTTTACTCTAGCTAACTTGTAAGAAATTTCCTTCATAGCAGTAGCTAGAATATTCATAGTTTCTTCTAGATCTAAATTCTTATGGGAGGCTTGAGGCTTATCTAAATTCACCAATTTGACATTAGTCCTCTTTTTTAAAGTATTATCCATATCTTTAATATTATTCTCTATTTAGATAGCCAAATTAAAATCCATCCTCAGATTTGTGAGAGCTTTGTCTTTGAGATAATAGGCCAACTTCTTGTCAAATGCATCATAGTATTTAATCAAAAAATTAGCACCACTAGGTCTTATGTCCTCTGGCAGCTTTCTCAATACCTTAATGAATCTATAATTAACATCCTTAACACACTTATTAGGATTCTTCTTGAGGATCTCAAATTTGGCAAACAAGAATCTGGGATTGATGATATCACTATATTGCATCTTAAATGCATCAATAATAGCTTGACATGTATCTATGGATCCATCAGGGAGGGATTTAAACCATTCTCAAGCCTCTTCCTCAAGTGTGTTCACAAAAATCTTTATGCACACATCTTCTATATCAATTTCATAGTCTTTAATAACATTCAAGAAATCTTTTAAATGATATTCCCTAGACATGGCATTGTTCCCTTGAAATTTAGGCAATATATTTCTAAATTTAATGGGAAATTCATTAGGTAAACTAGGAATACCATCAAATTTGATAGGTCTAAACATTTGGAGCATAAATGGTCTGCATCTATTACCTAAACCTTGATCAACTTCTCCATCATTGTCACTGCCTGCATTAAACCTCATCCTTCTCAGGTCACAGTTTCTTACCTATGAATCTGAATATGAAAATGAAATAGGGGAAATTGTGAATAAATAATATGAGAAGGAATTGAAAGAGGAGAAATATAATGAAGCCCTAATGGTCTTATAGGAGGATAAAGACTTCTTCATAGAGAAGGAGCTTGACTAGCAGGGAGCTCAGATCTCTTTGAATCACTTTGATATCATTTAACCAAAGGGATATTTGAGAAAGGGGGTAAATAAAATGAGGGAAAAATTATTTAGGTCTTAATTTATTGATTTATTTTTGGCCTATAATAGGATTCCACAATTTTTTCCTTCTATATGGTCCTTTTAACTTAGGGACAAGCTCTTTAGATGGATCTTTCTCAAAAGAAGACCTAGTACCCTCTAGATTTGTAAATCTAAATAAAAAATATTCAATAAAAATAAGATTACATGTAATAGGCACTGATATTTAAACTTTAAATGTAATGAAGTCACCACTAGAAGCAAAAACTTCTAGACCAGAACAAACAGAAATACTAACAACTGTTAAAATGAAAAACTCTTAGGTAATGCAGATAATTCCAAGAACATTAAAATGATTCTTAAAACATAGGGGTAAACATCCCTAGTGGAGTCATAGTTCCAAAAAATTTATGGGTTATGGATGCAAAAAATATAGTCAAATCAATGTAGTAAAAATAGAGAACTTAATAAGGCAAAATACTCACAACCCTCTGCAAGAGTCCCTTACAACACAAGTGACTAAAACGTTAATTTATTCCACATCAATGGTGATAAAATGATGTTGGTTCCTAGTTTTACACCTCTATCACTTGGAAAACTTGAGAGAAATGGAAAGCAAAGATGGAAAAATTGCTTAATATGTCATTATATCTGGGGAAGGGTTTGACATCAGGGATGGACCAAATGGAGAAAATGACTGTGAGGCACCTACAAAACGTATGGTCAGTTCCTTTCTAATTTTGGATCTACCTAAACTAAGGTGAGAGGACCTAAGGGTTAGATAACTCACATGGAGAGATTCTACAATTCAATCTCCATGGGGATTATTGACACATAGAAACATAAATCTAAATAGAACACAACCAAGCTTGCTCAATCCAATTAGGAAGGGTTATCACATAAAATGAGAAAATGTTCTACACCAGACACAAGATACTAAATATAGATATGAATATTATTTCAAATTTCATTCTTAAGGATGTTCAATAATACATGACTGGACAAGAAAATGCAATGCTGATCTTTAAAGCACAAAATGCAAACACATACTAAGTATACAATATTTATGCATCTACAGAAAAATAACACTTGAGATTTGGGAATAGGTTATTGATAGCATTTTTAAGGGTAGTTTTGGGATCATGGATTCAATTATAAGGGGTTCTTGAAGGATATCACTTTCACATGATTTCATCTCATTTGTTTTTGATCTATAATACATATGCTGATAAATATGACATACTTGTTTAGTTGAGTTTCTTTGTGCTCATTCATTAACCTTCCATTTTCATTTTTATTAACTAATAATATTGTCATACCATATCTTACCCTACATATACCATTTCCTTCTCATATCTAAAGTGTTATTTACCTACAGATGCATAAATATTATATATTTAGCATGTGTTTGCATTTTGTGCTTTAAAGATCAAAATTGCAATTTCTTGTTCATTCTTGTGCTGTTAAACATGCTTAATAATGAAATTTTCAATCATATTCATATATATATTTAGTAGCTTGTGTCTAGTGTGGAAAATTTTCTCATTCCATGCGACAACCCTTCCTAGGTGGATTGAGCAAGCTTGGTTGTGTTCTAGTCAGATTTGTGTTTCCTTGTGTTAATAATACCCATGGAGATTGAATTGCATAATCTCTCCATGTGAGTGAGCTACCACTTAGGTCCTCTAACCTTAGTTTAGGTAGACCCAAAAGTATTATGGAGCTTACCATACCCTTTGTAGGTGCCTCCCAATATTTTTCTCTATTCAGTCCATTCCTAATGTCAAACCCTTCCTCGACTACAATGACATATTAAGCAGGTTTTTCATCTTTGCTTGCCATTTCTTTCAATTGTGCAAGGCCAAGAAAAAAAGGTGTATAACTAGGAACCAACAATACCCAAAGTATTAAAGTGTCTTGGAATCTATATATGAATTCTAATAAATCATTTTTGGTGCAAAATTGGTGTAAAAAGATGGATCAATCACTATAAATGGAATAAGATTCATTTTTGGTGCAAAACTGGTGTAAAAATAGTATGATATGAGTCTAGTGTATATAATGTGGATAATGACATAAGTTTTCATTCCATCTATGAAACTATTGTAAACTAAGTAAGGAGGTAGCCATGTACCACACAATGCCCCCAATCTGATATTTGGTGTATATAGATTCTGAAACTAAGTAATATCAAGCAAATTTTTGAGAAAAAATATAAAACACATGCCACACATGATGCCCCCATTTTGAGAAAAATTCTATGAAAAATCTAAGTATAATTCTAAATTTTTTATATGCACCTATTGAAAATTAACTTGTAACTATGTGATTCTCATAAACTATGTGAAATACTATTTTCTATATGCTAGGAAGATAACACATTATTTTAGACATGGTCAGCCTACAACCTTGTCCAAATGGAGTGATGATGTCTAAAACTAATTTTTGAATAAATTTTGGGTATGAACTATGATCAATTTTTTTATAGCTTAGTCTCTAAGATAAGGTATTGTGTATGACCCTTATTTTGAGGTGATTTTTGAAGCCTACATAATAACTTAACTCAAAATAAGAAGTTATTAAAAATGATGTTATGTAAACTATTAAAATATGAGTAGTAATGATAAAATTTAGAGAGCACAACACCATCAAAGATAAAATGTGCTATAGTGTAACATAATATGTACATGGAACCAAAAATACATAGTGTGATGTCTAGATAGATGTTAGAAGTTAGGAATACAAAAACTAATGATTATAATTAATACTTGAAACTAAATAGATAAACTTGAGGAGGGATGCATGATATCCATCATGGAATCAATAGACTAGAGAGATGCATGATATTGATCATGACAACACAAACTGAGCAAATAAAGCAAACAAAACTCATGGCCATGATGCATACATAAAAATCACATACAAAAGCACACAATAAAGTAAGAATTCCAAGGTCCACATACAAGGGATACATTCAAATGTCACTCACACACACATAATACACATAATAAGGCTTAGAGACACACTCAAGGACATGTTCAAATGT
Organism: Torreya grandis; assembly: GCA_037957365.1. Taxonomy (NCBI): domain Eukaryota; kingdom Viridiplantae; phylum Streptophyta; class Pinopsida; order Cupressales; family Taxaceae; genus Torreya; species Torreya grandis. The sequence goes on from JARHVA010002858.1 coordinate 1,756,925, forward strand.
CCATAATCTAAAATAATGAATACACACAAGACATGAAGCATAAAAATAAACATGTAAAGCACACATGAGTAAATGTAGTTGATAAACATAAATAATTATTAACATCAATATATTTAGAAAATTAAGTATGTAGTTAAATAGTAATTTAATTTAAGCAAGAATTTTTTATATATTTTACACGATGTATTGTATTATAATTATGAATAAGAGGGAGATTCATAGAAGGATAAAACTTATTCAAGAGGATGTTCACAGTGAACTTACTATGATGTGAACCAAGTGTAGGATGCTTGTGACTAGTTTGATTCTAAAAAGGATAGCCTAGGTTCACTGGGACAAGTCCATTGGATTTATATAGTAACACGATGTGTGACTATTTGATTAAAGCCTTATTGTCTCTATTAAATTTATGAGTCTGAGACAATATCACTACCTAAAACTAAATCGGTGAATGATAAATTGTATACTATAAAACTCATTCATGTACACTTGTGAAGTGTTTTTTGATATAAACTCAATACACAAATATAATGTATATATAGTGAGCAAAAATAAACTGATGAAAATGAACTAAGCATATCATGCATAGGTCATGATTATTGAATTTTTGTAGATTTTTTTTTTATATTATTATTATTTAAATATATGAGACATAAAAACAAAGACATACTAGCCAAATATCCCTACAAGGGCCTTAAAATCAATGGGTCCTTGATAAAAAAATAAGTATGATTTATTTTAAACAATGTGCCTGTGTAGTCTTTAGTCTCATCTTTGAATCTGAAATATGATATTGTGTTATATTATAATCTTTATCTGTATGAGGATGTCCTATATTATTTTGTGTATGTTACATAGTAATATGACACTAATAATTTAATGTAACCCCATGTATATCATGATAAAGTTGGTTTATTTATATGACCCTCTCAACTATTATAGTTTCTTTAACTTCTCAATTTCCATAGTTGTGAAAGGAATCAAAAAATGTTTTTGCTATGGGATATTACTTAGGGTATACCTTTGTTGGTTCAACAATTGTATCCATATCAATGATGTTCTCATTTACTAAATATTGTATCTTATGTCTCAAAGTGATGCATTTGTTTGTAATATGACCTAGTACTCTATGAAAACACAAAAAACATTCCCTTTTAGAAGAGGATTACTCATATCAACATCTTGAATGGGAGGGAGAGATATGATTTGACATTCAAATAAATCTGGTAACATTTTATAAGGAGATTTTGGAAAGTTGGTAAACTATCTTCATGGAGGAATTGGTATTTTTTTGGAAATATTTTTGCTTATATATTAGTTGATCATGTAAATGAACATACTTTTGTGTGTCTAAGTATTTGAAGAGATTAATATTTTTTGAATATGTGAATAGATTTACCTAATGTATAAATTTAAGACACATGTTTAATGTAGAATGTAATGCTCCCATGTCCCTTATCGAAGGTAAAATCAAGATTAAATTGTAGGATGTAGAATGAGCTATGAATTTAAATACCATAGGTACTATCTTAGGCCTTAATGTGATATTCATTTAAATAGTGCCAATAGGTGACCATAACCCTTGATCTAATTTATTAATTAATGTATTTGATACTTGCATTGTATTCATATCACACCCTAATGTATGCAAGGATGAGATATTGTAGATATTTTCATTGGAAAAAGTATCAACCATATCTATTTTAATTGAAGTATTTACAATCTATACTGGTATAAATAATTTGGTAGTTACTCACCAACCTTATAGTGATTACCTTTATAATGCACCATTTTTATGTGAAGTGAATCAATATAAATTTTTTCCATTTCTTTGAAAAATTTTATATGAAAGACTTGTTGGAAACTATACCTTATAAGTTAGGTGTATATCCTAACCCTTATTTATCTTTTTAAGTAGAAGTTTCAATAGGGTAAATAACACCTGTTGCATTTTTATCTCATTCATTTCTTGTATATCCCATCTTTTAAAAATATTTTAGTCCAAAACCATATTGAGAATAAACCCCTATTTGAAGATTGAGTTTAAATCTTGGATTTGATTGTGAAGTGATTGCATGTGATTTATCATGATCCTATTAGATATATTATTCCATGCATCATGAGAATTTATGAAGGCATCCTCATGTGAATGAGGAATAATAAAATAACTATAATTATCCAATAAATAATATTGATTAAGTATTTTCAATTCATTACTAATTTTAAATTTGTGAAAAACTAAGAAATTAAGGAAGATAAGCACAAGGAAAAATCAAGACCCTAGCAACATAATTGTGATGTTCAACAATCAATGAGTTCAAAAATATGTTTGAATAAAATTAGTGAAATATAAGGGACCGTTTAAATCTTAATTAAGAAAAAATGTTATGTAAAATAAATATATTAAAATATGTAGTAAATTAAGTATTTTGATTCAAAACTTGCTAAATATGGAAATATTCTAAAAAGATAAAGAACATGGACACATTGCTTAGTTGGAAATTAGATAATACATGAATATATATGTGACTATATATATAACTATGTGGTGGTGTTAACTAACTGCGAATTAGGAACAAGGATTTGTTTGATCTCTAGATGAGGCTACACTAATTAGATGTGGTTGGCCTGAGATATAGTCTATAAGGAGTGTTGACATTTGGTAGGTTTTTTCCCTCTATAAAAATATAGGTTTGTGCAATGTAACCTATTGATCCTATTAGTCTGTTATGTAATGCATGATTTTATATGGAAGCCTCTTTGTAACTTTTTATTCACTTGAAAATCTATCTTGATAGACAATGTGGAATAAAAAAATAAAATAGAAAAAGGGGTTAGTGGTTGAAGTTGTGCTTGACCTCAACACCCTTATGTTGAACGTTACCTACTTACCAATACTTTGAACATGGATCAAACTCTATGTGTAGACACTATTTATGAAATATATAACATCTTAGTCTTGTAAACTTGGCAAACTAAGACCTTGGTTGTTCCTCTCAGTTCTAGACCTTTCCCACTTCTACAAATATCACATATGATCTCTCTTATACCAATTGGAATATATATTTATTATACTGGTCTTATGTTAATGAAAAAACCTTATATCTTTCCTATAATGCATAAAAAATATTTATATTCCACATCTACAAGTTTTGAGCCTATACTTATTTTCCTTCTTCCTAGACACTTGCATCCTAGATAGACACCTACGTTGATGCAGGTATCCTAATTTGACACAAGTGCCTAGTGCCCTAAAATAATATAATTTTCAAATGAAATGTATCCTAATGGTTGGAATAATAAGTTTAATACACTATATTCTTGAAAGGGATTGGTATAAATACAAGATTAACCCTCATTCATTATTCACCTAATAAAAACCAAGGAAACTTATAAAAAACATTTTATCAAGTATTTAATTAAATAAAGCTTCCTTATTTTCTCCTATTTCAATATCAATCATAGGGACAACACATATAAAATTATAAAATATGAAAGGAAAAACCAAAGAGCTATATTTTCCAAGTTACAAGCTAGGTCATTTTTATACTTACTTATCACACATTGTATGATTCACACACAAGCCAACATCTCGAAGAGAACTGCATAAATTTGAGGTCCTCTTTAGAGTATTGGCTATGTAGGAAATGCTCATTGACAGAGGGCTCTTTGGGTTAAATGACACTGTGTACCCACTAACCCATTTTTTCCATAAATAATTTGAAGATGAAGAACTAGGGTATTTCTATTTTACAAGGAGTGATAGTCCATGATCTAGATATGAATGCACTAGAGCGAAGGAAAAAATAAACCCAAAATCATCTAGGTGGTTGCATCAATTTCCAATAAATATTTTTATAGGACATAAATGTCCAACCCATATAATAACATCAACACAATAGTCCTAGGCTATCACAAGTGTTCATAACTATAGAGGCACTTAATCCAAAATTTTGAGACTATTTCAAAATATTCTTCTAGTCTGCTTCTTACCTCTCTTAGATTTAGATCTATATTATAATCAAAACCATCTAAGTATCTTATTTATTTGTTGTTTCTATATATAACATAGCTATAATTTCCTTTTTTAACATATCTCAATATAATAAATTTAATATATGTTCTATCTAAGCTTTGTAATTAACTGGCCTACTATATATCTATTTATCATCCTTATGCTTATTCATTTCTATATTATTAACCCTATATATCAAAATAAGATCCTTATCCAATTTAGGGTTAAAAATTTGGTGATCCAATTCATATGAATGCAAACATTTTTAATTCCTAGGGATTTTAGTCAGTTAGGGTTTTAGATTGTTGTACTTTTTGTTTTCTTGCTTATATTATTTTTCATGTAACCTTGACATAGCCCTATGTTTGGAAATTTGCCTATTGAACACATTGAGCTTCCCCTCTTACCACCTAAGCTATCTCAATCTAATGAGTAACCTAATCCCATGGTCCATGATAATAATCATGTTGAGAATGAGAAAAATGTTAATGAATTTATCATAAAAGAAGATTCTAAAAATGAAAACCTTGAATCTAATGAAATCAATGAACATGAATAAATAGATTGTGAACAATTGTAAGCTATTGCTTTATTTTATGAGTGTATTCATAAAAATATTAAATATCTTGATGAAGTCCTAGAAATCATATTAGAAACTAAAAAAAAAATAAAACATAAATGACCAAGCAGGTCCATCTATTGATCATTCTATTAAATCTATGGGTAATCCCCATATACCCAAAACCCTACCCTTGATCACATTACCACTTCATACTTATAATGGGGGAATGAGATATGTATTTAAACCTTTATTTCTTGAAAACACTATTGATACATCTACCATGGAATTACTAATTACTTCAACTCAAATACTGATTTCAATACCTATTACTACTCCAACCGTGTTTAGTTTTCCATTGACGACTACTCAACTTGTTAGTTTAAACCCTAATGGATATATAATTTAAACACTCTTTCAAGTTATAAAGACCTTCGAGGAAGGTTTCAAACATTGAAAAAAAAAATTTAAAGTCTCCTCATGCTATTGATTCCTAAGGTGTATTGTATAACCCTCTTTCACTTGAGATATATTTACACCCTTTGCCGACTAGTTTTGTTGCACCTAAGTTCCCATTTTTGATGGTAAGGGTGATCCTAAGCATCATATTCAATATTTATATGAAGTATGCCTTATTATGCCTCTAGTTATAAAATTTTGATTAAATTATTTTTGAGGAGTCTCAAGGACTATGATTTGAGGTGGTTTTATGGTTTACCTCTAAAATTTGTGAAAGCATTCAAACCTCTTGCAGATCAATTTTTGATACACTAACGTTTTAACATTACTAAAAAAGTTTCCTATGCCTAAATTGAAAAAATAAAATAAATAAATAATGAACCTATCAAATAATATGTCTTGAGGTACAAGAGAATGTTGGCTAAAATGATGAATCCTATGGTAGATAAAGAACTTCAAGACATATTCAAAAAAATTTGATTACTCCTTTACATGAGTCCATTTTCAAAAAGTTTAAATCATTTGATAACTTGTGATATGTTGTTTAGGACCATGAAATGAAACTTATCTCATAGAAAAAAATTAAGTATGTAGCAAACACACCGACTACATCTACATCTAATGCTAAGTTTACAATCAAACCAAGTTATAAGGTAAAACCTCTTGGGCCTTAAAAGGAAACAACCACCATGGTTAATGATGTTTTGAAATAGAATAATTGGACTGTAATATATAATGCACCAAGGAGATAATTTACACACTTACTTGAGTCTCTGAGTTCATTACTCTTGTGGCTAGTAAAGTGTCATCTTATATCTCTCCCTCATTTTATAGAGGTTGATATGAGTCAGCCTCTACACAAAGGATATGATGCAAATGCTTATTATAATTATCACCAAGGACCAGAGAATTATATGAATAGATGTTTTAATTTGAATAATAATATATAATACCTCATTGGTGAAAAAAAATCACATTTGATGATCCTCTAAAGGAATGAGGTTCACAACATAGTGGTCACTAGAAATAGAAAATATTTAAAAATCCTTTGCAAGATCATTCGAAGAAAGAGCCATAAGTGAAAATGGAATACAATGCACATCCTAATCCATCACATTATGGGAACCCATTAAATGGGATTATTGGTACTTATATATGGCATATACCTCTTATGGTTCAGATACCTTCTATTACATTTGATGATAGTGAGATTGAGGATGATGATTTATATATTCATTATTTATTTATTCGAGCATACCTTAATAAATAACTTATACACAGTGTTATGATTAATAATAGTGAAAGTGGGAAAATTTTTACCATGAAATTACTTATGTACTTAGGTTATACTCATCATGATTTAAACCATTCTACCATATCAGTTAGAGCATTGGATGTAACCTCGCAAAAGGTTCTTGGTGAGATTGACTTATCTTTATATGTGGGTCCCACACATTTGGTTATTAAATTTTATTTTATACCTTCCATAGGTGTATCTTATATGTTATTAATATGCCCTTGGATACATATTATTCAAGCATTACATTTTACAGTACATGGGTGTGTTAAATACATTTATTCTAATTGGGTAATTATAATTTTTAGAGTTCTATATGAGCATCCTCTTGAAAAAGATAAATTTATACCTAGATAGTTAATTATCAAGCCTATTAAGGCTAACCCATTTTAAAAGGAAAAACAAAATATAATCCATTTACTAGGTAGACAATACTTGAGATACCATTAGATTACATTTACATAGTACTTTCCATAGAATCCTCATCTACTACACACTACATTTAGATATCCAGAACACCTACACATGTTCCTATTATTTCTAACCCAAAGAATACATTAACACTTAATGATGGGTTCCATGAATGCCTATTCCTATTCCTATTATTATTTATTCACAACCATATAGTCCTATTATACATACATAGAGCATCCTAGATTCTACAGTGACAAATATTGCATCTATACTTACTCAACAACATTACTAGTTTATTATACCAAGTTCATAGTGAGGAGATATATATGATCCTTTAGATGTGATCATATGCTAGTTTCTTCTTATATTCAAAAATTAACAAAAAAATAAAAAACATTCAAAAATCCAAAAATATTTTTGGCATCTACATATTCTATTGGCTCCTTAGCATTTATGTGTTAGTTCCATATTGATGGATAACATATCAATTAATTCTACATACACATGTGTTTCATGTTTTTATTTGAGTGTGATACAAGAATTTACATATATATAATTTATGCACTCTTATATGTTTGGATTTACCTCTACTCACATCACTAGGACATTGGGGGTATCCACCTCTATGATCACAATACAACCAAGTTATATCATTATATGGTCACTTTACATTATCATGTTTGAGCTCATATATGTATTTACACATGCCTTTACCCATGATTATATCTTTCAAGTGTACTGGATATGCCATGTACTTGACATTTTTTGATAACACATTATATCCATGGGTTATGATGATATGTTTATGCTCGTTGCTTGTGATTTCATTTATGCACTTCTTTGAGTGTCTTACTTTGTTATTGTCTCATTTATTGAACATTTTAATATGCTTCATTTTTTCCAACCCATGTTCCTTTGTTTTAATCCTTGATATTTGAATATGACATTACTTATTGTATGGATATTTGAATTTGTCATTACTAATTTTATAGACATTTTACTAAATCATGTCCATTTGCTTGTGTAAAATTTGAACATGCCCCTTGTTTACAGTCTCCTTGGATAATTGATTATTGATTTGATTTTGAGTGTTCTTGTGTGTGTGTTTGATTGATTCTTGATCTTTTAATATTAATATATATATTTTTATATGATATTTATCATGCATATTAAGCCTTTATGTGATCACATTATGGTGATTCAGTGAGACACTTACTTAGACAAGTTTTCCTGTATGCTACATGGTTCATTCACAATTATATGGTTATCTTATCCTTTTGAGGTGAGGTAACTACCCATTTATATCTTCCCTCACCTCAAAAAGGGGAATATAAGTGGGGGAATTTCATATAGGCATGGCTTCCACACATTCATAATTTTATATTTAGTGGGGGGCATGTCATAGAGACATGGCTTCCACATATTCACAGTTTCATATATATAGTGGGGGAATGTTTTGGAAACATGTTCTCCATACTTATTCAGTATTCAACATACCCAAAGTATAGTGGGGGCATGTTTTGGAAACATATTATACAAATTTTCACTTATATCAATTTTTAGTTTTATCCATATATAGTGTAGGCATGTTATGGTAACATGTCATCCACACATTTTCAAACTTCCAAATTGGAAAATGCACAAAATTATATGATTCAGATACACATTTGTGGTAGAATAATGTACATTGGTAACATTTTTACACATAATTTTAGTATGAGACATACCTAAGGTGCATAAAATGTGCAGCTAATATTGTAAAATCAAAATTAGTTTTAGATTAAAAAACATTTAGAGATTGCCACCATCCACTAGGTTGGAATTTTATGAACTATATTAAGCCAATCTACTGTAGTATATGGTTCAAATTTTGGTGTGGTTGAGGTGATTAAATCACTCAAAATTTAAAATTTTTTAGGTTATACTTTATTACATCATCTAGACTCACCAATTTGATAGTGTGAGTTGACATTGTTCACTCACACTCACTATGTTATAAGTGTGATTGGTTTTCACAATTGATATCTTCTCAACTACTAGATGAAAATTCATATTTTCTCCAATATTAGGGTATGGGCCCTCACTCACACACACACACACACACACACACACACACACACACACACCCTTATATATATGTAATTTATAGATTTATACTTGTCTTGATCTCAATTTTAGTGATTCATAATGATACATATTTCAAATTAAATTACCAAAAGGTAAGACACTTGCATCGATACACATGTATACTCTTAAACCTTGCTCTCTTTCAATTTCAATCATTTCAATACTTTAAATTTATATTATATGCACTAATTATATATTATACCATGCTCTTGGTTGAAAGTTAGTCACCAAAAAATCACTCAATTTGGACTCAAGAAAAGGTAAGGTGTGTCATACACACCTAAGTATGCATTTATTTAATTTAAATTAAAAGTTTCATTCCTATATTAAAGGAAGGGAATATAGGCACTATTTATGAATTATATATAACCTCAGTATTATGCACTTGGAAAACTTAGACTTTGGTTATTCATCTTAGTTAAAGACCTTTCCCACTTTTATAAGTCTTGCATCTACTCTCTCATGTGCCTCTTAGCCTATCTCTTAGTTTAACTAGTTTTATGTTTATGATCCAAGCCTTCTATCTTGCCCAAAATTCTGAAAATTATTTATCTTCCACCTATTCAAGTTCTGAGCATGTACCTATTTTATTTCTCCATAGACACTTGCATCTCGAATATACACCTATGTCAACATAGGTGTTCTACTCTGATGTAAGCATCCAATGCCCTAAAGTCATCTGATTTGAACATGAAATTTATCCTAATGGTTGGAATAAGTACTTTAATGTGAGATATTCTCTAAAGGGATTGGTATAAATACAAGATCAACCCTCATTCATTCTTCAGTTAATATAGACCAAGCTAACTTATCAAAAGTATTATAAAAAACATTCAATGGAGAAAATATAACCTATTTTCTCCTATTTCAGTATTAGTCATAGGGACAACACATTTATAAGTTTTAATTACTGAAGGAGTATGCCAAGAACTATATTTTCCAAGTTACAAGATAGGTCATTATTATCCTTACTTATCAAACATTATATGATTCACACACAAACCAACACATAAGAGAAAAATACATAAGTTTGAGGCCCTCTTTAGAGTATTGGATATGTGGGTAGTGCTCATTGAAAAGGGTTTTTTGGGGTAGCTCAACATCATGTAGCCACTAATCTATTTTTCTCATAACCAATATGAAGATGAAGAACTAGGGTTTTTATATTTGACAAGAAGTGACAATCCATGACCTAGATCTAAATGCACTAGAGTGAAGGTGATAATAAACCTAAAAGCATCTAGGTGGTCACATCTTATTTCAATATGTATTTTATATAAGACACATGAATTTGACCTAGACACTAGAGTCAATATAACTGTCCTAAGATGATGCAAGTGTTCACATCTACAAAGGCACTTAATCCATAATTTGGTGAATATTCTATAATATTGTTATATATTTATTCCTACCTATTCTAGATCTAGATCTATATTAGAATTAGAACCAAATAAGTATCTTATTTATTTGTCATTTTTATATCTAGCATAGCTATACTTTCTATTTTTATCATATCTTAATATAATTAATTCAATATATGTTATATCTAAGTTTTGAAATTAATTAGCTTACTATAGATCTGATTATCACCCTTGTGATTATTAGTTTATATATTCTTAATCTTATTTATCCCGATAGGGTCATTATCCTTTTTTAGGATTAAATATCATGTATTTATCCCATGGTACTATGGTGTGTGTGAAAGACTAGTGTAATACTAAATTCTAGTGCAATCCTAGTGTAATTAATGTGTTTCAATTGTGAGTTGTGATCTTTGAGGTGTATGCAAACTTAGCCCAGGGATAGGGCTATGTGGGCTCTAAATTGGGAATAATATGTGTTTTTTCCTCAATGTGTAGTTATATGTTCTAGTGATTTTCCCTGTATGAGCCTCTTATGTGAAAAATGGATTGAAATGTGGATTTATAGTGATATTTTGGGAGATTCCTCAAATGAGGCTTGTAAAATATGCTAGATGACCCGTTAAGTGATTTTTGGTTTCAACAATTAGCTATTATTTGGTAGGAGAATGTGAATGATGACTTTAGACACTATTAGTGGGTGGGATAGTTTTGAAAGAGTGGCCTTGTCTGAGAAGAAAAAAGTAGCTAAGATGGAAGTGTAAATTAATGTGAGGATGAGATTAGGATATTTATAATAAATATTATAAGGAATTATTTATCTATATTTTTTAGAGGTATGGATCATCCACATAGAGATAGAGGAATAACACCTTAGAGCTAAGTAATTAGGAATGATATAAGTGGGTATAAGAGGATGGTCAAAATTACACTATTTTACCTTTAAATATTAATTTATATGACTACACATAGATAATAATTTTTTTTATTCATACCTAAACATTGCTCAAGCTTTGGATGTGTGATGCCTCTAACTTCTATAAAATCCAATATGAATGCACCATGGAAGAAACCCACCAAAGGAGCTGAAAGGAAAAAGTTTTGGAAGTGAGAATATTTTCAATATTCCATGGGTAAAAATGCCACTTTATGTAGGAAAAAACCATTAGGTAGTTATGAAAACACTACCTATAAGAACTAATAGTTTCACAACTATTAGGTTGGTTAAAAAATTGTAACATGCAAGAACCGATGGTTTCCCTTTCTTCAAACAAAAAATTTATATCTATAAATAAGGACCTAAACATATCTTCCCATCTAGGATGTCTAAATCATTGTATCCCTTATTATATCTCTAAAAACCCCTTTATACTTTATGATCAACCTCTTGATTATGACTACATGGGAAACAATTGTTTAAGAAATGTTACAAGTCATCCAATTGGCATATTTATATATTAGAGAATAGTGGGCTAATTAGTTGACAAATACTAATAAAAAATTTGGATCACACCTTCCAAATTTGGATGATTTTATACCCTAAGATATTGAAAATTAATTAGGTAAGGAAATTTTTTCCTCACACACTCACTAGAATACCATTTGATTTCTTTATCAATTATCTATTCACCCCCAGTTGCCAATAGTTTTACACTCCACTCTTCATCCCCATTTCCTTATAAAACACCATATATTTATCCAATTATTCTTGAATTTATATAATAATATCTTCAATTGAAGGTAAAAAATGACCTTCATCTTCATCTAGTATGGAGGTATCAAAGAGATATAAGATATCAACATTCATTATTGAATAGATCTTCATATAAAGAGGCAATTCCAATCTAAAAGAATTCTTATCCAATTTCTCTAAAATAAAAAAAAGGTCCATATCTAAGAGGATTAAGATTATTTGTTTTATATTACAACTTTCTATACTCAAGTATAGCCATACCTTGTATCTAATAAGGAAATTATGGTTAATCCTATGCCAATCATGTCTTGATTTGTACTTGGCCTGTGACTCCCCCAACCTCTTTTTCACTTGGAGGTGGATTTTTTGAGTCTTATATATGTGTAGATACTAAAATATGGTCTTATTTACTTTAAAATTACAAGTTTTACATACATTTACCATGCATGAATTGCATTCATAAACATGGTACTGACCTACCATTCTCTCACATCTTCATGCTACCTTATGAACTTGATCCTTTTGTTCTACTATTACACACTTACATGAACCTCATTGTCTATTTCAATATAATTTAATATCCTACATAGACATATCTAAATCCTTATTTCAATACAAATGTGCACAAGTCATTAATGTTTGGTCATTATCATCAGTTGATAATGAACTTGGCCTATTGGTACCAATCCTCTCCAAAAAATAACTACTTTTTAAAATAAAACTTTTCCTTAGGGTCAACCCATCTACCCGGTGTGTTAGTGGCATGAAAAATTATTTTATTGAATTATAAATACATAAATATATTCATAATACATACCTACATATATATATATATATATCAAGTCTCACTTTATAAGGGACTTGGCACTTATCTAGTACACATCTATACACTATTGCACATTGAGAAAATCTTTGCCATACTTATTGAATTATAAATATATCATTAAGATTAGTCAAAAAATAATTTTTAATCATGCCAAATCCAAATTAAAGAGAGTATTATGAACTATCAAACCCAAACTCATTATATGCATATGCATAACAAAGTAACACAACTACACAATCACACTAGGTGAGAGAACTATGTTTAGATTTGTTTTCCTCATAAGGGTATTTGATATCTAGGTAGATATAAATCATTAAATGAGGGTGATTAGGGTTATCTAAATGCATTACACTTTTTTAGTATTTGTAGTTTTTTAGCCCTCACAAGTTCACCTAGGAATTAAAGGTAAAGGATGTTGATTTCTAGAGTTGTGTGCATCATCAAGTTCAACATCACACAAAAAAATATTTTAGAGACATGTGAAGGTGACCATATATTCATATCCCCTCATTTACACATAGGTTATTTCTAACTACTTAGGTCAATTTCAATAGTCGATACTAACCCAAATCTAATGGAATTAACCCTACACATAAAAAAACATAATTCTTGAATTGGATAAATCACAAGATTGCTTTAGTCTATTTTCCATTTCTAGAATATAGTCACAATTAGACAATCGACTAAAAAATATAAATACTCACTCCTTTTTTATAATTACTATATTTAACATATGCCACTTGTCAAATCATTGTAACTAGTTTTAATATTTTACATTTAGATGTATGATTGAATGACATATTTATAAATATGAATTATTCAAATATTTTATATCTTATTAGGGTTTATAAAACTAAATTAGGGTAAAAAATATTGGTGAACCCTTATACTAATTGAACTGTGTCAAACCCTAAGTTGCCCTTAAGGTTTCATCCTTCAAAGATTTTCATATTTCAGACTTTAAGGTTTTTATTTTTAAACCTAATTTTATGATTATTCCTTAATGCTACACATTAATTATAGATCTTATGAATGAACATTATTGGTTAACATAATTCATGAAGGCACTCTTTTCATATATTTCGATATGGATAGTGTATCTCATTTGGATAAATTATGTAATCAAATGGATCAAATCTAATATCACTAATAAGGATAAAATTAACAATGAAATATCCAAATCATTCTTATAATAATATTGTTACAATATCCAATTTAATTTTCTTTTCATTACCACTAGATGTCAAAGGGCATGCATGAATCTTTTTGTTCTTTCTCCACCTAGACCTCAAGGTTGTACTAGTTACTGACCTACTCTCTTTATTAGTTTTTTTTTTTTTTTTTTTTTGTGGTCTATATTGTCTACAATAGATGAGGTAGGATGCCCCATCATGTGTGGTAAAATGAATGTTGTCAACATGTTCCCCCTCAACCCCATCCACCTCCCATAAATCAAGTTAACCAACCCAAAGAGTATGAAATCATTGATCAAATAAATAACACCCATACTAAAATTTATATCTTAGAGATACTCAATAGATCAAAGGTCTACAAAGACATCTCATATGAGGCATTTCAAGAAACACATATCCATAGTGATACAAATCCTATATCATTTGACTCTATTATGAATACATTCAAGGATAAAAATAAAGTCATCACCTTAAATAATAAAGACTTACCTATGTAACACACAATAGAGAAAAACTTATCATTATTCACTCAAGTTAAAGTGCAAAACAACTTGGTCAAATGTCTATTGGTAGATAATGGATCTAGATTGAATATTTGTAACACTACCTTATTAAAACTATTAAGGATCAACATGAGTACCATTAAAAAATAAGATCAAAATATAATATGATTTGATAACACTCTATGTCAGATAATTGAGACCATAACATTGGATGTGAATCTAGGTCCCAAATTGGTACTTAATACCTTTCATGTTATGCCTAATAAATTACATTATAATATACTTTTGGGGTGACTATGGATACATGTTATGGAATCAATACCATCAAAATTACAAGTTGTATCAAATTCATGTATGAAGGATATTCTTATACATAACCAAAAAATGATGACCCTTTCAAATATTGTAAAATTAATTCATCTAAAAATGTGGAATAATAATAATCATATGTGGAAGATCATACCATCATTCCTCCATCACAACCAATTTCAATTGATCAGATGCATACATATGAGGTGGGTGAATCAAATACTTAATAGGACAAGTAACCAATCATAACATACAAAACAACCATTCAATATTAACCACATGTTAATATAAAACAGTCAAAATTTATTACTAATCTTCCTTTATTGGTGAATTTAGAATATCAATATGGAATAGTAACATATTATTAATATAGTGATGATGAGGATACCAACATGGCAGATATGACATATGATCAAATATGCATGTTAAACTTCAATACTTTAGATGAATATTTATCTCATAATCTATTCATACCTATTGGAATTATATAATATCAAGATGATTCTATAAAGTAACCTAAATTTTGTCATGAATACTTGATCAAGCTAGTTTTGGCCCTTTTTATCCTTAATTAAGTTGTGCACTTAATTAGTACCTCTTTTTACCAATTCACCCTATCCTAAGCACATATGAGGGCATATTTATTTTAAAATCATTCATATGTCACCTAAAAAAGTGTTATGATTTCTAAAAATTCCCTTAAGCATTTGTATGCCCAAAACCAAATTCAAAGTTCCCTAGGTTTCCTTAGGGGATAACATCTAACATGGACATTAGTGGGAGGCATTCCTATCCTTATGGGACGTTTCTTTCTTAAGAATTGTAATGATAAATTTTTGAAGTTAAACCCACCATTAGCTTGTATTATATGTTTTTAGGGTTCCTATCATGTGTTTTTATCTTTTGGATTGCTATAGTGGCACACTAAAATCACTTATTACACTTGTAAATTTTAGTACATAGACATAGTTACATTATTTCCCATTGAGAAAATGTTCTATATCCTTCTAAATTATAATTATAAGAATTTCAAAAAATCCTTAACCAAGTCACAAATGTGTTTTATTTAGCATAAAATAAATCACGATCACGTATTCAAGCTAAATTTAGATGCATTCATATAGTCAAAGGGGCACAATTTCACAAAGCACTCGAGGTGGGAGAAGTACATTGGATTTATTTCGATCCTTGGAGTATTACATATAAAGATAGTGTTCAATCATCATGGGGGTGATCAGGGTCAACTCAAACCAATTTTACTCCACCTTTTTATATTTTTTGGTTTTTCAATAATCTCAATCCCTATTGAAATTTCAATCTTTCAAATTCTATTTACAAGTCTTCCACACACTTTTAAAGGTCAAATATGTGTATACAAAACTAAATTCAAATATTGCTAGTGATTATGCCCTAATTTATAGTTTTATTAAAAAATAAAATCACCCAACATGAATAATAGTGGGATTCAATCCTATCCTTCTTTGCCATTCCTATCTTCCTATAGTCTTAGATCCAGCTTCTAGGCACTTGCATAACATAGTTCCTAATTTTATGTTTCAATCATTTTGTAGTCAAGATAATCAACAATCACACAAGAATAACTAAGTATTTCATTCCTTTTTATATTTATTCTTCTTTAAATCATTTATATGATTTTGAATTCACTCATTTACTTTCATTAATATTTCAAAATGTCATTTAAAACATTCTAATTTCTTCTATTTAGTTTATCTTAATTAGGGTTAATTCACCTATTAATCCAAATTTTGTTAAAATAGATTCATATACAAAAAAATGGACAAATTAGAAATTAATATTTAGACACAATATTCTATGGGAAAATGAAAGGCAATAATGATAGATCATAAATACATTCTAAATGGAAATGATAGTTCTAATACTATCTCACACCAAGCATAGGCGACACTAAAGTTAGACATGACTTGGACAAACAAGTAATCATAAATATCAGTAAATAACCTAAAAATGGTAGATACAAGGGCTCCAACATCACTACAAGTAATGAATCTTCAATATAAACCAATAATATTATTAAAAATATTATTTGATTATAAACTCATCACATTACCATTTACTTGACATCAAGCCATGAAATGTCTTTCACATCATAAAGGAAAATTATATTACAGTTATCATAGAATCATAGGACATGAAAATGATCACTGTGATACATTAAAAAATCATATTCAAAGATATGATAATTAAGGATTTATTAAGATAATACAAAGTCAATATAACCACTCGCATCAAGCTTCACAAAGAAACCATTTACAACTACAATAAGCAAAAAAGGTCCTCAATAAGAGGTTTTAAGCATTACAACATATATATAAGGTACTTATAAATAACATATTTTGATTGATGAAGACCAAATCCCAAATTTATGTATCATTTCATTTTTATGACTATTCAATCTGCATTTTGGTACATTCTTTGGATATATTACCATACCAATTGCTTATGTTATAAATATCATTGATATAAGTGTATGGATGACACCTTATACCACCCATTTGACACTCACATTATGATTAGAATGGTTATACTTGATGTAGGATATAATAAATAAAACATATCAATATATTTTCCTCTCACATGAAGAAAAGATAATCAAAATTTAATATAATGAAAATGGTAATTACCAAAAGGTAGGGTATTCAAAGATAAAAACATGAGTAAACTATGAAAAATCATAGATAGTGGAATAAAAGGCAATCAAATTACATAATTTTAGGGACAAGCTAGGATATATTGACTTCAACCTGACTAATATGACTTAATTTTAGATTTATGAACACCAATATCAAATATTTAAAAAATACAAAAACATTCAAACTATTCAAAAAATAAAAAAAATAGGACTTGAGCATAACATGATTACTAGATTACACTATCTACATATGTTAATTATCACATGTTTGGTAGATGGAATATTATTTTCATACACACATATATTTCATGGTATATGAGTGTGATGCATAACATCCATGTTACACATGAACATACAAATGTTGGAATTTATTCTACCTAGGGGACATATCGATAAGCGACATCTTATTCCATAGGGTTCACTATTACAGGTTATATCTTTCTATGACATTATACCATGATGAGTTATCTAGACTGCTTACACTTGTCTTACTAGTTACTCATATCTTATACATTGCTACATGGATATGCCATTATAATATGATGTGATATTGATACATATGGATGGTATAGACTAATTTACTTATTCTATCCTCCATTGATGTTTTTAATGTCTTGAATGATAGGCTAGTTTGTGATTGTCTAATGTGTGTGACCTTTAACCTTGTTTAATAGATCTTTATGTCCCTTATGTGTGGCCCTTGGCCCTTGCTTATGACATATTTATGTTTCTTGCTTGTGTCCTTTGGAAATTTTTAATGTGAAAATTACATGTCCATTATTATTTACATATTTATGTACCTTTCATGTGGCCCTTGGCCTTGATTATTGAGACATATTCATGTACCTTGTATGTGTCCCTTGGCCTTATGTGTGACACTAATTCTTGAGCTTGTTAAACTTATTGATATTGAATGGTGCCATGATCTATATCATGCACTTCTTTACCATGTAGTATTATTAAATGACAATTAATAATACATGATTAATTAATGCATCTATCTAGATATGACACCTATATTCCCTACATTACATATTTTACACACATACCTTAATTGACAAATACATTACTATGATGACATACTCTCCACATGTTCACATTATTTTAAATGATTCTATCTTTACACATAAAATACTACAATTATCTCTTATTTTGAGATAATTAACTTACAAGACACACCCCCCATCTTAAAAATGGGGAATTATAGTGGGTTTGTAATAGAGACATAAGCCTCAATAAATATAAAATAGATCAAAGTATA
Source organism: Torreya grandis (assembly GCA_037957365.1). Lineage (NCBI taxonomy): Eukaryota > Viridiplantae > Streptophyta > Pinopsida > Cupressales > Taxaceae > Torreya > Torreya grandis. The sequence goes on from JARHVA010002858.1 coordinate 1,775,613, forward strand.
TATTTCATAGATTCAAAATCATTTAGATATCAGATGGTTTAGTTATATGATATATATTGACACATCATTACAAATTATGAGGGCATATGTCATGCATATGAACTCACTATATAAATACTTGAATACAAATTCATACACACTTGGGTGCATACACATGCATATGTACATAGTTTATAAGAATAAGAATTATAAGTTTCTATATACACATACATTTTAGATACATGTTATCAAATTTAGAATATAAATACATAACGTTATATATCAGTTAGTATAGATTCAAGGGGCATGCAATTGGTTCATGCACACATACACAACAACATAATTTATAGTTGAATGAAAAATGGTTATAATTCTAATTCAAACTTATCATGTTTGAAATCATGATGGGACCATTAACATTGTTCATTATATTGTGATGATGCATTATATTCTACATTGAGCAAACTCAAACAAAACTATATAATCAAATTAGCAATTGTGATTGGGGCATGAACATTTTTCATTCCCTATCGATCATGAATTTTATTTTCCATGGATTGAAACACAAGTGAAATAGATAACAAATATATAATTGAATTTACAATCTATTTGCATTGGTTTATTTAATTTATTTTAGCAAACCCATCATGTCGTTCCTTATTTATTTCCTACATAGTTATTTGGGTCAGTACATTATGTAATTTTCCTCACATTTATGAGGGTTAGGACATGCTGTATTCCCAACCCAAGGGCCTATATATATGTATGTATGTGTATACACACACACACACATGTATGTATGTGTATATATATATATATACATATATATACATATATATACATATATATACATATATATATACATATATATATATACATATATATATGTATATGTATACACACACACACACACACACACACACACACACACACACACACACACACACACACACACACACACACACACACACACACACACACACACACACACACACACACAAACATATATCTATAAATTTAGGGCACATTAACCCTAACTCTCTATGTACTTCAATAAAGAAGCACAAATATTTTCCAATGCTTCAATAAGGAAGCATTATCTCCAACAAGTGGAAATGGTAACCTAACTTTCACCAACACATAGGTGTACTCCTTCCTTGCTTTTTGATCTTCAAAATTTCAAGTTTACATTTTAGATTTAAATATATAGACTTTGACTTCTACATGTTTTTTTTCCAGGTTTTGCAATTGAGTGACCTGCATTGTTAGAGATTTATACCAAAGATAAAGTGTGTGTACACACTTATATTTTGAGGCCATAATTTTCACAATACTAGTTTTGTTATAATTTTTAGTTATTGTAAGAAAGTCCTATTGTGATGTTCTTTATATGTTATTTGAGACATAATAGGTTTATTATTACACTATTAGTGAGACAACAGATATTATGTTCCTGATGTTATTAGTTACATACATGAATACTATCAGATGTTGGTTATGGATGGTTTCACTTTAATTATGGAGATGCATAATAAATTATTGTATTAGTTGAGATAATATTAATTTATTATGTGATTTGAGATTAAGGATATATGTATGTTATTTTATTGAAATTACGTCATGTGGATTATTGAGATGTTGTTCTTTGGATGTTTTGTGTATGCATTTTGTATTGTTAGATATCACTTAATATGTTTAATTTTAATAGATTTAGCTACCTAGGTTAGAGAAATTTTATTTATGGAATGTTGTGAAAGTGATAAATAAGGCCAAAAAAGGGAATGAGAATATGCCAAATATAAATGCACCATTGGTTTTAGTTGTGTAGTGGATTCACGACTCCCTTAGATCAAAATCCAATCCTAGTGTTATCATTTAATCTAATATTGCATTTTGACCCTCTTCAAAC
>JARHVA010002858.1:1782500-2072500 GCA_037957365.1 Torreya grandis
TGCATTTAGACTTGCATTCACATGATTTTTCATAGACACATACATTAGTGTGATAAATATGAATAGTTTGAACCCTATTTGGATTATTGGAACATAGGTTAAGATTAATTTAATCATTGGGGAGTGGTTGAGGTCAGCCCAACCCAACCTTATAACCCATTTTTCTAGGTCATGTTGATGTTAAGAGTACAACATAAGGTTTTGAATCAGAGAGAGGGAAAAATAATTAAATATACATGTTTGAAGGTAAATAAATACTAAATAATCATACACAAATATGTGCATTGATCTATATAGTCACATACCAACATAGTCATTCTATATAGTACCAATAGATAGTGGATTGCACTAGTCATTGCAAGCATCTAAACTTCACCGATAGTGTCCTAGAGAGTATTAACAATTTGTTTCCTGATATAATCCACCACAGATATAATATAAATTTATAATAATGACTATGAAATAGTTAGTGACAAAATATAAGACATAAATTAACTAAGTACCTTCTCTCCCCTATGTGTTTAATCATTTTTATATTTATAAAGTTCAATCCATATCTTTTTAGCATTTAAATTCATGTAGTTTATGATATATCTTATGAAATTTGAATTTTAGTACTTTTGGACTATTTATATAATATAAATATAAAATAATTTAAAACATTATGGTGAACCCAAGCTTTGTCTTGAACATGGAAAACCCTATACATTTATCCCTTAAAGTTTCATCTTCCTTCTTAGGGTTTCAGATTTCTGCATTAAAGTATATTTTTTAGATGTGATTCCTAATTTCCCCTTTATTAGTGTCTCTTTACCCTAGGGTTTGAAATATTAATCTCCAAATCCTTAAAATTCTAGAGTTATATGTTCACCCATATCTTATGATTAAGTCTTATGCTTATGATCCTTGTCATCTTAGGGTTTTGGAAAATTTTCCATGCACATGGATCCCTCAAAACCTACCATCCCTCATCCTATGGATTCCTTGTTATCTATCCATGTTGTGACTTATATCTATTAAAATTAATGAACAAATGTGGATGTAAATGATCATGTTTGTGTGCCTAATTATATTGATTTGATGATGAACATCATACTTGTGGAAGTGAAGGAAAAATACGTGGATTATGATTATGATGATGTGGAAGATTAGTATGCTAGTGATATATATTTTTACAATGTTGGTGAAAAAGGAGTAGATCAAATTAATGTTGTAATTCAAGATATTATTTCTCCTTATCCTTCCTAATAACCTTCCACTAGTCATAAAGTATAATAAGAGGAAATTAAAAATTATTTAACAAACACACTTCTTGATGCCACTAGGTTTCCAATTAAGAAATATGATACAATACAAAAATGAATAGATGACATACATATTGATTCTCATGATAACATAATGTCATGATCCTAATTGACCTATATTTAATTCATTTGTGTTAATATAATTTAGATGTAAACTATTTGAGACATATTTTAGTGTTTTACTGTGGTGTTACAATTTTGTGATCTACATTGATACATTTTCATTATAATTGTTGAGACAATTATGGATTACATTTTCATTACATCATTTGATATTTTTAATTAATGTGTACTGAGTCATTATTCAATTGGATGTATTATTTAAATGATGTTATTTCATTTATTATACTTAGATGTCTAGATGTCGATGATAGTCTATTTGTTGACTGTAGGGACATGTACTTGAGCTAGGTTGAGTTTAGACCCAAGAAATAGGGACATATAGAGAACTAATATGGATAAATAAAATAATGAATTCTAATGTAAAGTTGAGCTTGTCGATATTATTTATTTAGTCATTATGTTTTTATTACTTAACTATTATGTGTTACCATTTTATGATTGATTTCATTATTAGTTGATTTGAGTCAGATTTTACGTTTATGAAAACATCATTTTTTTTTATGTTACCATTTGTGATATGGTCTCATTAATTATCATTATTTGATTCATAATTATTTGGTGACTATCATCTTCTTATTGATATTATAATTTTTATTTCCTTTTGGTGTTTTATATTTTCATGGACTCCATGCTTGTCAATTTTGATAGTCTATTTTAGTCACATAATTGATCATACACTTTAACAATTGTTTTTGATTGTCAACATATTATTCATTTCTTGTTTGTCTTAATGTTTCAAATAAACCTTATATAATTATAGACTTATATTAAATTCATTTTAATTGTGCTTTATTTAATTTTTTACACTAAGGGTTTGAGCTTTATTGAATGGACTTTGTTTTGTTTGTTTGGCATGTTTGTTAAAACCAAGGTTTGGCTTGGAGGCATTTTGATAATATACTCAACCCATATGGGGGATTTGCTAATTAGTTTGGTTATGTTTTTTTAGTAAGCCAAATGACTGAGGGGTCATGGCATTGGCTTGAATTATCATGCATGAGGGGTCAATATGATTCTTTAGGTTTTTAGGTTTTGTTGCATTCATTTGGACTTAGTCTTGAAGAGCTTGATGCCTTGGGGAAACTCTATCAAAAAATTTGGTGTGGAAGCCAAGGGGAATGTAAGGTAGTTCTACATGAGGTTTTTTTGGGGATGGAATTATAGTTTGATTCATTTATCTTGATGGCCATGAAAGAATTATGGAGAGTTATTTGGGGTTTGTTTATGTATTTATTATTTGACTGGTTTGTTTAAATGAGGATGAGTTTTTGAGTGCTAGTTTTTAGCATAGAGATGATGGAAGAGAAGAAGAATTCATTTGGGTTTTTAAGTGATGTATTTGAAATTATGTGTTATTTTTTGGAAATATAGTTGAATAAAAAAAGAGTTAGGGCTTTAGCCATAAATTTTGGCATTGTTTCCACGTTATTTTATTTTTGGGTAAAACCCTAACTAGGGCCATAAAGTTGGTTTTTTTGTGTGTTATTATTTCACATGGCAACCATGAACAACTTAACCATGGCTTGGTTAAACACATTTAATGTTCTTGATGGATATTATTTTTATTTGATTGTGTTTAAATAATTGTGTATACATTTTATGGAATGAGTTCTTGTTTCACTATGAACTCATATTATTTGAGGATTTGGATTTAGTTAAATTGACTATGTATAGTCACTACATTTATGTTTTGGTTGAAAGACATTACAGAGTCATTTTAGGCTATGGCTTGGTATAGGGACTATGTGTGTTGATAATTTTATTTTATTTTATAAAATCGTAGTTGGGGTTTTATGGATTATGCATGGTTTGTATTTAGTCAAAACCCTCGACTAAGTTGATGGTTGTATTATTGAAGCCATTATGTCCTTATTATGGTTGTTTGATTATTTTATGGTTTGATTGTGTTATATTTTCTTGAGATGTTGATTATTTTTAAATGCCATAAAACTATGGGTAGGTTAAGTGATATGGGTGTTTGATTTGGTGTGTTAATTTTTAAACACTAACCTAGGTATAGTTAGGTTTAAAAAATAAAGTTAAAAAAATAAAATAAAAACCTTGATGGTTATTTAGAACCATGACCAAAATGGGGGAAAGGACATATGGAGTCACCATAGGGGTTCAAAATGATTGTAAGGGTTTGTTGGAAAAGAATTTATTATTATTATTATTTGATTCTATCTGCATGATTGTTTGACTTTTGTTGAATTATTTGGTCATTATTAGTTTGAACTGAGTTTATGAAATCATGTTGAATTAATGGATTAATTCTAGAAATGATAATGGAAGTTATTGTCAGTTCATGATTACATTGACTTATTTTAAAGATCATTGATCTGTTGATTATTTTATTTGTTAAGATTTTATTAATCATTACATTGACCTTTAAGTTTTTACTATGTTTAGTAAATTCAATTTTGGTCAATAATGTTATGAATAGATTCAATTCTTCTTACTTCAAGTTATGATAGTTGTTTGAAAATGAATAAAAATTGTTATGTAATTATTATGGCTGTAATTCATGTTACTCATCCTAGTTGTATTTAATACAAAGTGATGTAACATTGAAATGTATGTTTTATTTATGACATTATAATAGATGATCAATTAATTATTTGAGTAATCTGGTATTGTTAGTTTAATATGAATTTACATCTTTTCATAAATACTTTGATAAATGAACATAGTTATGAATTCTTTATTCTATACTGGTAGCTAAACATTTAATTGGATTAAGTAGTTTAGGAAGTTGAATTGAAATATGTAGCATCTTGAGTTAATATAACATTGGTTTTATGTTGACTCATGACAAGTAAATGTATTCATGTCTTTTACTTGTAAATAATTGGCATGGTGATTGAGGAAATTACTTGGTTATTTGAATATGAAAATAATAGTGCTTGAACTTAGTTGTAAAAGATAATTTGAGTATGGCATGATTGCTTTCTTACATAGAGTGTAAGGAATTGAAAAATAATGTTAATATGTTAAAGTTACTTTGTAAAATTCTTTATAATCATTAACTTATACAAGCTAAGTGACATTATACTTGAATATGTCTACTTGTAGTAAGCATTGTAATACAATAATTTGGGTGAAGTTAAAAGTTACATTTAAATGAACTTTTAAAATCCATATATATATATATTATGAAACATATTTAGGATATGGATTAACTAATGAAAGTGTTGAGACTTATTTTAGACTTGGACTATAATTATATGGTTTTGTTAACTCTTTATAATTTAATTAGTGAAATTAATGAAATTGTATTTAGTTTAATACTTGTGTGAAAATATGTAATAACTTAATGAAATGTGTGATAAAGACTAAGTTGAGATAATTAGTTAAGTAATTAATATATACATATCTTCTAAAAGATAATATTTTCATTTTAATTACTAAGAATTATTAAGTGCCATGGACTATATGGGAAACACCTAAATTAATTCATTATAATTAATCATCTTTAACATTAATTTAATCTTATGAATATACTAAAGTTAAATTGGCAATAGTATACATCATTTGTAAGTTTGTAGGGAACATGGATATTCATAGTTAAGAATTTTGTGCTTGAGGAACAATTGCTCCATGTTTGGAATAGACCATTGAATACTTTAATAATGGGTTCTTATCTTTGAGTGGTAAAATAAGTTATGGACTTACATTGTTGTTATAAGAATCTATCTTAGAATTAAATATTAAGTAAGATATAATATTTAATTAAGCAATAAAATAAACACTTAGGCTATGATCATGGATTTAAGTTAATGGATAAATCTTTAAGAACAAGCGTTAAGCTAGATTTAACATAAGTAAATTTGGTATATGAGGATATTAATATGTATCGAGTTAGAAACTCACAAAGAATTTATGTTGGTAGTAAGGAAATTGTAAATCTAACCTAAGCTATTATAGGATACTTAGGCAAGCTTGTCATGAACTTGTACCCTACTTGTAAATGGTAAGATGTTCCTAATCAAAACTTAAGCATGGTTGTTGAAACATCCCTCGAAGATTGCATATTTCTTGTATTAGTTGTGCTAAAACTCTTACTTTAGTTTTCATGTGTAATGAAAAGGTGTTGAAATGCTTTGCATTGATTTTGAAAATAGTCTTTTTCCTTTTATATTTTTCTATTTATTATGATTTGGTAAATCAAACGTAATCAAGCTTAGTATGATGATTCTTCTATTAAATCTAATCTTACATTACCTCTATTTTCTAAAATTTATTGAAACTACCCTTAAGGTATTGGCTATTCTATAGCTTGTACAAGTACTTAGGTAAGGGCTCAAGTCAATAATAACTCCATTAAGAAGGCCATAAAATAATATGTAGATAGAGGTGAGTGGGTAATACCAAACTAACCTAATTCTATCCAAATATTGGGTGGTTAAAATACTTCCTAAAGAAGTTGTTGATAGGTTATATATTTGGTCTAGTTCCTATGTTGGATGTAACAAAATTATGGATCTCATTATATATTTCCATGCTAAACTATATGTGAACTTTGTTCCATTATTTGGTTTAGATTTTGTGTATAGATTTTTTTTTATGGTTTTGACATATTGGTATTAGAGCATGATTTACTACCTAGAGAACTTTGGGAAATATTTCTTACTAATTTCTTCTGAGTTGTTATTTGTTTCACCATAAGATGGTGAGGATAAGATATAAAATTTCATATAATAACCCAATAAATGTTAACTCAGGTAGATAAATATGTCAAGGTTGTAGGTCTAACATTCTTAAGAGAGAAGAATCACCTCTTAATAATGTTGATAATAATGTTGAGGGCTTTAACTATGAGGAAAAGAATACTAACATTAACTAAGAAGTAGTTTTGAATGGAATTCTATTTTTATTAAATTCCTTTCAAAGTAAACTAGACAATCAAGAACAAAGGTTGAAAAATTTAGAAGGTGTTTTAGTTGAAGAAATTCTAGTTAGAGCTGAAAATCAAGTTAATGATCTAGAACTTCAAAATAACCTCATAATATGGATGATCATATCATTAAGGAGCTAAAATAGTTGCCTCCACCCACCTTTTCAGATGAGGAATTAGGTGGTGAGAGTATCAACCTATCAATTAGTAGGAGTTATAGCTCTTTGGTGGAACCATCTCTATGAATTAGAGGGTTACCAACCAATGAATCTTACCTAGCCTACCTTTGAAAGGTAGTTTAGAAAGAGGTATCTTTGTTTTAACTTCAAGGAATAGAAAATAATTTATTTTTAGCTATTGAAACAAGAGAATGTGACTATGATTGAGTATGAAAACAAGTTCTTGAATCTGCTACATCATGTTAACTACATGCATAACAAAGAAACTAAAGTCACTAAATTTAAGCTAGGGTTGAAATAAATACTAATGCATGATGTGAATATGACTAATCCTAAGACTTTAACTATGGATATAAGGGTAAAATAAAAAGAGAAGGCTCATCAAAAGGCAAGACAAAATTTTAAACAAAATAGATAACAATCTAAGAGTAAAAATTTATCTCCTAATAATTTAAAAAAAAATTATTCTAAACATATATTTACAAGGAGTACAAGTGGTTTAAATAAATTTAAATGGAAGAATATGAATTTTAAGAATTTTAGTTCTTTTAAGACTACTAATTTTAAAAGGAATCCAACTCAAGGTAGTTAAAATGTGCCTGCTACTGAAGCCGACACTATTCTTATGATGCCAAAAAGAACTATAATATGCTAAAAATGTAGAGATAATCATTACCATAAATATTTTCCTAAGCTAAAACCCAACCAATCATCTAATCATAGACTGTATGCACTTGTGGATAATAGAAACACTAATTTCCAAGCAACTCCTATTGAAAGCAAAGGTAAAATAAATATTTTTTCTATTTCATTTTTGTTTGATTTAGGAACAATTGATACTTTTATAAATCCCAAGTTATTAACATGTTGTAATTTAAATCCAATGACTTTGAAGGATGGTTAGGATGTAGAGTTTGGCTCAAGTAAAAGAGTAGCAATTATTGAGTGTCTTGAGGGAGTAAGACTAGACTTAGGTGTTTTTCAAACCCAATTTAATTTATTTATATCTCCTCTTGGATATTTTGATATTATCTTAGGTATGGATTGGTTGCAATAGCATAAATCCAATTTATATTGTTATATCAAAGTGATATATTAATGTAATGATTTTGGAAAACTTGTAGAAATTCAAGGTTTGTTGAAATAAAAAGTACATACTATAATATCAGATTTATAACTAAGAAAGAAATAAGTAAAGATTATAAGTTATATGTTATTTTAATTAAATAAACTACACCTAAAACAATAATGGCATTTGAGAAATATCCATTTTTACAAGAATTTTGTAATGTTTTTCTAGATAAATTGACTGGTTTGCCTCCTAAATATGAATTTTATTTTTCTATTGATGTAATTCTAGGGGTAACCCCTAAATATGAAGAACCTTATCATATGAATGTAGTAGATTTATAAGAGTTGAAATCTTAAATATAATAACCATTAGAAAATAGAAGTATTAGGCCAAGTGTGTCACCTTGGAGTGCACCAGTGGTCTTTATAAAAAAAGGGATAGAACCTTGCAATTGTGTGTTGACTATCACATGATTAACAAGGTTATCATTAATAATTGTTATCATTTTCCAAGGATATATGATATGTTTGATAAAATTAAGGACAAATCTATCTTTTCAATGCTAGAATTGAGATCAGGATATCATTAGCTGAGGATCAAGGAAGAATATTTCTATAAGATGACTTTTAGAATAAGGTATGGATATTAAGAGTTTAAAAAATGCCTTTTGGTTTGACTAATGCACCTAATACATTTATAAACTTAATTAATAATGTATTTAAGTATTTTATAGACAATTTTATTCTAGTATTCTTTGATGATATAATGATATATTCTAAGAATGCAGTTGAGCATGAACAACATTTGTGTTTAGTGCTAAAAAGTCTAAGGCAACATAAAGTATTTGGTAAGCTATCTAAATATGCTTTCTTTTTAGTTTGAGATTCACTATTCGGGTCATATTATATCAAAGGCTAGTATTTCTATTGATCTAGGAAAGATTAAATTTATTCAAGAGTGGCATGCTCCTAAAAAAGTACATAAAGTATGTAATTTTATGGGACTAATTGGTTCCTATAGAAGATTTGTTGAATTTTTTCTAAGTTGGTTAACCCTATAAATTCCTTGTAATGTAAGGGTAAGAAATTTGTATGGATTACTGAATGTGAACAAGATTTTATGAAACTTAAAGAGTTATTAACTTCAACACTTGTATTTGTATTAGATTTGAATATAAATTTTGAAATATGGGCTGATGCATGTAAAGAAGGCTTGGTAGGTGTATTAACTCAGGATATTTTAGTTATGGCTTATGAGTCAAAAAAATTGAAGGAATATGAGAAGAATTAAACCATTATTGACCTTGAGCTTACTACTATTGTTCATGCTTTGAAGCAATGGAAACATTTTTTGCTAGGTAAGCATTTTGTGGTAAAATATAGTCACAATAGCTTGAAATATTTATTGTCTAAGGATGACTTGAATGTACACCAATGCAGATGACTAGAATTTTTAAGTAATTTTGATATGAATATTTCATATGTGAAAGGTAAGGATAATCATTTTATTGATGCACTCAAATGATGCATGTATTTTACTACCTTATCAGTTCTACATAAGAGTTTTAGAACTAAATTATTGAAACAATAATGTTCTTATAAGTTTTGCCAAGATATAAGTATAAATTTGGATGATGACCTTGTTAAAAAGATTTTTTCTAATTTTTAGTTGATTTTAATTGTTTAATTAGACATAAAAATATAATTTATGTACCTAATTTTGGTGGCTTAAGGAATATTTTGATGAAATAAGTGCATGAAACACCTCATTTCTCTAATCCAGGTGTCATGAAGATGATCCATGAACTAAAAAGGTTGAATTATTGCCCTAAAATGAAACATGAAGTTGTTGACTTTATGTCAAGATGTTTGGAATGCTAACATGTGAAATCTAAACATTTCCATCCATGAAGATTGTTGTGCCCTCATGATATACCATGAGGTAAGTGGGCTATGATTTATTTGAATTTCATAGTTGGTTTTCTAAAATCTAAAAGCAAACATGATACTATTTTGGCTGTAATAGATAAATTTAAAAAAGTTGGTCATTTCATTATCATAAATTTGACTAATGATGCATATGTGTTTGCTTATTAGTTTGTGAAAGAGATAGTATGGTTGTTGTTAAGCATGGAATATACTGAGAGGGGGGGGTAAATCAATATATTATATATCTTATAAATCTTTCCCTTTATCAAATTCCACTTAATCAAACATTCAAGATATGCAATAAAACTCAAACAATAAACATCACACAGGATAGAGAGAGACACCATATATAACGTGGAAAACCAATGTGGGAAAAACCACAGAGAATCAATCTCAAATATATTTGTGAGAACAAACCCATAAGAGCACCATACCCCTTTGCCGAGTACCAACCTCAGCTACAATTTGTGAGCACCAACCCACATGAGCTTCAAACCCCTTTGCCAAGCACCAACCTAGCACCTATTCATGAGCACCAACCCACAGGAGCACCAACCCCTTTGCCGAGCACCAACCCAACAAAAATTCATGAGCACCAACCCATAGGAGCACCAACCCCTTTGCCGAGCACCAACCCAACAACAATTTGTGAGCACTAACCCACATGAGCACCAACCCCTTTGTGTATACCACACACCTATCTCTCAATGTTGCTATCTCAACAAATGATAGATCAATACAACATCTCCTTCCTCTCTCTCACCTTTGCTCTTCTAAGCTAGATATAAAAAATAAAAATCATATTCATCTCTCACAATTACTCTTCTAAGCTAGATATTACAATTATCAAATCAACCTCTCTCTTCCATATTACAAATGGCTACTCAAGCCTTTATTTATAGCTTTCCAAATGACCTTTGGCCTTCCCCATTTGTGACCTTTCAATCCTCATGGAAAATGGCACCAATCTTGGATGACCCTTCATATTCAAGCCTTTGAAAAGTCATGTGGTGACCCTTCATGACCAAAAACGTTCTTCCCACTTTTGTCCTTATCTTTGGTGACTTTTCGTATTCCTTAAAGTGTCCCTTCATGAGAAATTCACCCTTATTCTTTTGTCTTCACTTGGTGACTCTTGGTATTCCCAAAAATGACTCTTCATGGGAAAATGCATCCCATCCTTCTTTTGTCTTTACCCCATGGCTCTTCGACTTCTCCATGGGCCCTTCTTTTGTCTCATATGCAACCAAAAATATATTCATTAATATTAAATAAATATTAACTCATATTAGCCAAGATATATTTATTACAAACAACATTAAATGTAATGAGGCCTTTATCACTAATAATCCTAAACCTTTGACATCAATGACAATATTTCCAACAATCTCCCCCTTTGTCATTGATGGCAACCTCAATCTTGAAACTGCCACATCCTGTCACCTGCACATACCATCATCTAAAAACATACAATAACTCTCCCTTATTGTAGTAACCTGTACCTATTCCCTGTACCTATTTTCTACACCTATACCTATTATTCTCCCCCTTTAACATCAATGGCAAAGGGCCTATTTGGAGCTAACACTTAGCTCCCCCTGACTTGATGCTAAACCTTAATGGTAGGAAGTAAAAGAAATTACTCCCAACTCCTCTCGCTGATCTTTGAATGTATCCTTTGATTGTGCCTATGAGAAGATATTTGACAAATCATTTCCTGTCCTTTGAGAATCTACAGTCAACTCATTTGAATAGTTCCTTATAATCTCACAACCTTTTGCATGAAAATTTAAGGTGTATCCTTGATCTCACATATTTGACTTACACTCAATAGATTATACTTACAAAACATTCTTAGCTTTGGTTCTACTAATATCCAAATTTAAAATACCTTTTTTGGCTATCCTGGTAGTGGTTTTATCTTTGAATTTCACTTATGCCACTATTGATATTCTTTACTCTTATCTCCTATCATATGCCTCGAACATCTTCTATCAACGAACCATGGCTGATCTTTATTTCTTACATGCAAACCTGTTTGCACCAACATAGAATCTTCAGGTTGTTTCTTCTACCATGAACATATCTGAACCTTCTTCCTAATGAATAGAGTTTTGAAACTCTGATCCTCCTTGATTGAATCTGCATGAGTATCCTTTTCCTTCTTTCTAAAACTATTAGCTCTTTTTCAACATTCTAATATCTTATGACCATAATCATTTGAAACACTGCATATGCAAGAATCATTCTAATAGCCTCAAACCATAATACTGATGAAAAAATTTCTTCAAAAAATATATTCCCTCAAAAGATATACAAATTAATTTTCCAACTCACCTTCTTGTCATGCAACATAGCTAAGACCCAATAGCATCCACCATGCTTCAATTTTCTTAAAAAGTGTCTCCTTGAAGCCTAGAAGATACACCCCCACACAATAGGGTTTTAGAAATAAATCTCAAGAGATTCCCACATCTCCTCTGTTTCTTCCTTGATCTTCTTGTGTTTTTCTTTTAGAATCCGTTTAAGCATGTCTAACCTTTTTGACTTACTAACCTTATAATTTATAATGTTTTTCTTTTTCTCAACTTTTGCAACTATCTTATCTTGACAAAGCTCATGCTCAAATGTAACAAGAGATTTTGCACAATCCTTCCTATCTGATTCTTTATCTACTATAGCAAGTAATTCATTTTCACTTTTAAACTCAACCTAATCAACCTTTAATATTTTAGGTCTCCAAACCTTAATTTGACTCTTCTCATATCTTTTAGGGGCTATGTAACCTTTGACATACTTTGAATATCTCTTTACTTTATTTTGACAAAATTTAGCAATATGTCCAACCTCATGACAACAAAAGCAAACAATATTTCTCATACCTTTTTCTTGAATGTGACTGAGATGTCCCTTTCATTGATTACTTCTCCTCATATAGTCTCTTGCCCTATGACCAACATGATGACAAACAAAACAACGGCCATGAAAATAATTTGAAAACTTAAAAGCATTGGGCTGCCTGATTGACTTCTTTGATTTGCCTTCAAAATCAGCATCCTTCTTTCCTTGGACCAATATTTCATGATATTTCTCAACCTTGATTATAATATTCTCATGATTATCATTTAAATAACCTAACTCATCCTTCAACTGATTACACTCTTCTTCTTTTGATATTAAAATTGAATTTTCAACCTCTAACTGATTCTTAAGATCCTGAATAAATATCTTATTTTCTTTTACTTCTATAGACAACTTAGAATCCAAGATACACACCTTTTCCTTAAGATCCTCAACCATAGATTTCAACTCTTGATTCTCCTTCTTTAGCTACTTGGTCATCTTATGCTTTTCTTTGATATACCTTCAAACTGTTAAACCCTTTCTGAAGGAACCTACTCTGATACCAATTGTTAAACATGGAATATACTAAGAGGGGGGGTGAATCAGTATATTATATATCTTATAAATCTTTACCTTTATCAAATTCCACTTAATCAAACATTCAAGATATGCAATAAAACTCAAATAGTAAACATCAAACAAGACAGAGAGAGACACCAGATATAACGTGGAAACCCAATGTGGGAAAAACCATAGAGAATCAATCTCAAATATGTTCATGAGAACAAACCCACAGGAGCACCATACCCCTTTGCCAAGTACCAACCTCAGCTACAATTCATGAGCACTAACCCATAGGATCTTCAAACCCCTTTGCCGAGCACCAACCCAACACCTATTCGTGAGCACCAACCCATAGGAGCACCAACCCCTTTGTCGAGCACCAACCCAGCAAACAATTCATGAGCACCAACCCACAAGAGCACTAGCTCCTTTGCTGAGCACCAACCCAACAATAATTCATGAGCACCAATCCACAAGAGCACCAACCCCTTTGTGTATACCACACACCTATCTCTCAATGTTGCTATCTCAACAAATGATAGATCAATACAACATCTCCTTCCTCTCTCTCACCTTTTCTCTTCTAAGCTAGATATAATAAATACAAATCATATTCATCTCTCACAATTACTCTTCTAAGCTAGATATTACAATTATCAAATCAACCTCTCTCTTCCATATTACAAATGGCTACTCAAGCCTTTATTCATAGCTTTCCAAATGACCTTTGGCCTTCCCCCTTTGTGACCTTTCAATCCTCATGGAAAATGGTGCCAATCTTGGATGACCCTTCATATTCAAGCTTTTGAAAAGTCATGTGGTGACCCTTCATGACCAAAAATGTCCTTCCCACTTTTGTCCTTATTTTTTGTGACTTTTCGTATTCCTTAAAGTGTCCCTTCATGAGAAATTCACCCTTACTCTTTTGTCTTCACTTGGTGACTCTTGGTATTCCCCAAAATGAATCTTCATGGGAAAATGTGTCCCATCCTTCTTTTGTCTTTATCCCGTGGCTCTTCGACTTCTCCATGGGCCCTTCTTTTGTCTCATATGCAACCAAAAATATATTCATTAATATTAAATAAATATTAACTCATATTAGCCAAGATATATTTATTACAAAAAACATTAAATGTAATGGGGCCTTTATCACCAATAATGCTAAACCTTTGACATCAATGACAATATTTCCAACAGTTGCATGGTGTGTCTAAAATTATTACTTCTAATTGAGATAAAATTTTTAATTCAAGGCTTTGGAAAAATCTAACTTCCACTTTTGGTACAAGGTTGAAATTTAGTTTATCTTATCACCCAAAAATGGATGGTCAGATGGAAAGATTAAATCAGGTCATGGAAGACATGTTAAGAATGTATGTCATGGATCAATAAGTTAAATGTGAAGATTATATACACCTAGTTGAATTTGATTATAATAATATGTATGGATGCTCCTTTTAAAGCTTTGTATAGATGCAGGTGTATAACTCCACTTAGCTGAGAAAGTTTAAAAAATATGACTATTGTTAGGCTTGATATTTTGTAAGATTTTGATAGGCAAATGGAAAATATAAGGTAGAATTTAATACTACCTATGATAGGAAAAAGAGTTATGGTGATTTGAAAAGGATACCATGTGAATTAATAGTGGGAGATAGGTTTTTTTCTCATGTTATACCATAGAAAATTTCAATTAAATTTAGAAAGTCTTCCAAACTAGCCCCTCAATTTGTAGGACCCTTTG
This sequence comes from Torreya grandis, assembly GCA_037957365.1. Taxonomy (NCBI): domain Eukaryota; kingdom Viridiplantae; phylum Streptophyta; class Pinopsida; order Cupressales; family Taxaceae; genus Torreya; species Torreya grandis. The sequence goes on from JARHVA010002858.1 coordinate 1,797,153, forward strand.
AAATTTTGGAGAAAATTAGTCATGTTGCCTACTAGCTAGACCTTTCACCTTCCTTGTCTTAGATTCACAATGTGTTTCATGTTGATTTATTGAAAAAGTATATTCTTAATCCATCTCATGTTTTGGATTAGACTCATCATCAAGTTTCAAAAGAGGAAAAGATGTAGTTAGATCTAGTGAATATTCTAGACTATCATAGCATTAAATTGAGGAATTATGAGAATTTTCAAGTGTTGGTTCAATGGAATCCTCTATTCAAAAAAATTTATACTTGGGAAGATAAGAGTCCTTTCATTCAACATTATCTTTGGATATTTTGATAATTGAGATGACTCTTTTCCAAGTGGGAGAGGATGTCATGACTATAATTAACATACCTTTAATTCATTTGTGTTGATGTAGTCTAGATATGAACTATTTGAGCCATATTTTGTTATTTTAGTATGGTGTTATAGCTCTGCGACCTATATTAATACATTTTTATTATAATTATTGAGACAATTATGGATTATATTTTCATTACAACATTTAATATTATTATTTAATGTGTACTAATTCATTATTTAGTTGGATATATTATTTAATTTTTTATTATATTTATTATACCTAGATGTACAGATGCTACTGATAGTTTATTTATTGACTATAAGGATAGGTACATGACCTAGGTTGTGTTCAGAGCCAAGAAATAAGGAAAAATATAGAAATAATATGGATAAATAAAATAATGAATTCTAACATAAATTTGAGCTTGCTGATATTAATGATTTTTTCATTGTGTTTTTATTAGTTAACTACTATGTGTTATCATTTTATGATTTATTTCATTATTAGTTGATTTGAGTAACCTTTTACATTTGTACAAACATCATTTTATTTGATGTTAGAATTTGAGAGATGGTTTCATTGATTATCATTATTTGAGTCATAATTATTTGGTGACTTTTGCCTTCTTCTTGATGTTATTATTTTTCCATTATTTTGGTGTTTTATGTTTTCATGAACTCAATGCTTGTCAACTTTGACAGTCTATTTTGGTCACATAATTGATCCTATGATTTAACAATTATTTTTGATTATCAATGTCTTATTCATTTCTCATTTATCTTAATGTTATTATCTTAATGTTTTAAATCAACCTTATATAGTTGTGATCTTGTATTAAATGAATCTTAATGATGCTTTATTTAAGCTTGTGTACTTAGGGTTTGAGCATTATTGAACAAATCTTGATTTTTTTGTTCATTTGGCATGTTTATTAAAGCCAAGGTTTGGCTTGGGGGAATTTTGTTAGGATACTTGACCCACATGGGGGATTTGGTAATTAGTTTGGTTGTGTTTTTTGGTAATCCAAATGACTTAGGGGTTATGGAATTAGATCGAATTACCATACAAGAGGGGTCAAGATGCTTCTTTGGATTTTTAGGTTTTGTTACATTTATTTTGGACTCAATATTGAAAAGATTGAATCCTTGGGGAAATTTTTCCAAATTTTTTGGCATGGTGTCAAAGGGGAATGTAAGGTATTTTTGTATGAGGTTTTTTGGGTGTTGGAACTATAGTTCAATGCATTTATCTTGATGACCATACAAGAGTTATGAAGAGTTATCTGGGGTTTATTTTTGTATTTATTATTTGACTAGTTTGTTTGAATGAGGATTATTTTTTGAGTGTTGGTTTTTGGCATAGAACTTGGAGGCTAGAAGAGAAGAGGAATTATTTTTTGGTCAACTTACATCAATCAAGTGATGTATTTGAAGTTATGTGTTGATTTTTAGAAATATAGTTGAATGGAAAAAGAGTTAGGGCTTTAGCCATAAATATTGGCATTATTTCTACATTATTTTGGTTTTGGGTAAAACCTTAACTAGGGCCATAACGTTTGTTATTCTATTATGTTGTTTTTTCACATGGTGACCATGAATGGCTTGGCCATAGATTGGTTAAACACATTTAATGTTCTTGATGGATATTAATTTTAGTGTGTATGTGTTTAAATCATTATGCATATATTTTATGGAATGAGTTCTTGTTTCACTATGAACTCATATTCTTTGAGCCTTTGGCTTTGGTTAAAGTGACTATGTATAGTCATCATGTTTATGTTTTAGTTGAAATCCATTGTGGAGTTGTTTTAGGTTATGGTTCAGTATAGGGACTGTGTGTGTTGATAATTTTTGTTGTATTTTATAAACCCACAATAGGGGTTTTTATTGATTATGCATGATTTGTATATAGTCAAAACCCTCAACTGAGTTGATGGTTGTATTATTGAAGCCATTATGGCCTTATTATGACTATTTGATTATTTAATGGTTTGATTGTGTTATATTTTCTTGAGCTTTTAATTATTTTTGAAACCATATGGCTATGGCTGGGTTAAGTGAACCAGCGTTTTTGATTTGGTGTGTTATTTTTGAAACCTTAACTTAGGTACAATCAAGTTTATGAAATAAAGTTAAAAAAAATAAAAATAAAAATATTGATAGTTATTTCAAACCGTGGCTAAAATGGGGGCAAAGACATATAGAGTCCCCATAGGGGTTCAAAATGATTGTGGGGATTTGTTAGAAAATAATTTACTATTATTATTTGATTATTTTATGCATGATTGTTTGATTTTTGTTGAATTATTTGGTTAGTATTAGTTTGACCAAAGTTTATGAAATCATGTTAAATTAATGGATTAATTCTAGAAATGATAATGGAAGTTATTATCAGTTCATGATTACATTTACTTATTTAAAGGATCATTGACTCATTAATTATTTTATTTGTTATGATTTTATTAATCATTATAGTTGACTTTTAAGTTTTTAATATGTTTAGTAAAGTCAATTTTGCTCAATAATATTATCTAAAGCTATACATAAGCTTTAATTAATTAATTCTTAACTGGTTGAGATTGCTATCTTTTTTTTTATAATTTTTATTTTTACTCAAAAATGTCTATTAAGTTAGTACATGAAGATGAATACCATGTAGGTTAATAGATTTATAATCCATATTTTATTTTGGAATAGAATATGGCCCATAAATTGAGAAGCCCAAAAAGAGAGTTGAATTCATAAATAGGTGCCAAGTTCATGGATCTTGGTTGGTTAGTTTATGTGTTTTGTGCTCTTTCAGTTGGTCATTTGTTTGAATGTTGTCAATATTGATTTGTTTCATAATCCTTTCTCCATCAATTCTTTGTTACCCTGATCTATATCTAATTAATGGTTGGGGTGGTCTAAGGCCAATTATGGTTGGGATCAATGGGACTAGTGAAATGGGTTTAACTTCATTGGATTACATGTAATGATTGGATGCATTTCTTCTTACTTCAAGTTATGATAGTTGTTTCAAAATGAATTAAAATTATTATGTAATTCTTATGGATGTAATTCATGTTAGTCATCCTAGTTGTATTTAACACAAAGTGATGTAACATTGACATGTATGTTTAATTTATGACATAGTCATAGTTGATCAATTGATTATTTGAGTAATATGGTATTTCTAGTTTAATATGAATTTACATTTTTTCATAAATACTTTGATATATGAAAATAGTTGTGAGTTATTTATTCTATACTATTAGCTAAAAAATTAATTGGATTAAGTAGTTTGAGAAGTTAAATTGAATGTTTTAGCATCTTGAGTTGTTATATAACATTGGCTTTATATTGACTCATGATATGTAAATATATTCATGTCTTTTAATTATAAATCATTGTTATGGTGATTAAGGAAATTACTTGGTTATTTGAATATGTAAATAATAGTTCTTGAACTCAGTTGTAAAATATAGATTGAGTATGGCATCATTCATTTCTTATGAGTGTAAAGAGTTAAAACATAATGTTAATATGTTAAAGTTACTTTGTATGATTATTCTTAATCATAAGCATATACAAGATAATCAACATTATACTTGAATATGTCTACTTGTAATAAGCACTGTAATGTAGTAATTTAGGTGAAGTTGAAAGTAATTTTAAATGGTATTTTCAAATCCCTATATATATTATGAAACCTATTTGTGACATGGATTAACTAATGAAAGTGTTGAGAATTCATTTAGACTTGGACTATAACTATATGATTTTATTAACTAAAATCCTTGTAATTTAATTCATGAAATTAATGGAATTGTATTTAGTTTAATACTTGTCATGAACTTGTACCCTAATTATAAATGGAAAGATGTTCCTAATCATAACTTAAGCATGGTTGTTGAAACATCTCTTGAAGCTTTCATATTTCCTGTAGTAGTTGTGTCAAACCTCATACTTCAATTTGCCTATGTAATGAAAAAGTGTTCAATTACTTTAAATTGATTTTGGAAATAGTCCTTTTCCTTTGATCTCTATCGAATTCTTGTTATTTGGTAAATCAAAATTAATCAAGCTTAGTATGATGATTCTTATATTGAATTTGATCTTACTATGCTTCTATTTTCTATAATTTCCTAAAAATACCCTTGAGGTACTGATTGTTCTATAGCTTGTACATGTACTCGAGTAAGGGCATACATCAATTTGAATCTATTAGGAAGGTTGAAACATAGTATGTGTATAGAAGTGAGTGGGTAGGAATACACTTACTTCTATCCAAATACTAGGTGTTTAAAATACTTCCTAAAGAGGTCATTGATGGGTTATGCACTTAGTCTAGTTCATATATTCATTGTAACATATTTATGGATCTCATTACGTGTTTGTATGCTAAACTCTAGGTGAACTTTATTCTGTTATAGATTTTTTTGTGTGGTTGTGACACATACCTTACAATTATGTTTATAAATGTATTGATTAAATGTGTTGATTTTTCTATGGAAATTAAATGTAATGCAACTCAGCCTCTATAAATTAAATGTGATGCAATTTCATATATTTAAATTACATGTGATGATAGTTCTTTTCCTAAAATGAAATTTCATGATATTCCTTATTGTGAAATGAAATATCATGATAGTCATTATCGTAAAATGAAATGTCATGATATTCCTTATTGTGAAATGAAATATCATGATAGTCATTATCGTGAAATGAAATGTGATGATATTACTTTTATAGAAATGAAATGTGATAGAACTTCTCATTTTGAAATGAAATATGATGATAGTCCTTCTCTTAAAATGGAATGTCATGATAGTCCTTCACATGAAATGAAATGTTATGATAGTCCTCATGAAATTAAATGTCATGATAGCCCTCGTGAAAAGAAATCTCATGATATCATTCTCTAGAAATCAATTATGATAATACTACTTCTATAAAAATGAATTATGATGATAATCCTTCTATGAAATGTGGACATAGTTATAAATCATACAATAATGTCTCTACCGATATGGAAAGTGATAAATTTTCTATGCAATGCAATGATAATAATATTTGTGAAAAGTATAATATACTTATGTCTAAGATATATGGTGAGATGAAACTAATGAATGAATCTTTTCAAACCAACACCATCCCTAATAAACATATAATTTCATGGTGCATACCATAGGTGAACTTAAAAAATAAGTTGTTACTTTAAATTTATGATCTAATTCATGTAATGATCACTTAGATGATAATGTCATATTAGGGAAACCTATAATGAAAATGCTATTTAACTACCCTTATATTTAAGGATTTTTTATTCCCATGTTTATCTTTTTTGATGGTCATGGATATCCCCATGACCACCTGATTCAATTTGTAGATTCTTTTGGAAAACATTTAAATTATGAGAGAATATTATTGAAATCACTTCACCTAAGTCTAGTAGGTGAAACCTTGAATTGTTTATTTAATCTATCCAACATGTCTATAACTATCTTTAAAAATATAGAAAGGATTTTCTTATCTCATTTTAATAAGACTAATACTCCTAGATTAGCATTAAATCATCTCAAAATCCTTTGACAAGGTCATGATGAATTTATGTAGGATTACTTTTTAAGATTCATAAGTACATTACATTGTCTAATGTATCAAACTTTGGATTTATAAAACCCATTAATCTTAAATAATGGTCTTATATATCAACTTAAGGAGATAACACTATAAAATAATAATCCTTATTTTGATTGAATTTACATGGATATCTTTGCTTATATGTCTTATCTTACATGTACACATATTTACACTTCTAATTCTTCTAGTTCTAAAAAATCAACAACTTCAAGTTTTAAAAGTGAATCTTCACTTAAGAAGGAAGATCCAAGAAAGGTAATGGGTAATATTTAAATCCAAAGTAAGTTAATTGATAGGAAGGAAGATCCAAATATTTTAACTCATAAGATGTCATTTTATTCAAGTCTCACTCCTTCAAGTGTAAATCAACTTATCCAATTTGAAAGGTTCAAGGATACACAAAGTGATATTTTATGAACATGAATTTATAATAAGTTGATCAAATGCCTTATAATCACCATCATCCTACACATTATCTAACATGACTAGGTGTAAGATCATTTTCTAAGTATGATCATATTAATAGGCATAGAGATAACAATTTTTATACATTATAAAATAAAATTGAATAACTTTAGGATGGGGGTGTTAATAAATTTTATAAATATAACAATACTCCAATAGGTTTGCTTCTCCATCTTCTCCTATTGCACATCTTACAAAGGCTGATATATTCCAATAAACTCCTAAAAAGTAACCAATGGTCAATCAAGCTTTTATAGAAGGTAAAAATAGAATAAGAACTTCTAGCTTAAAATATACAAATATCAATTTATCTTAAGATGTTCCTAAAAGAGAATCGATGGTAATTTTAGAAATTATAGAAGGTGAACATAGAAATTGTATTGTTGTCAATGATATAACAAAATTCAATGCATGTACAAATGGTTTTATTAAGGAATCAAGATATGATGAACATGAGTTGTAATATATGAAAATTTATGAGGATGCTATAGGGCATGTTAGTAAACCAATTTCTTTGGGACTAAGATATTGAGGATATTATTCTATCTAAATCCTATTATTATATAATCTAATACAATACATAGAAAATTATGGTTAAGGTAAATGGAAGCAAAATTGGATAAGATTAATATGACTGTTTCATTTGATTTCAAATATGGCTTGCTTACATATTAGAGAGATAGTAAATTTAAATAAGACTCTTTTTAAGATAAAAATTACATCTCAAAGCACAAAATAATGGATACCAAAGTAAATTCAACAAAGTATAAATCAAGGCATTACATAGGTAAATAGTACTCCATAGAAAGAGAAATAAAATAAATAAACTCAAAATATTATCATGGGATAGGTACCACTACATACATCATCTCAAGTGGTTTTAACACAAGTATATAATACAAGTGAAAGTTTTCATAATAGTTTAACACCACATGTATATCAATAGGTTTTTGTTACTCATAAAGGTCAATTTAATGAAAAATATTATATCCAAGTGGCTGGTTAGATGATTCCATCCTAATAAGTTTTTCCAATTGTGATGAAATCATTAATTAGTTTTAATTAATGATATATTTGGTGATTCAATTTTATATTATTAATGTGTCACATAGATATGTTGTCATTATTTTTGCTAAGATAACATGGGTACATCCCAAGAGTAAAAAATTAAATAAAAAACATCCTGGGGGAATACCCCATTGACAAAGATTGATTCAGACCCTTTAAATTGGATATCAAGGTGCTATCCATTGATGGTGGATTAACACACCCAAGAACACCAAAAACATAAAACACAAAAATTCACATCATATTTCAAAACCTAATTACATAATACATCCCATAGGGAAATATGCACATTACAAAACTAGGCTAGATGCCTTCATCCTACTAACAAAGATTAAAAAAGGATTTAAATCATTATTCACACAAGTAAATCAATCCAAATTACCTCCACACTTTCATTGATATTAGCTTTGACCCTAGACTTCCCACCTACCATCACAACTATTCCCCTCCCCTATTTTGGTCCTACCTCCCCTTCTTCCACATCGTCAATGTCACAATAACCTAGAGGTTTGAAAACACAGTACTGTAGGATCCTAGTGCCCAAAATTTTTGCCAAAAATTCCAAAACATTATATAACTTAACTATCCTATCCATAATAGCATGACAATGTTCTACTACTTCTATACCCATTATATGCACTAGCTCCTCAGATTTTAAGTGTTATTTATGTAGGGATAAATACTTAGCTATGTTTAAAAATAAATTGACCTTGATTATTCATCAAGATGCATAAAATACATTCTTGTGCATGAGTGATTGATTATGATCTAACAAATGTTTTTCATGCACTTCATTATATCCTTGTCTTCCACCTCCTCCATTATTGTTTTCGCCTTCCACACCATATTGCACCAAATTCACATGTAAGGATTCTTGATATCCTTATCCATAATCTCAATAAAGTTATTGAATATTACATCCCCTATTAATCACATATCAGGGGATACTCTCTTACCTATTTTATTTATACTTGCACCACCTTCATCTTTTGTGTTCATTTTCCTCTATCTATGTCTTTTAAATATAGATGTCGACCCAAAAATTCACTCCTCTTAATAGCTCCTCTATATTGAGATAAGGCATGACTTGACATACACCATAATTCCTCAACTCATAGAATATAGAATTATCCACTCTATCCACATAAACTTATCAATCCTCCTGAATGCCTTTTCCATCCTCTCACACTCTTTTTAATTATTACTCCTTAATTCCTGTTATCGATGAATTTGAATGACTCATATGCCCCAACTTATTTTTATTATTGTTATTATAACTAGGTATTATAGATAAGTTCTTTTTATTAACCCATTTGTGTAGTCAAGCACTTATCTAGTTGTCCAAGTTAGTTTTAGACTTGTTACAACTAGGTACATATATGGAATAATCTTGTATCACTTAAAATTTATCACTTGAGTATGCTGAAATCGATTCACATAAGGTGCACACCTTATGTGCTCACCCAAAAAACATAAAAAAAGAGACGGGGAATGTATTGGGATAGTCATGCTATGGCATAACTCATTCTTCAAGGGGATTGGCCATTACCATAATGGCATTGGTAAGTTCATTAGTGCAAGTTTTTTTGGGTGAAGTCTAACTATCTGTAGGCATAAAGCTTATTTGGGGAACTCATTATGGACATAGGGGAATGATCTTATAATGGGCTAATCCTAGGATGTTAAGGGTTCAAGCATTTATATTACTAAACTAAGCATCATTTAGGTGCTTGGGTGGATAAGGGAATTAATTATTTCAAGGGGTTCATACTCGAGCTAGCACTCATGACACATGTATCAAATCTTAGGTACATGCCCTTTCCTACACTTAGGTTATTTTATAGTTTAGGTTGACATCATTATTTAGCACAAAGATGCCATTAATGACTTAGAATAAAAATTTGATTAACAACACATTCATATGTCAAAATTACACTACTATAACTATTACATTCATTTCACATTCAAAGAACCTTTCCATAACCATATAAACTAGATCAATAAATAATAGATAGGTACAGTACCATTCTTATATTACTAAGGTTTAAATAATAGAGTTCATATTAATAGAAATAGAGCACATGCTCATCTAAATAACTATCAACCCAAAGTCTCACATGCAAGCTTGGGCACTACAAGGTTGATCTTCATAGGTATCCATGTTAAAAATAAATTTTAATGGTGGTTGATTTTCTATCCTTAGAACCAATTCTATAGAGATTCACTATCTCATAGATGCATCTCTCTACTCACTGGCTAAGGCTTGGTTTTATAGCACTCAAGATCATCTTCTTGCTCGGGTGGAGGGTGCATGTTGGGTGTTGAAATGGATCCTTGGTTGATCATTCTACCATATCCATCACCTTTCACCCTTTAGACTCTAGTTTCCATGTGTAGATACTCATGAAGATACCCCACAAAATATGGGTACTAGTTAACCACCTACTAGTTGGTGTAAGATGATAATTGATCCTTGTAGTTGGTGTAAAAGATACCAAACTAGAAATCATTCCACATGATTACCTCACATCAAGATGTCTACTAAGTTGGCATGGGTCCATACTTATGCAAAAAGGGGACCAATACTAGGCATAACAATCTTATAATAAAAATGGGAGAAACTCTTACCAAGTTATTAATTCACAAAGGAGATCATGTCTTAGACTATATGAATTTCTACCCTCCCACACAAGACTATCCTTCTTATTCTATATTTCCTCTGATTTTAAATCTAGATATCTTATCAAATATCCATTTATTAGGGTGTGATATTCTTTTATAAAATTTATATTCCACTCCTTATATCATATTCTTTCCTTCTCCTAGACCTACACTACTTCATTAGATACCCAATTGGCAACTACATTTACTTCTTTCAACATGTTCTTAAATATCATTGACCCTAAAGTAAGTGAGATTTTTTGACAATATTCAATGATTGACCTAATACTCCAAGCCTTTACTTTCCCTAAAATGAGTACATTAATCACTACTTATAAATCACCTTCTACACTGAGCTTCTTCCATCCCTTCTTTTCTACTATTTTCATACCTAAATGAACATACCTTGCTTTTTCCATATTATTTGATTCAATTCCTAATTCTTGAGAAAATATATGAATCAAATACCCTTAATTATTTTAGAAAATTCACCTTGCATAAGATGGACCTAGATTACCTTCCTTCTTCTTACTTATTATCATATCATAAAATGTTGGGTAATAAGATTTATTTATCTAGAGTGAGAATTGGCTATGAATAATATCCATAGCCATGGACTATGGCTTACCTCATTATATTGAACACATGTTTCAAGCCACCTATTGATCACAATCATATTGAACACTTAGTCATCAAGTAGCCCACAAGGCCCCAAGCTTCTCATCTAGGTTAAAGCAATTATATACCCTTTATCAAGTATAACAATAAGTTTTATACCATACAAGAAGTACAAATACATATTTCACACACAAGCAACATATATAACATATTCCTAAGGATAAATGGGATACTTATCGATTCCCCTTCCTAAAATATATAAATGAAGATAATGCATGAGGAATTATGATTTGAGGGTGAATCTAGGGGTCCTATGGGAAACTTTTTATCTTCACATCCTCTTTATCCTATTAGATAATTAAACAAAAAATATTTATATTGTAGATGTAATCTACCTTATATTACAGTTTTGACCATTTTCCAAAGGTACATGAGACCTATGCTTGCTATGAGTGTATGTTACTTGGATTATTTGGAATACATAGTTCACATGAATCATCCATTGAATTAGATGAATCTAGGGGGCATTTAGGGTTATCCTCAACATGGTTATTAATAATATAACCTTTTTTTGTTTGTGTTATGGTGATAATTTTCACCCTTGGAGAGAGGTCTTTAGGATCCCTCTAACTAAGCCATAATATTGGGATAGCCCCAGGCTATGGGTAACCTATGATGGGGTTGAACCTTTAGAGAAAGCTGACTTCCTCTTGATGGATCTCCTAAACTAATGTTATTACAAGGAAAAGGGTTATAAAGGGGAAAAGGCCTCCTAAGAAAGTTAACTAGGTGATGCACCAAATAAAAATGGAAGATTCCCATAATATTGAACCCACACTAGATCAACATAAGACAATGCTAGCTCACATAACCTCATAATCTAGTTCAGTGCATAAGTGTTTCATGGACTAGGTTTAGGAAGAATACTAATATAGACCTACAAATAGCTTGAAAACACCAAAAGGAGGTTATAAAAGAGGTCAATGGATAAGGAAGATTCCTCTTCACTGTGCCATCATGCACAACTCACTCAACATAGATCTAAGGTAAGAGATAGGTAAAGAAAGTCTTTTATTACATCAAGAGGTAGTTCTTACAAATGCTTGATAGGGTTTAGAATAATCAAGAGGAGAATATCTTACAATATCTTGGAGAGTCCCCTAATACTCCCAAAAAATGAGCATCATTTTACAAATGAGAAAGAATGGGTAATATAGAGAAAGGGAGAAGAGAGAAGAGGGAACATGTTAACCAAGAAAATTAAATGAGATACCACCACATTTTCATCAAATAAAAACTATTTTTCTATTGACAAGCAATCTTTATTTTATCCTAATAGCCTCTGAATCATTTCATTGATTGAGAAACACACTAAAGGATAAGAATTTTCCAAAGGTGGTGATTCATGATCCTGTTTATGAAGAAAAACTCTTAGGCACCCTAAAAATATATTAAATATTCCAACTAATTTTTCCAACTAAATAACTCCACCTTGGTAATGTATTCCATCTTCTACTTGACTTGTTTTTGAAGATAAAATATTCATATCTATGGTTCTGATTGAGCCATGACATGTCTGCTTTGAGTGGTAGTAAGTACCTACTTTGTCAAGGATATAGCTATGTTGATAGATGAGACATTTATCCATAACTATGTATCTACCCCTACTCCATTTGAGCATAGGTATTTACTATAGATTCAAAACTAATCTAATTTATCAGTTTTCATATAGCTATAATATCGATGAAAACCTATAGGTTGTATAATCCTATCTCAACAACTTCTAGTCCATATTTGATCTATGTATTATGCCTTAAAAGACCTATTTTTACCTCTGAGCATTGATGGAAATTAAGAACTCAATTAATGCATATATATTTAAATAGAAATGATCATAGTCATGAAAAAATTCTACAACCTCAAAAGATGGGCTCTGTAATTTATAAATCTTTGAACTAGAGGTTGAGACTATGCTTTAATGGTGACATAACTTCATCATAACCATCCTAACTATATAAATATGTCCCATGTTTAATGAATGATTTACTAAGATTTAATGGTTACATATGCCCTTTGAAACATTGCTCTGGTTTGACTTAGGTCACAATTTTGACCTCTACTCAAAGTCTCATGTCTTCAAAATTTTAAAAACTATCAATCTTGATCTAAGCTTCTCATATTATGCCAATTGTCATCTCCCTATTTGTTTTCAGAATCCTACTGTCAGTATTTGACTCCTTAAGCTCATGTTCACTATAGATATCCCTTTGTATGAATGAACATGAGCCATAGATATTTATTTAGTCTAATGTGGTTGAGACACTTATTATCTACACATTTTCTTTTAGGATCTACTAACCTTTTGACCCACCATTCATTGTTAGATTTGCTTTGTATGATTGCACATGCATCTTCAATATATTTGGGACCATTGGCCTTGTTAGTCACCATTTATTTTTAGATCTATAATAAGGTACTCAAGATAATAACACTTATCATTGACACATTATGCTAACCTTTTGACTTGATGTTCATCATTGATCTTTGATGCATAATCAAATGTGCTCTGTTAGATCTTCGGGACCCACTGACACTATCACGCTGTCAATCACCATTGGATTTGATCTAAGATTATAATATTTAGACACTTCTCATCCACACATTTTCTCTTAAAACATTTTAATTTAAATGTCTATTTACCATAGTTTTAACTTGACATCTGCACACATGTTTCACTTTTCAAGTCTAACTTTAAATATTTATATCTTGAGATAGATAACTCATCAAGACATGAAATTTGTAGAGGATGATCTTGACAATAAATAAATAGATCCCATGTGATCCTTTAACTCTAGGAGGATTCTAAAATGAATTTATTAAATGTGTAATCATATTGACCTATTTATTTTTATGTGACATGTTGATGATGGTCTAGTTCTTATATTCTTGTGCAAGAACTCTCAAGGCTCCAAATGAGTTTCTAAGACTTGTGAAACCTACTTTATGTATATGAAGGTTATAATCACCATGAAAACCTATTTAACATTTTCATTTTACAATCCTAGACCTATTTTCAATCCTACTTCCCAAGGACCAAAAAATTATACTTTAAGCTTGCTTAAAGTGTTTCAAAAGCTTTACAAGCTCTATGTGATATTTGGACTACTCATTATATATATAACTATGTTCAACTCATACATCCAGGTAGAAGCTTTGTATGTGGGAAAAAATTGGCCACAATCTTTGACAACTCATAAGGAAGCATGCCTGCTATGCTTGATAACCCAGACTAGTTGCCTTATTTGATCCATTGGGCATGGAGTCATAAGTATTTGCTTCCTATCTGATAGAAATTGATACAAGGCTATCCCTTTTATATAAATCTTCTATTAAAGCAACAAGGACCAAAAATGAAAAAAACAATAACAACAAAGTGCCCAAGGCACTTTGGAAAATGAAACATATAACAAGAAAGGAAACTAACCTAAATAAAGCAAGGAAAACTAACCTACTAAACAAATGTGCACATAGGCACTTAGAGGAAAGTATAAAATCTACCTAACCTAAAATAACTAATCATAATAGAACCTATATAAAATCATTGACTAGTTGTATAAAATATCTACCATTTCTTACTAAGCTAATATGCTTTACAAGTTTGAGGGAAACCAACCAAAGATTAAAATGAGTGGATATTTAACATATTGGTGATATACTTCTCCAAGAATAAGAATAAAAACAAACTCACCTAGCCAATTTAATTGATTAGACATACAATCATCTTGGAGTGGATAGGTAAGTTGATCTAGCTCTTTTTGATGCTCAACTTTATGCTCTAAATTAAGCACTACAAGTGATGGCTCCTCCTTGTCATATTTCAATCAAGCTAGGTACCTGATAAGACATCCTCTTATCAATAAAAACAGTGAGAAATGAGATTTTACCTTACTTATGCACTTTTTTTCTCCATCATTATGCTCCTTAGGCATAATTATATCATAATCTCCTTGGAGAAGAACTTAGCCTACTCCTAAGGTCTCAAAAATACTTCAACTCACTTTCACTTGCTAGTATATGGTAGCTGATCTTGAGTTGATTAAGATATTCTCTTTGAAACACATGCTCATATTGAAATATTTGGTCACCCTCAAGGTCCTCCTCTATCACATAAATTGGTAGCTCATCAAACTACATTACCTGAGAATTTGAGATGTCTTCTTCATCAACCTCACTCAAGATTTCATCTTGTTTTTCAATTACAAATGAGGGTTGATTTGACCAACCAAGGTATAAAAAGAGACATTTATCTTTCTTAAGGTATGATTCATGATACTCTTCTTCATATATATATAATGGACCTTAAATAGTCCATTAAGGTCTATTCTATTTTTAACTTGAGGATTGTCCTCATCAGGATCCATTTCATTAGTGTCAAAGCCATACCAAGAAGGTTGGTTCAAATATGATTGTTACTTTTCTAAATGAAGTGAGCTACCTATCATGATCTCATCATAGAAACTTGCATTTTCCTCTTCAAGTTCACCTATGACTACAAGATCCTCCTCTATATTTTATATAACAAGTTCTTTCTCTAAGAGGGAGATGGTGGGAGGGTGAATAATTTCACCTTGCTTGTAGTTTATGAGAGTATCATTCCAGCTAAGGACCTTGAATAGTCTCTTTGATGGCTATTGAACTAGTACTTGGGATGCTTTAAGTAGCATATCTTCCTTATATAAACCTTTATGAATTGAATTCTATGAGGGGAATGTGTAATAAATAAATGCCTTTTCTTTATTTTAACTCTCTTCCTCTTTCCTCATCTTCAACTCTAACTCTTTGATTTGTCTATATATATTATCTTAGAATAGCTTCTCTTAAAGGTGGTTAGCGGACTCATGAATATAATAAGCACAAGAGGGATGGTATGAGTTACAAGAGGATTCTTGAGGAAGATAAGTGGAATATTGGGTCTTAATAATAGGTTGCTCCATAACAGTCCCCTTATTTCTTTGAAGGCTATTTTGGATTGAATTCTAATAAGGGAAGATCTTAGGAACACATGAAGAACTTGGAACACTCAAAGGATCACTTGTAGTGGTCTTTTGGGGAATAATGGGTGGCATATATGAGGGTTGAGGTGGTGTATATGAAGATACATGAGTTTGATGGAGTTGGACTTGCTATTCTTCAAGGCCTCTTAACTTATCCTCAATTCTTTGAATGTAACCACTTACATCCATCATCTCACTTGAGATGTTTTTCCAATTTGATAATTCAATAGATGCCCATTCTTACTTCATTAGTTGTAATGCATTACTCATGTCATGAATGATATGATTAGGGATATCTTAACCATATCCCCTTTATGTATTAAGGTCTTCATGTACCTTTGATATCATAAGAGCATTTTCTTCCAACTTGAAATGGATTAGTTTGGGGAATAACTAGGGACATTTTGAGCCTAAGAAGGTGTTGACTCTTCTAATTACATCATAGGTTCTCTTTAGTGTTGATGAACACTTATCATTTTAGGTTTCAAAGAATCCAAGGCATGAGTTATAGTTTGTGACAATTATATGATGTTTTTGGTGGAATGGAAGTAGAGTACAAGAATTGTCTAAAATATTTATTTAATTTGGTGGTTGGGAGCCACCAGGGTCTAGATCTTTGTGATGTTTCTAGCCAATAATTTAATCTAAATGGATATCAATAATGATCTTCAAAATAGGTGAGATTTGATACAAAAATAAGGGTAAGGTAGAAAAGAGAATATGATTGTGAGATCCCCTTTCAAATATTATGACAAAATTCTAATTACTTTGAGCATACATGAACCAATTTTTTGTGTAAAATAGTATAAACTTAGATTGCATCAAAAACTAGGCAAGATTAAAAGGAGATATATAAACCAAAATTAAGAACCAAGTTTACTTTAAAAGTTTGCTATTATAACTTGAATAACATATGCACATCCAAAATGCAGAGCAAATAAAACAAAGTACACCTCAGATCTCTTTAGTTAATCTAATATTAGCACAAAGTAACATCATTATGATAGAAAATGTAGCTCAAAATGTAGAGAACCATTCAAATTTAAGATAATAACATGCAATTGAGAGACAAAATTATATTTCAATAAACTATTTAGACAATCTTTTCAAAATTCCTTAGTTGTATTAAATGCTCTCTTGTATATAAATTTCTCAGAGTCTCTCTCTTTAAAATATGTTAACCTTTACCTATTTATAAGAAACATAGGTGATATACTGGTTATATTTTCAAAATATCCATGTGTATGATAATGATAGTTGTCCTTAATACAAAGATTACAATGCAAAAGGCTTTCTATGCAAATTTTGACAAAAGGACTAATATATGCTAACAGACAAGCATATATTACAAAAAAATATTGTTTTATGTTACATTGGTGCATCCCTTGGGTTAATGATTGAATATGTTCTTCACCTTAGTATATTTTTCTCTAATTAGCTTAAAATATACTACAGGCTTCATCAAACAATACTCTTCTTGACCTACCAATGTGTTAAATTCTTTGTCACTCTTGGCTTTAAGTTCCTGAATGTATTGGGCCTTTGGAATCTACTTCACTGATGTAATGATGATTTCAAGGACCTTCTAATTATCCTTTATAGACTGGCCTTGGTTATCCTTGATGTTTTGGATGAAGGTACTAACCCTTTGCTTGAACTCTTCATCATCCATCAGGCCTGTGGCATTGGTCTTAGAAGGGTTTACCAATAGTGCCTTTAAGAGCTTCTCCATCCTTCCTATCAAGCCTTTATCTTCCTCCATGAATCTATTGACATTGTCACACCAATTTCTCAAGTCCAATATATTGTCTTCAATGACTCCTAAGAGGGCATGAAAATTCTTCAACTTGATAATCTTGACACCTTGGACCTACTTGGTGTTATGGACATTAATCAATTTAGTTTCTTGATCTCTAAAGTTATACCACTGAGTGATTAATGCCTATGATTTCCCAATTTTATGGGTCAAGGTATTTGATCTAAGCTTTAGGGCCTTTAACCCTTCAAATGTGTCAAATAAGGACTTATTCAATAGTTTCATTATATCCTCAAGGACTAGAAATGTAACCTATGATTCCAAGTCTTTCTTCTCCTCTTATAGATTAGGGATCTTATATTGCATCCCCTTGATTATAGCCAAGGTCATTATTGAGTGGGACACCACCAAACTTGACACATCCTCTTGATGGATGGGATGCTCCCCTACTACCTGCCCTCATATAGGAGTTAGGCCCATAAAAGGTTCCACCTCTTGAAAGGTGAACTCCTCAATGCTAATGGTATCTTTCTTGGTTTTCACCCTTTCAAACCCTACTGTATTTGGATTATACATGACAATGGTTACTAGTTTAAATAGTTTGGGTATCTCTAGGGTTTTAATCCTAGTTTTATTTTATGCTCCTAGATATTTTATTTTCTTACCACTTTCTTTGGCTACTTAAACAATTCTACTTTCCTCCTGCTCGAGACTTCATGAGCTCCTTGATCTAGGGTTTAACATTGTCAAGGGGATCTCTACCTGCAAAGTTAGTAATTGCCAGTGAGTGTGATTAGGAAGGAAACTCCCACTGAGTGATTAATGCCTATGATTTCTCAATTTTATGGGTAAAGGTATTTGATCTGAGATTTAAGACCTTTAACCCTTCAAATGTGTCAAATAAGGACTTATTCAATAGTTTCATTATATCCTCAAGGACTAGAAATGTAACCTATGCTTCCAAGTCTTTTTTCTCCTCTTATAGATTGGGGATCTTATATTGCATCCCCTTGATTCTAGCCAAGGTCATTGTTGAGTGGGGCACCACTAAACTTGCCACATCCTCTTAATGGATGGGATGCTCCCCTACTACCTGCCCTTATATAGGAGTTAGACCTACAAAATATTCCACCTCTTGAAAGGTGAACTCCTCAATACTAATGGTATATTTCTTGGTTTTCACCCTTTCAAACCCTACTATATTTGGATTATTTATGACAATGGTTACTGGTTTAAAGAGTTTGGGTGTCTCTAGGGTTTTAATCCTAGTTATACTTTATGATCCTAAATATTTTATTTTCTTTCCACTTTCTTTGGCTACTTAAAAAATTGTACTTTCCTCTTACTCAAGACTTCATGATCTCCTTGATCTAGGGTTTGACATTGTCAAAGGGATCTCTACCTGCAAAGCTAATAATTGCCAGTGAGTGTGATTAGGAAGGAAAATTTTGGAGTTTCCCATATATGAACTAGTTAAGAATGATAGGTCCATGTATGGGGCACTCATCATTGAATAAATTTACTTCACTGGTCAAATGGGTCCATGTCACCTTTGGTCTTTTAAAGGACCTAGGGACAAGGGCCAACTCAGCTTCCCTCTTCTTTTGTGTGACAGGGACTAATCCCAATGTCACTTCTTTTCCCTTCTCTTCCTCACCTATTTGAGGTCCTTCAATTTGTGCCACCTCAACTATGGCTCCCTCATCTTCTTGATCAGACCCATAGGTCTCTATAAATTTCTTAAAGAGTTCCTTCACCATCTCATATGGTTATAGGGAAACCATATCAATGTGTTCCACTAGAAAAGATGGTTTTAAAGGCTGGGTTGATGATGAAGGGCATTTTCCTGGCCTTTTGTTTGAATTTTTTCTCACTAAGTCCTTGAATTTAGAGTGTTTACTTTTGTTTCTAACTTGGAGGTGCACTAGAAGTGGAAGGAAATAGATGATACTATAATGGGTTCATTTACCATCTCTCTCCAACTGGTTTCTCCTCTCTTTGTAGTTTATGTTCAAGCTTGAAACTATACTACCTGCACCTAGCAAGGACTTCCTTAAAGTTTGTAGATTTGGTGTAAAAATGGTCATATGGACCAACCCTATGCTCATATGTTACTTTGGTTAGTTTCTTTGACTAAAAATGAGGAACAACCTTGTTATTGGGGTCCCATTTAGGTCATTCTTTGGAAAGTAGAAGGCATCCCTATATTTTTACATGATGTCTAATTGTTTCCAATCCTAGATTAAAGTTCTCCCAATTAAGAATGGGAAGGGATGCATAATGCCCTTCTTCTTCTCCTTGCAATTATTATCAATTCTTGGGAAGATTTGGTGAGAAATTTATTTCTCAACAAACTTGAGGGGGACATAGACAAGAAACCTAAATGGTTGGGTCATGATCCCTTCTATTTTGATAATGGTGCAGTCTATATAGTATCAAATATCTCCCATGAGTTCAACATACTTCTTGACAAGATGGTGCATATTGAGTATGGAGTTACCTATGATGTTATGAAACAATGTGGGATATATGTAGTCAAAAATGAATTGCATATGATCCCTATACTTGAATATGTATATCTTGGAGTAATGGTGGGATATAGTGATTCTGCTATGAGAGGACCAATTTTTGATACCAAGAATATGAGTGGATGCCATTAATGAGTCTAATAGATAGGACATCATGGTGAATAGGTAGATTGTCCTTCTCTTAATTCCATAAAAGTATCTCCCTAAGTGGATGCTAATCATCTCTATAATGGGTGGAGTCAGCTTCTCTTCCACCATGAAGTAAATGTAAGGAACCCACTTGGCATCTACATATGTTGTGGTAGTTTCCCCTAAATATCTACACAATAGGGTCATAATGATCCTAATCCCTTTTATAAATTGAATGATAGGGATTTTACCATCATGGTTCTTGGTTACATGAGTTCCTTGGATTAACCAAGGTCTCAAGATAGTATCTAGATTATGCTGGGTAGTCCATTCTTTGATGGAGGGGAGTTCTATGTGAGCTCTAGGGAGATTGTAGTAGCCTTCAAAAGCTACTATGGAAATATAGGAAATTATTCTTGACCCTCCTTTGATGAACCAGTCATTGTCTATTCTATAATTAACAAATAGGGGTGCAAGGATGTCAATGCAATGTAATACCTCAGGTTTAGTAGTAGCTTGATGAAGACCTATCATTTGAATTACAACCAGGTCCTCAAACTTTTTTTGGGTGATTGCTACCCTTTACGCACTAGATGATAGAGGTTGTAGCTCCTCACTTATGAAGAAAATCTTGGACCAATTCTTCATGCCATTAGATAATGCTCTTGTGTCCAATTTAGTATCTCTAAAGTGCCACCCTTATTGGTCTATAGATATATAGATGTTTACCTCTTTTTTCCACTATTACCTTACCACTATCATGATCTCAATTGCCTTGGAATACATTTGGTCTTGATGCTCAAGATGACACTTCAAGCTTGCTTAATGTAGTTGTGTCCTTAACAATCAAGTTTTGAGGCTTTACATCAAGGTTTAGGGATTTAAGATACTTTGGTAGGGTTTTTAAGGCTTTAATGGTGAAGGTGATGGCTTTTATAAATGTATTCATGTCTTAGATCTTATGGATGGCACCACTTATGCAAATCCTATCTTTTTAGGTGCACCAAATCTTAGGATTGTCCTTTATTACTTACATGGTGCTTAGGTGGACCTACTTAAGCTTGTTATTATGGCACTCCTATGGGAATCCCTTTGAAAATTAGTCGTTGGCTTTTAAATAAAGCCTTTTATTTCACTACATTGTATTAGGATCCTAGGATGAATGCGAGCCTTTGATTAAGATCTCAGAGGTCCTTTTTGATTAGTAAGTCAGATCCTAGATGACTCAATCATGCCAAGTGGTGCATTTTAGCTTCCTTGGGACATGATTTGATGTGGTTCAACCATCAAGATATTAGGCTTTAGGGTCCTTGGTTAAAAATTCCACCTTCACTTCAGGTCATTGGATCAAGATTAGTGATCGAGTGAGAACCATTAATCATGATCTATGAGGTCAAAGCTGATTGGTTGAGAGGTTAACTATGGTTAAATTTGATGATTTCACTAACATCAAATATGTATTCATGAATTTCAAATTATGGGAGTGTGATTATCAATTTAAGCTCATGAGGTTCCTTTTACTGAATGATAGCATGCCACATGTCACATTCTCGATGCTCTTGAAACTTCAGGGTCGATGTGATTTGTTGGATCAAGTTAAGTGATGAACATGAGCCATTGATCATGATTCGAGAGGTATTCTTTGATTGGCTCAGATTTAGGGGCTCTTTGATCTCACACCATTGGATCAAGGTCACTGGGTGAATGCAAATAGTTGGATCCTGTAAGATGAATGAACATTAAGTTAGTCCATGATGTATATAGGATTAAGTTAAGGGGTTAACCTTAGATTAATAGTATTAAAACACACTATAGTCTAAGTTTTAATGTGATAAGCCTAAGGTTTAAACATTTATAAGGTCCCCTTTTTGACTAAAGATAAAAGTTTGGATGAGGTTTATTTTGAATGCCTCACTAATGTCAACTAGCATCTTCATGAATGTCAAATGATAGGAGTGAGGTCATCAAAATAAATGTCATATAAACTTTCATAGTGAGTGGGGTTTAGTGCATTGTTTGTCCTAAGATGATCTCACATTATCAGATCGAGCCCCTGGGGAAGCAAAGATTATTATATCTATATCCAAGTTAAGACATCAAATTAGAGCATAACACATGTAGTGATTTAGACTAAAGTTTTTTTTTGAATCCTCGAGGCATCATCCATGTTGAACAAACATCAAGACATTTCAATATTAAAAATTAGGCTAAACATTGATAAGGTCTTAGTCTAGGATGAAAAAGGGCTTGTGGACATAAAATTTAACAAGGTTACGAGGGATTTAAAAGGGGGAAGGAACATAAAAGGGGACTTAAGTATAATTTTATGTCAAGGTTTGGGCATGTTTGAAAAAATAACCGAGATTTAATGTAAAATTAAACTTAGAGTCTTTTTAAAAGGACCAATTCTCATTAAATTTTCTCTTGCAAAAATTTGAATATGAACCCTTAGGATTTTTGCTTAAGAACCCTACCTTCCTCCATGAAACTTGCACTTAGCCATCCAAGGGTAATCATCAGTAGGGTTAGCTCAAAAAGCATAAATAAAAATGTAAGGACCCATCCATTTTTAGGTGGATGATCTTCAAATTCTAAAAAGAATAACCTCATGAAAGCTAGACCAAGATATAGACATTTTGAAACATTTACAATGGTCCTTATTTTTCAAAGCAAAATAAATGGGGTATGTTGGTCCCAACAACAATGGTGACTCATAGGGGAAACATAGAAATATGTTAGAACCTATAAACTTTGGTTTAAACCAACACATAAATCCTTTATCTCCTTTGATCCACATATCATTACTTAGATCAATTCAAGGTTGAAACAAGCTTAAAATGTGTAGAATTCAAATTCTCATGTCAGAGACTAAACATGCTATGTGTGTGCTTTGATTAAAATTACTATTTTTCATGAGACTTCAGGGAACAACATCTAGGTTTATATCTTTTTGACCATTGCATGTGACTTTGAGCATATTTAGATATTCTTTTAGGAATAATTGATCTTAGTTTAGGGGAGGCTTAGGCATTTATCTAGTACCAACCATGCATCCATAACCTTAATAGAGATACCTTTGTCTTCACTCATGGCCTTTATCTACTACCAACTAGGCATCCATAGCCCTAGTGGAGGTTACTTGAATCACCTTTGATTTTACATCTTTTGATTTAGTATTAAGTCCCTTTTTTATGTCCTTTTGGTTTTTAACAAAGGTTGGGAGCTAGGATAGTCAAGTTTTAAGGATTTGGTCAAATATTTTGGCCTTAGGATAATCACCTTTAGTTAAAACCTCAATCTCAGACAAGGATGTGTTTTAAGTGCAAGCATGTATATGCCTTAACTTTTGAACTCTCTTTCCACATACATGATTCTTCTTACAACTGAGCTTTGATCTTAGGTAATGTTTTGGATTCTTTGGGGGGGGGGGTAACTGACTTCCATGTGAGTCTTTTTAAATTCTCTATATTTTAATACAATTATATATTATAGCCTTAGGACCTCTTGTGTAGGATTCATGCCCTTACTTGAAATACTTGAATTTTGAGTAATTCTGAGCAAGGATAGTCTATGAGACTTTATTAAAACAAAGGATCACAACCAAGTATAAAGGATAAAATGAAAAATAAATAGACAAAAAGAAAAAAACAAACATAAGAAGACAAATACATACAAGCCAAGCAAGAAAACAAAGAAAGAAAGGAAACTAACTAGCCAACCTACTCTAACTCTAAGCAATCTTATAGATGTTATTCCATGAATACCCTTGGTGAAGTAGCAAAAAAGTAATGATTGAGGTATTTATCATTGGTGGGAAATTTGAATTATGCTCCTTGAAGGTCTTTTAGCTTGAAAGTGTTTTTTCCCAAGGTCTGTATAATTTGGTATGGGCCAATCCACAATGGTGTAAACTTACCATTCTTGCTCTTAGGTTTTGATGCCTTGTCCCAAAGAAGGACTAGGTATCCTTGTCTAAAAAATTTTACCTTATATCTCTTATCAAACCACCTTTTCATAGTTATCTAATGCCTAATAAATTTTTTGAATGCCTTGCCTCTAGCATCCTCCATCTAAATGATGTCTACCAACTTGGAATTAGCCAGCTCTTGGCTTTCTTCCATGTACTCCCTCATGAATGTGAATGTGGGTAAGTTGGGGGTGATGGGAAAGATAGGTTCTTGGCCATATACCAAAAATAATGGTGAATCCTTGAGGTCTTACTTAATCCTTATTTTGTTATCCCATAATGTATACTTAAGGAGCTTATGCCATGTTCTGGGCTTGTCTGTAGTAAACATTTTTATGGCCTTCCTAAGATTCTTATTGGTAGATTAAGAAACTCCATTTCCTTGAGGATAATTATTGGAGGCAAACTTTAAAGAGATTCCATTATGATAATCCCATTTAGTCATTTCAATGGTTATGAATTCAGATCTATTATCACAAACTAAGGAGACTGGGGTTCTAAATCTAGTGTAAATATTTTCTTCTAGGAAGTTGATCACTTCCTCTGTCTTACATTATTTGGTGGCTATAGCTTCAGTATAACTTATACAATAATTTTTAGTATTTAGTACATACTTATGGCCTTGATAAGAATTGGTATTAATAACTCCTACAAAGTCTAATCCCTACTATGCAAAAGGTTTATCTACTATCACAGGTTGTAAAGGCATAGTTGCCTTTGGCTATTTTGTGCAAAATATCTGGCATGAGTGGCACTCTCTCACATGTTTATGAGCATCCTTGAAAATGGTGGGCTAATAGTACCCAACCCTAAGAATATTTTGGGCTATGGTTCTCCCTAAAGTATGTACACTACCTAAATTTTCATGAAAAGTAAACATGATTTGAGAAGCCTCTTCTTTGGACACACACCTCAAGTAGATCCATTCAAAGTTATTCCTATAAAGGCCTCCATATTTGATTAGGTAATGGGATGCTTTGAGCCTTAAGTCTCTCTTTTGTTCTTTGATGAGTCTTGGGGGACAACTAACTTTAATGAGAAGATGTATTAAAGAGTCATACCATTCATTGAGTTGGAAGTTTTGTTGATCCACTTGCATGACATGAAGTTTGGGATTAGCATTGGCAATCATCTCAACCAAGCCCTAAAATTTCACCAATTTGGAAATATTCATGTCTATATCATACTCTTTTAGGATTTCCATCCACTTGCCTCTTCTTTCTCTAAGCTCATTCTGACTTAACATAAGATTTGTGGTTGGGTCTAGTAAGATGGCATACACCTTATTTCTAAGGATGTAATGCCTAAAATGTTTCACTACCTTCACCAGTGTATAGGCCTACTTATCAATCAAGGAAAGTTTACCTCTAAATTTTTTAAATTAGTGCTCATGAAGGCTATATGGTGGTCATTTCCATCCACCTTTTGAGTCAAGACTATAGGCATGGCGTGGTCAAAAGAAAATGAATACAAATAAAAGTCCTTTGAGAAGTCAACACTTATCAAGACTGGGGATTGAATGATTACATTTTTGATGTCAATTAAAGCTTTATTGTATTCTTCATCCCAAGAAATTTTATCATATTTATTAAGAATATCATTCAAAGGTTTGAAAATCTTAGCAAAGCTTGAGATGAACTTCCTCATGAAGTTAATTTTACAAACGAATGACTTCAGTTCCTTCTAGATGTTGGGTAGCTTAATCTTAGAAATGGCTTCCACTCTCTCAAGATCTATGGAAATCCCTTCTTTGGTGATTACATGCCCCAATAATTTTCCTTCAATGATAAAGAAGATTTTTTTCTTAGGGTTGAGAGATATACCATACTTCCTGCACCTTTCAAACGCTTGCTTTAGGTGCATAAAATGGTCCTCTCTATTATTTAAGAACACTTTAAGATCATCCATGTATATGATGAATTTTCCCACTAGACCTTAAAAATCATGGTCCATGGCCATCTAAAAGGTTTCTCCTACATTAATCAATCTAAATAGCATTCTTTTGTAAGCATATGTTCCCCATGTAGTAGTGAAAGTTATCTTCATCCTATCTTCTTGAGAAACAAGCACTTAGTTGTATCCATAAAATCCATCCAAAAATGACATCATGGCTGATCTTAAAAAAACCTATATGACTTGGTCAAGATAAGGTAGGGGTATTTTAGTTTTCAAATGCTCTATTTAGATTTTTAAAGTCTATGCACAATCTTATTTCCCCATTCTTCTTTCTGACTGGAACCAAGTTGGCAACCCAACTAGAGTGTTTAATAGTTAATACAATCCTTGCATCCAACAAATTCTTGACCTCTTTAAAGATCATGGGTTCTAAGATAAGGTTGACTAGCCTTTGTTTCTATCTAAAGGGTTTGTAACTCTCTTTGAGGGGTATAGTATGAGTAACAACCCTTGGATCAAATATTTTTAGATCTTCATGAGACCAGGAAATTACATATTTATACTTTATAAGCAACTCCCTAGCTTTTTTATTTTCCATTTCAGTGCAAGCCTTTCCTATGTTTACTTACTAGGGTTGATCATGTGAGCCAATATACACTACATAATAGTCCTTACCATTTACCTTGGGCATCTTAGGTGTTCCAACAATCTTATCATGGTCAACTAGCATTTCTAATGAGATCATCCCTTTAGGTATCTTATTGTCACTCAATTGGTTGAATTTACCATTAAGCACTCTTTTAGGATAAATTTAATTAGCTTCATCAATGATGAAAGATTCAAAGGCTCTAGAATTAGTCAAGAAATCTAAAATTTTCTAATCATCATTAAAGACTTGAAAGTGATTCACATTATCAAGGACTGAGGGGAATGGCACTAGCTCAATGCCAAAGTTAGGGGAGTCATGATTGGGCATAAGGTTAGCTGTAGTAGAGACTAGGTCATCAACAAATTTGTTTTCTTCCCTAGGGATAGATATGATGTTTAAAGTATCAAAAGATTCCATCAAGTCCCAAACTCTAAACTTGTACCTCTTAAGGTAAGATAGCTTGCATTGGTACTTGATCCTTACTTGATTGACCAATAGTTTAGAATCCCCATAAACAAGAAGTTACCTATCTTTATGCTTAATAGCAAGTTGCAATCCTAGAATGAGAACTTCATACTCAACCAAATCATTGGTGCATGGGAATTGTAACCTAGAGGATACATGCTATTGCTTTTTTGTAGGGTTTATCAATACAATATCAGCCCCTAATCCTAATTTTCTCTTGGCACCATCAACATACAACTTCCATAGGCCAAGTATAGGAGGAGGGTCTTTGTAACTAGGCTCTTTTGTAGTCTCTAAAGTGAAAAATCCTAATCAAAGTCAAAGAAGTTTACCTTTTCATTGATAACATTGTATTCTATTATCATGTGTCTCATCTTTAGTTTTCTTTCTACCCTTATTTAATTTGGCACACCTTTCAAAGGTAACCATAAGTGGGAATAGTTATTAGACATGTATCCATTAAAGGCCTTAGTATATTCTCTACATAAGATAAATCCATAAGCATTGGGAATATCCACCACTTGTATGTGAATGAATTGTTGAACCCTTGGTTCATTAGCCAACTGCATATGTACATTCAATAACTCCCCAATGGATTTGAATCTTGACTTATCCAATTATGTGACCACCCTATCAGACTTGATTGGAGTCAACCCAAGTTGTTCACATATCTCAACATGCATGATGTTGGTTGAGTCTCTATAATCTAAAAGGAACTTATGGAAATTATTCCCAAATATCCTAACTATAAGCAAGAAGGGTGGGGACTCTGCTTTGGTTACTTACATAGTCACATTTGCACTATCACTCTTAGGAGGCTTCATAGGTCTCTTGGATAAGGATTCCAAGAGTAAATCTCTTTGTTCTATAATCTAAGTTAGCTCATGTAGAGTAATATTGGCTATGATATTTTTCATATCTTCCACAATGTTGTAACTAGTTTTGTATGAAGGTTTAGAA
This sequence comes from Torreya grandis, assembly GCA_037957365.1. Classification (NCBI taxonomy): domain Eukaryota; kingdom Viridiplantae; phylum Streptophyta; class Pinopsida; order Cupressales; family Taxaceae; genus Torreya; species Torreya grandis. The sequence goes on from JARHVA010002858.1 coordinate 1,825,320, forward strand.
ATAGGTTTGGAAGAACTACCCTTAGGTGGTTCATGGTCATTACTTGATGTAGTTTCTGGAGGAGTCCTATAATTGTTGGGGGGTTTAAGTAGTTAATGGCTACTTTTGGTCTATATTTCTTAGAAGGTATGTCTTCAAGCATTACTGGAATTCTTGAATCTCTTTAGGGATATTCTCAAGCTCATTATCCATTTGGAAAGGGAATTGAAATGTCTCTACCATGTGCACTTAGATAGTTTGGATCCAAAAGAACATGTAGTAGTATCTTTGTTTGGGACTACTTCAAATGTGTCAAGATCTTATCGAAAAGCTTTAAAGGCTTTTAAAAACTCAATGCAATCAATCTCACCATGTTTAGAGGTAGCATGTACCCTAAAATAGTTTGGAAAGACAATATCATCGAGATTAATATCCATGGTATTCTTGCTAGAAGAAGGATCATTAGGTTTATTATTGTATAAAATATCATTCTAAAATCTATTTCTATGCCTGTTGAATTTTTAGAAGGTGAAGTTCCTTCTAGAGTTGTCATTAGCATTGCCAACTTGCTTTTGCAATTGCAAGAAAGCTATCTTAAGCTTCTAAACTATCTTTAGTATATAATCATTCTCATTCTTTGGGGTCTCAAAATTTTATACTTGGTTATTGTTAGTACCATTAGATAGTACTAAAGCCTTTTGTTCATTGGTGTGAAATACATTAGTAACTTGATGACTCAAAAAACTTAGGTTCTTATTAAGATTAGCATGGCTAGTAGGTAATACACTCAGATTAGAGAACTGGTTTAATGATGGAGATTTTTTGTTATTATTTGGGAAAAGGTTTAATGTAGGAATACAAGGATTAACATTTGGGATAGAATAAGCCATCTATATTTGAGGTTGCATTTGTTCACTAATAACCACTACTTCACAATAAGCTTGGGCCGATGTGTTGATCGCTAGGAAAGCTCTTTTTAGAAGCACAAAAGTCATGGGGTCTACTACATCTTTGTAAACTTATAGAGCTAAAGCCTCATTAAGTTTGTATGGATCCATGGTCTGACTAAACATTTTTTGAAACTTGGCATTGAAGGATCTAATGGGCTCATTTACATCTCTATTAATGGTTGTAACTTGGTGATAAATAACACAAGGGCTTATGATCTTCCCAAATTGATCAATAAAGATAGTGTCAAAATTATTCCATGAGGTAATACAATTGTTATAAAAATTGAGGAACCATTCATATGTAACATATTTGAATGTAAGAGGAAATGATATAAAAGCTACATCTTCATGGATGCCATTTAATAACATTAAGGAAGCCTTGAAAGATTTAACATGTTCTTCTACAATTGCAACACTAGTTAGACTAAATATTGATAAGTAATTTTTAGGATTATGAGGCAAGTCATAAACTACACCTGGTACATTGATGGGGGAATTTATAAGCCATGTCTTATCTAGATGAAAATTAAACACAAGAACCCCTTGTAAGGGTGAAGATGGTAGAGACTTAGAATGCCTACATATTCCTCTATCTTTCCTAGTTATTCTATGGGTCTCTAGCTTGAGCAAGGGCTCTCTTGTCTCTAAATGTAATCTGGTGTTGATCCTTGGCAATTCTAGCTTGAATATTAAGGATAATGTTTGAAATATGATGTAACAAGTTAGAATTCAAAAAGAACTATAATCAACCTACACACTAAGCCTATTTTTTTAAATATTTGCTCATAAAGGGACAAAAGACACTGATCTTTGACTAAGTAAGCTCAAATATATGATGAATTATGCAAAGATGGCCATTATTTGCAACTTGTGACACAAATAAACTCAAGATTCACCAAGAATTATCAATCTTCAACCAAAATAAATAATTCTAATTTTGAATACTTTGAATTCTTAAATCTTGAAGCTATCTTTACCATAATTTAACTATTTCCTTATAGAGAACTAAGATCTTTTCCTAACAAAGCACAAAGATAGGTGAGAAACTACCTACATCATGGATCTTTACACTTAGAGTGAAGAATCACTCATAAGGGTTAATAATACTTTAAATTTAATGTAGGAAATATCATAATTGACCCTCAGGACCTCCTTCTAACACTAGTAGGAGCTCCTATTGATGATTCTAATTACCTCATATGTGCTCTTCAGTGTTGGTGAACACTTATCATTTTAGGATTCAAATAATCCAAGGCATGAGTTGTAGTTTGTGACAATTCTATGATGTCTATGGTGTAATAGAAGTAGAGTACAGGAACTATCCACAATATTTATTTAATTTGGTGGTTGGGAGCCACTAGTGTCTATATCTTTGTGATGTTTCTAGCCAACAAGTTAATCTAAATGGATATTAATAATGATCTTCAAACTAGGTGAGCTTTGATAAAGAAAATAGAAAAAGGAAAGGTAAGGAAGAAAAGATAACATAATTGCAAGCTCCCCTTTCAAATATTATGACAAAGTTCTAATTAATTTTAGCATACATGAACCAATTTGTGGTGTAAAATAGTATAAATTTATATTACATCACAAACCATGAAAGCTTCAAAGGAGATATATAAACCACAAGTAAGAACCAAGTTTACTTTAAAAGTTTTCTATTGTAACTTGAATAACATATGCACATCCAAATGCAAATCAAATAAAATGAAGTATACCTAAGATATTTTTATTTAATCTAATATTAACACAAATTAACAGCCCTATGATATAAAATGTAGCTCAAAATATAGAGAACCATTCAAATTTAATATAATAACATGCAATTGAGAGACAAAATTAGCTTTCAACAAACTATTCAGATAATCTTTTTAGAATTCCTTAGTTGTATTAAATGGTCTCATGTATACAAATTGATTAGAGTCTTTCTCTTTACAAAATGGTAACCTTTGCCTATTTATAGTAAACATAGGTGGTATACTACTTATATTTTTAAAATATCCATGTGTATGATAAGGATAAATGTCCTTAATACAAATATTACAATGCAAAAGGCTTTCTATGCCAATTTTGAAAAATGACTAATATATGCTAATAGACTCGCATATATTACAAAAGACTATTATTTTATGTTACATTGGTGGGTCCCTTGGGTTACTTCTTGAGGATGTTCTTCACCTTAATATATTTTTCTTTGATTATCTCAAAATATACGATAGGCTTCATCAAACAATCCTCTTATTGACCTATAATGTGCTAAATTCATTATCACTCTTGGCTTTAAGTTCCTGAATGCATTGGGCCTCTATAATCTATTTCCCTAATGTAATGATGATATCAAGGACCTTATAATTGTCCTTGATAGATTGACCTTGGTTATCCTTGATGTTTTAGATGAAGGTACTTACCCTTTTCTTGAAATCTTCATCATCCATCACGCCTATGAAATTAGTCATAGAAGGGTTTACCAATAGTGTCTTTAAGAGCTTCTCCATCCTTGATATCAAGCCTTTGTCCTCCTCCATGAATCTATTGACACTATCACACTAGTTGCTTAGGTTTAATATCTTATCTTTAATGAATCCTAAGAGGGCATGTAAATTCTTTAACTTGATGATCTTGATGCCTTGGACCTGCTTAGTGTTATGGACATTAATCAATTTAGTTGCTTGATCTCTAAATTTTTGCCATTAAATGATTAATTCCTATGCCTTCCAAATTTTATTGGTCAAGGCATTTGATCTAAGCTTCAGGGCCTTCCACCCTTTAAATGTGTCAAATAAGGACTTATTCAATAGTTTCATTATATCCTTAGGGACTAGAAATGTAACCTATGCTTCCAAGTCTTTCTTCTCCTTTTCTAGATTGGTGATCTTCTGTTACATCCCCTTGATTTTAGCCAAGGTCATTAATGATTGGGCCACCACCAAAATTTACACATCCTCTTGATAGATGGGATTTGCCCTTGATACATACCCTTGTATAAGAGTTAGGCCTACAAAAGGTTCCACCTCTTGAAAGGTGAACTCCTCAGTGCTAATGGTAGCTTTATTAGTTGTCACTCTTTCAAACACTGTTGTTTCTAGATTATACATGATAGTGGCTACTAGTTCATAGAGTTTGGGTGTATCTAGGCTTTTAATCCTTGTTACAATTGATGCTCCTAGATATTTTATTTTCTTACCACTTTCTATGGATACTTGAATAATTCATCTTTCCTCTTGCTCTTTCACAAGCTCATTGATCCAATGTTTGACATTATCAAGGAGATATCCACCTACAGAGCTAGTAATTGCCAGTAAATGTGACTAGGAAGGAACCTTTTAGAGTTTCCCATATATGAACCAATTAGGAATTTTATTTCCATAAATGGGGAACTCATCAATGAAAAAATTTACTTAACTAATGGGATGGGTTCATGTTGCCTTTAGTCTTTTAGAGGACCTAGGGACAAGGGCCAACTCAGCTTCCCTCTTCTTTTGTGTGATAGGGACCAATTCCAATGCTACTTATTTTCCCTTCTCTTCCTTACCTATTTAAGGTCCTTCAATTTATGCCACATTAGTTGTGGCTCCCTCATCTTCTTGATTAGACCCATAGGTCTCTACAAGTTCCTTAAAGAATTATTCCACCATCTCATATGGTTCTAGGGAAACCATATCAAAGTGTTCCACTAGAGACGATGGTTTTGGAGGTTGGGGTAATGATGAAGGGCCTTATCCTAGACTTTCATCTAGTTTATTCTCACCAAGTCCTTGAATTTAGAGTGCTTGCTATTGTGGCTAACTTGGAGGTGTACTAGAAGCAGAAGGTAGTAGATGATACTAAAATGGGTTTATTTGCCATCTCTTTCCATCTAATTTCTCCTCTCTCTATAGTCTATGTTCAATATTGAAAACATGCTACCTATACCTAGCAAGGACTTCCTCAAAGTTTGTAGCTTTGGTGTAAAAATGGTCATATAGAATAGCCTTGTGCTCACAAGTTACTTTGGTTAGTTTCTTTGATTGTAAATGAGGGAAAAACTTGTTATTAGGGTCCTATTCCTTTAGGTCATCCTTTTGAAAGCAGAAGGCATCCCTATGTTTGGACATGATATCTAATTATTTCTAGTCTTGGATCAAAGTTCTCCCAATCAAGAATGGGAAGGGATGTAGAATGCCCTTCCTCTTCTCCCTACAAATGTTATCAATTATTTATAAGATTTGGTGAGTAATTTATTTCTCAATTAAATTGAGGGGGACATAGATAGGTAACTTGAATGGTTGGGTCATGATCCCTTCTATTCTAATAATGATGTAGTCTGGATAGTACCAAATATATCCCATGAGTTTAACATACTTCTTGATAAGAGGGTGCATACTGAGCATAGGGTTCCCTATGATACTCTAAACCAATGTGGGATAATGGTAGTCATAAATGAATTACATATGATCCCTATACTTGAAGATATATAGCTTAGAATAATGGTGGGATATAATTATTTTGATGTGAGAGGACAATTCTTGATACCAAGAATATGAGTGGATTCTATTAATGAGTCCAATAGATAAGACATCATGGTAAATTATTAGATTTTCCTTTTCTTAATGCCATAAAATTGTCTCCCCAAGTGGATGCTAATCAACTCTCTAATGGGTGGAGTCAGCTTCTCTTCTAGCATGAATTAAATGTAAGGAACCCACTTGGCGTCTACATATGTTGTGGTGGTTTCCCCTAAAGCTCTACACAATAGGGTCATAATGATCCTAATCCCTTCTCTAAAGTGAATGACAAGGATTTTAACATCATGGTTCCTAGATACATGAGTTCCTTGGATTAACCAAGGTCTCATGATAACATCTAGACTATGCTAGGCAGTCCGTTCTTTGATGGAGGGGAGGTCTATGTGAGCTCTAGGGAGCTTGTAGTATCATTCAAAAGCTATTGGGGAAATATAGGCAATTCTTCTTGACCCTCCTTTAATGATCTAGTCATTGTCTTTTCTATAATCAACAAATATGGGTGAAAGTATGTCAATTCAATGTAATACCTTAGGTTTAGTAGTGGCTTGATGAAGACCTATCATTTGAATTACAACTAGGTCCTCAAACTTTCTCTTGGTGACTAGCACCCTTTACTCACTAGATGATAGGGGTTGTAGCTCCTCAATTGCATATAAATTCTTGGACTAATTCTTCATGCCATTGGCCAATGCTCTTGTGTCCAATTTAGTATCTCCAAAGTGCCTCCCTTTATGGTTTATAGATAGATACATGTTTGCCTCTTCTTTTCACTATTGCCTTACTGCTATCATGATCTCAATTACCTTGGAATACAACTGGTCTTGATGCTCAAGAATCTTGATTAATGTAATTATGTCCTTGACAGTCAAGTTTTAAGGATTTAAGTGAAGGTTTAGGGATTTAAACTACTTTGGTATGGGTTTTAAGGCTTTAATGGTGAAGGTGATGGATTTCATAAATGTATTCATGTCTCAGATCTTATGGATGGCACCACTTATGAAAATCCTATCTTTTTGGGCATGCCAAATCTTAGGATTGTCCCTTAGTGCTTACATGGACCTCATTAAGCTTATTCCCATGGCACTCCTATGGGAATCCCTTTGAGAATTAGCCATTAGATTTTAAATAAAGCCTTTTATGTCATTCCATTAGTTTAAGATCCTAGAATGAATGTGAGCCTTTGATTAAGATCTTATAGGTCCTTTCTAATTGGTCCCTTAGATCTTGGATGACCTAGTTATGCCTTGTGGTGCATTATGGCTTCCTTAGGTAATGACTAGGTATGGTTCATCCACATGTTGAGATATCAGGATTTGGGGTCCTTGGTTGAAAATTCCACCTTCACTTTACATGATTAGATCAAGATCAATAATTGATTGAGAAACATCAATCATGCTTTATGAGGTTGAAGTTAATTGGTTGAGAGGTCAGTTGTGGTTAAATTTGATGGTCTTGTTAACATCAAAGACATACTTTTGAATGTCAAATGATGGGAGTGTGACCATTAAATTTAAGCTCATAAATTTCCTTTGGCTGAATGACAACATGCCATATGTCACATTCTTGGTGCTCTTAGGACTTCAAGGTCGATGTAGTTTTTTGGATCAAGATAGGTGATGAATGAGAACCATTAATCATGATTTTAGAGGTATTCTCTAATTATCTTAGCTTCATGGGCTCTTTTATCTTATGTCATTAGATCAAGGTCACTGGGTGAATGTGGATAGTCAGATCCTATAAGATGCACACACATTAAATTTTTCCATGATGCACATAGGCTTAAGATAAGGGGATAACCTTCAATTAATAGTATTAAAACATACGAAGATCTAAGTTTTAATGTGATAATCCTAAGGTTTAAACATTTATAAGGTCCCCTTTTGGACTAAGGATAAAAGTTTAGACAGGGTTTATTTTTAAGGCCTTGTTAATGTCAACTAACATCCTCATGAATGTCAAATGATAGGAGTGAGGTCATCAAAATAAATGTCATAGAAACTATTATAGTGAGTGGGGTTTAGTGTTAGTCTATCCTAAGATGATCTCACACTATTTGATTGAGCCTCTGGGGAAGTGAAGACCATTAGAACTGCATCCAAGTTAAGACATCAAATTAGAGCATGACACATGTAGTGATTAAAACTAAAGTTTTTTTTAGGATCCTTGAGTCATCATCCATGTTAAACAAACACCAAGACATTTCAAGATTAAAACTTAGGCTACACATTGATAAGATCTTAGTCGAGGATGAAAAGGGGCTTACGGACATAACATTTAATGAGGTTATGAGGGCTTTAAAATGGGGAAGGAACATAAAAGGGGACTTAAGTATAATTTTATGTCAAAGTTTGGGCATGTTTGAAAACATAACTGAGCTTTAATGTAAAATTAAACTTAGGATATTTTAAAAAGGACCAATTCCCACTAAATTTTCTCTCATGAAAATTTGAATTTGAACCCTTAGGGTTTTTGCTCAAGAACCCTGCCTTCCTCCATGAAACCTACACTTAGCCATCCAAGGGTAATCATCAATAGGGTTAGCTCATAAAGCATAATTAAATATGCAAGGACCCATCCATTTTTAGGTGGATGATCTTCAAATTCTAAAAAGAATAACCTCATGAAAGCCAGACTAGGATATAAATGTTTTAAAACATTTATAAGGGTCCCTATTTTTCAAAGTAAAAAAAATGGGGTATGTTTGTCCCAACAACAGAAGGTTGATGCACTAAATCTTGAGAACCACTTGGGGTGAAGATATAAACATTTCTAATCTAATATTAAGGATGTTGAGGTAGAGAAAAAGCATATTGATCAAAAGAGTGATGAAATATATTGAATATTGATGACTAGGCACTTGGGTTGCTTAAACAAACTGATGAATACTTAGAGTCATCATTGATGTTTGCACACATGCATCCAAAGGATGATTGGATGAAGAAAACATAAAAACTCTTCACCAATGAACAATGTAGTAAATCACACTAGGAATTCCAATTTTTTTTATGGCATTAATCTACACCCTTGGAGAGAGTTCTTGAGGCTCCCTTTGACTAAGCCATAATATTGGGACAACCCCAGGCTGTGGGTAACCTATGATGGGGATGAACCTCTAGAGAAGGCTGACTTCCTCTTGATGGATCAAATAAACTAATGATACTATAGGGAAAAGGGTTAGAAAGGGGAAAATGGATCTTAATAAAGTTAACCACGTGATGCACTAAATAAAAATATAAGACTAGCATAAGCTTAAACACACACTAGATCAATACAAGACAATGCTAGCTCACACAACCTCACAATTTAGCTTAGTGTATAAGTGTTTCATGGACTATGTTTAGGTAGAATACTAATATAGACTTGTAAATAACTTGAAAACAACCTAAAGGAGTTATAAAGGAGGAAAATGGATGAGGAAGATTTTCCTTCACTATGACATTATGCATAACTCACTCAACACAATTTGAAGGCAAGAGATAGGTAAAAAAAGTCTTTTATTGAATCAAGAGGCAGTTATTAAAAATTCTTAATAGGGTTTATCCTAATCAAGAGGAGAATATATTTCAATATCTTAGAGAGTCCCATGATACTCCCAAAAAATGAGCATCATTCTACAAATGAGAAAAAATGGGTAATATAGAGAAAAGGAGAAGAGAGAAGAGGGAACACATTAACCAAGAACATTAAATGAGTTACTACCACATTTTCATCAAATCAAGACCAGTTCTATATTGACAATTAATATTTATTTTGTCCTAATAGCCTCCAAATCATTTCATTGATTGAGAAACACATAATAGGATAAGATTTTGCCAAAGGTGGTGAGTCATGATACTATTTATGAAGACAAACCCTTAGGCACCCTAAAAATCTATTAAATATTCTAGCTAATTTATCCAACTACTAGATCTCTATCTTGGGAATCTACACCATCTTTCACTTGACTTGTTTGTGAAGACAAAATATTCATATCTATGGTTCTGACAGAGCCATGCCATGTCTACTTTGAGTGGTAGTAAGTACCTGCTTTGTCGAGGATATGGCCATCTCAATAGATTGGACATTTATCCATAACTATATATCTACCCCTACTCTATCTGAGCATAGGTCTTTACTATATATTGAAAACCAATCTAATTTATTGGTTTTCATATAGCTATAGTATTGATGAAAACTTATAGGTTGTATAGTCTTGTCTCAACAACTACTAGTCCATATTTGATCTCTATATTAGGCCCTAAAAGACCTATTTTTGCCTTTGAGCATTTACAAAAATCTAGAACTCATTATATGCATAGATCTTATTTAAAGAGTAATGATCATAGTCATGAAACAATTTTGTGACCCCAAAATATGGGCTTTGTAAGTTCTAAATATTTGAACTAGAGGTTGAGACTATGCTTTAATGGTATAGAACTTCATCATAAACATCATGACTATATGAATATATCCCATGTTTAATGGATGCTCAACTAAGATTTAATGGTGACATATGCCCTTTGAAACATTGGTCTAGTTTAACCTAGGTCATAAGTTTGCCCTCTACTAAAAGTCTTAGTTATTCAAATTTTAATAATGACCATAAATCTTGATTTGAGCTTCTTATATTGTGCCAATTGTCAGCTCCCCATTCATTTTTAGGATCCTACTATTACTATTTGACTCCTTGACCTCATGTATACCATAGATCTCCCATTGTATAAATGAATGTGAGCCATAAATATTCTACTAGTCTAACATAGTTAAGACACTTGTTATCAACACATTTGATCTTAGGATTTACTAACCTTTTGACCCATTGTTCACCATTAGATCTACTTTGTATGATTTCATGTTCACCATCAATCTATTTGGGCCCACTAGCCTTGTCAACCACCATACACCATTAGATATCTGATTGGGTACTTGAGATACTGACACTTTTCATTGACATGTTTATGTTGACCTTTTGACTTGATGCTCATTGTTGATCTTTGATGTATGATAAAATGCACTCTATTAGATCTTTGGGACCCACTAACACTATCAGTTTGTTGCTCACCATTGGATTTGATATTAGCTTTTGAGATTTGGACACTTTTTAACTATGCATTTTCTCTTGGAACATTTAAATTTAAATGGCTATTTTCCATAACTTTAAGTTGATGTCTGCATGCATGTTTAACTCTGCAAGTCTAACTTTGAAGCTTTATATCTTGAGATAGATAACTCATCAAGGCATGAAATTTTTAGAGGATGATCTTGACACTAAATACATTGATCCCATATGATCCTTTGGCTCTTAGAGGATTCCAAAATGCATTTATTAAATGTGAAATCATATTAACCTATTATTTCTTCATGATATGTTGATTATGATCTGGCTCTTCTATATTTGTATAAGAACTTTTAAGGCTCAAAATGAGTTTTTGAGACCTATGAAACCTTGTTTATGTCCATGAAGGTTATGATCACCATGATAACCTACTAATAATTTTCATTTTAAAATCTTATACCTATTTCCAAGCCTACTTCCAAAGGATGAACAAATTACACTTTAATCTTGCTTAAAGTGTTTAAAAAGCTTTACAAGTTGTATGTGATCTTTGGACCACTCATTCCATCCAAAAATATATTAAGCTCATCCATATAGGTAGAAGCTTTATATGTGGGCTAAAATTGGCCAACAATTTATTTTTAAAAAAGTATTGGTTCCAAGTTTTCATTTTAGCATTTGGAGCTTTGCATGAGGATATGAAAGAGGCACATGTTCACATGCTATATCATCCACCCTCTTAGGTAAACCACCTAGAATTGTATCATTTAGGATGTGTTTCATGAGTACCTACATAGAGGCCTCAATGATATTAGTCCAATAATCATCATCTTTAGAATCCATAACATTTATGAAACATAAAAAAATCATAAGCACACTATGGTAAAGAGATCAAACTTTACGAATAAATGTGTATACATACCTTGATATGTATTAGGGGAATTAGGATATCTAGATGTTTATCCCTCATATCCATATATACCCAGGTGATATTTAATGGTGCCTAAAGATTGGCCATGATTTCATCTACTAGAATGGGAGATAATAATACCTAATGTGACTACATCTACCACTATGTGTACTTAGTTGTATACCCCACATCATTAACATCTGTAATCACTACTAGAGGATATACCTCCCATGATGGAATACAAGATAAATTTATGACATTACACCAACCTCACTCTCCCAGATGATGATAGGCATTGTGCATCTATGCCCAAGCCATCAATGTTAGGGGCACCCTTTGTGTGATACTAAACTACCTGGTGATGTGGTTGTACTGAAATCACTCATATACACTAAGAAATATTTCATGTAACTAAAAATATAATTACTATACAACATCCTTAGGCCATTTATCAAGACCTTTATAAGGCCTTCATATGATAAAATTAAGAGTTAAATAATAAAAAAAGATCCTGAAATCCATAGTAATATTACTGGTAGCACATGGGATATCATTTCATCCCTTTGCATACATTTAAGATGGGCCCACTTTATAAGTGGTTGACCTACTGGATAAGATAAAAATATATTCTTATGGCTAAACCAAGTCCATCACTATAGTCCTCTTGAGTAAATTTATACAAGTATCTATAAAAATGAGCTAACATATCTCAATATCAAGAATAAATCATCCCATGGGTCTCAATTTCCTTGAAAATACTATGCACACAATAAAATATGGCAATACCCCATCCATATATATCTAAAAATGAACCAAAAAATAAACATAGATATTTTTATACATGTAGACCATTAACCAAAAATATCTCAAACAAAAGGATAGTCAAATCATTTGGGGAATATTATGGTCCTGATCTTCCCCAATAGATATCTATGAAGATGTCATTTTAGACCCAAACCCTCTACGACATGTACTATTTTACATGTGCTTAAAACTCACAACCATAGTATGAACCATACATCCTCAAAGGCATGATGTAATTTAAATTACTTATATGTTTATATAATAGAATATTATATCATACAAATAAGAGAAATATATATATATATATATATATATATATATATATATATATATATCTTATTTTGATGATATAATATTCTATATATATATAAGATAAGAATGCTTGATAAATATAATTGAGCCACTTTGAGGGGGAAACATCCATAAAAATGTAATAATATCATAATTCACAATATGATGATCAAATACCAATCACTACCTCTTATATATACTCTACTTAGACATCATTATTCTATAAGCTGGCCTTACTAAGGACATATGACAAGATAATATAAGAGGTATATAAGCTATAAGTCAACCACACATATCCCTAGAAACAACATAGATTAAGGATATAACATGTTTTTACCCTTTAGAATAACTTTATATTCAACATTGAATAACCTCTATATATTGTTTTAGAAATGATTGATCCTCCCCTATTGCATCTTCAACATGCAGATTCTTCCATTTGATCAAATAATCCTTAATCACTCTGGTTCATAATTGCTTAGTACACATTTGAAGGATCTTTTCAAGCTCTAGAGTAACCCTACCTTCCTCATCTAATTTAGGTAACTTAATTTGAGTAAAAACTCTATGTTCAGTTGCCTTCTTTAGGAAATATACATGGAATATCAAATGTATGTGAGTGGACTGGGGGAATTATAGCTCATAGGCCACACTACCAATTTTATAAAAGATCTAATAAGGGCCATAATGTTTAGGAGAAAACTTATTATCCTTTTTATGTTTCTTAAAATACATATAATTATATGGATATAAGCATACAAAGACCCAATCACCTATGTCAAAATACTTCTCAGTACAATGTTGATCCACTTGTTACTTCATTTGATTTTGTTGTTATGGATAAATTTTCTCATACACTGGTAAGTACCTCTTATTAATAGAGAAAGTGTTACTCAAAAACTTGAATCTTGGGATGGAATTTCAAGGTTGACATGATGGATGGGGGGTGATATCTACACAAGGACATAAAAGGAGTCATTTTGGATGAACTATGAACAAAATTATTATACCACCATTTAACAAGTGGTAGTGAATAAACCCATTTATCTTATTTGTCAGAAAAAAATAATGAAGACAGCCTTATAGACATTTGTTGATACCTCTATATGTCCATTATATTGAGAATGATATGATGAGCTATGAGCCAAGTGGGTGCCCATATATGCAAATAATTTAGTACAAAAATTACTATTACATATGGGATCTCAATCACTCAAAATGATCTTTGGAGTACCATGTAATTTTTAAATTGTATTGAAAAAAATAAAAGATATTGTACTAAAAACAAATGGTTATGACAAGGAATAAAATGAGCATACTTGGTGAGTCAATCCATAGCTACCATGATAACATTTTTACCTTTAAACCATGGTAACCCAATAATAAAATCCATGTAAACTTATTCCCAACACTAGCTAGGGATGGATAAAGGTTACAAAAGATGTAGGGTCTTAATGGTTTCACCTTTATTTTATTGACATACCATGCATTTAACCACATATTTTTGGACATCTCCCTCAAGGCTTTTTTACTTGACTTTATGATATGTTTTCAAAAATATTGCATGACCTTCTCTCAGTGATGTATGAAGTTTGATAAGGTTTTTATGTTTGAGGAGATAATTATTATAGAGGTATAATCTATCTTTATACCATAATGCATTCCCATTCCATGTAAAATTTTCAAATCCCCCAAAATCTTGCTAAATATTTTGAATCAAATTATGGGTAACACTATCATTCTCCCATTCTGATTTTTATTACTATATCAAATCTTCCCTCCAAATGGTTATTGCACAAAATAATGCCTCAAATTATTCATCCATATAAGATAGTGCATTTGCCACCACATTCTCTTTTCCTTTTTTATATGCTATCTAGAAACCATAGCCTAGCATTTTAGTCACCCATTTTTGTTGTTCATAAGATAATCATTATTCCAAAAAATATTTGAGGCTATCATGATCAGTATTTACCTAAAAGTGATGACCTATTAGATAAAGTCTCCATTACTTTATTTCATGTAAATTATCTATCATCTCTTTCTCAAATATTGACTTAACCCTTCTTGTCACCAATAATGGAAGAAAAATTAGAAATTACATTGTAAATGAGGTTTTCATAAAAATTTAAAGTTGTATTATTTTTATTGTTATTATAAGGAAGATAAAATATTATAAATATTTTACGGGTGGTTATAGGATCTAAGTAATTCATATGAACCAAATCATAATAATAATAAACTAAAACATAGAATAAATAAACAACAAAATAACTTTAGATAAATAATCCAACAAACTCCCCCTTGATCTAAATTGGTATTAAATATGAAATAACATGAGAAATGACTATGGAGTCATCAAAGAAACTCTGAATCAACTACAACTGGGGTATTGTACATCTTGATACTAACCAAAACTGATGCTTCTCCATACAGAAGCTTGCCTTGTGAGTTGTGGCATAAAAGGTTGATGAACACGATCAAGGTCTACTCATCCCCTATAATATTGTAATTTACTATAGTATAATATGATTAATGTCTATCCAACTAAATCAATCCATATAAAGCTCCACCTAGAAGCCTATCAAAGTGACCAACTTGTATTATGTATGTCACATATCCTTGATGTCCAATAAACACTGATGACTTATACTCAACATTGCTATTACTAAGAACCTCTATCAACTCGTACTATCATCAATGACTTATCTAAGACCAACCAATGATATATCTTCTCCCTGTATTAGGTGAGAAGTGAGAAGATATGTAATGAGAGAAATAAAATAAAATAATCATGTCTGCTTCATGTCATAAATCTTAGGTATAGAAAGCCAAAACTAAAACTAAAATAAGTGGATGACTACTACCAAAATTACCATTCAAGAATTGAACCCAAACTTCAAGTGAATAGCTAGTTGGATAAGGGGAATAATCCTCTAACCTCTAACAGATCCTCCAACCTCTAGTGTGATACTCATGCTTTGTCAATCACAAGGATCCTGATGGAAATTTAATTGAAGTTATTGTCTTTGAGAGCACAAACATGACATGAAATTATGAAATGGTTTATTTTGAAGGTGTCAGTTTCTACCAAAAATGCACTCATATACATAATTTTTAATCATTTTTTTCAAAACTCATAAATAAACTTAAATAAATTGACCATTCCAATATGTGAAAAACATTCAAAAACCTATAAGTCAATAGTTCACATGACCACCTTTAGATAAAATAGTGAGTTATAAAAAAAACATCAAAATACAAGCTATTTAATGTTGAAAGCACTAAAATGAAATGCTATAAAGGAAAAATATTTAGAGGTTTGAAAACTTGATCTCTCTACTTATACATATCCACAAATTTTTTATTAGACAATTCTTATTTATTCAAATTGAAAATACAAAAGGAAAATATTCATTTTATCCCTTTGCTAAGTTGAATTATAAAAAATAAAAATAATACATGCATGTGAAATGTTTTTATTTGGATATAAAATCTACGTTTTTCTTCCTTGTTGGGCCCACACGGACAAATTTATAAAAAAATAACTAGAAATAAATATTTCTAAGATGGAAAACCATGTAACTTTTTTGTTTATTATGTCATACTTCTTGGAGTGCTAAAAGAAGCATTATATAGGGGTTACTAATTTTTTTTGAACTTTGATACTTTTGGCCAAAACAAATCTATATGCTGTAAATGGAATTTAGTAAAAATAAAAATCCATATAATTATCCAAATGAATTTATAGGTGTTTATGAAAATTTTAGTCCTTTTTAGGCTGGTTGGATGCCACACAAGTGTAGGTGTTGATCAAGGAATAAAACCAAAATTTATTATTGACCAAAAATAATTTTAAAAGACTATATGCTAAAAAAATAGGGTTTGTAATATGCCTTGTAAAATATCACTAGAGAAAAACGAGGGGGTCATAGAATTTTAAAGAAAAGATTTTTTTTTGAAGAGAAATAAAATTTCATACCAATATAGCTTCACTCTATTGATGCACCTAAATGTATCAGTAGGTTCATATAGTGTTTAAGAAACACTTCTCATTTATGGACCCAAATAATCTATTACATGAGTTTCTAGTTTTGATATTCTCAAGATCTATGGTGGAGTAGTAGCCAATCTAAATGATTATTTCACAAAATGAACATGTAAATGGTTATTGGGAGTAACCGTGGTCCTAAAAATTTGTGAAGATGAAAGTGATATGAACTAAGTCTAATGAATGATGTATAAACCCTAAATTTGAACTCTAATCTAACATGGATATTTAAAATGACAAGCTAAACTAAAGTGAATTAGTAAAAAAGGAGCAAGAGGGAGGGTAGGGTAGAAAGAAGGTGTTTTTAATCTTCAACCCAAACATTATGAAAAAATTTAGATTTCATCTAGACATGTATTTAACCAATTTACAACATGAAATTTTATAGGCACAAATCCTACTATATATTAGGCAAATGTCTAAGGAAAGGTAATGTAAATATGAAATCAATTTCACTTTAAAGGTTTACTTCCACATGAAAATAACTTCTGCACATCTTAAAAAAAGTAAAAGAGAACAAAATGAACCTAAGATATTTCAATCAACCTAGCATAAGCATAAATTGAAAACTCTACATTAACATATGCACATTTAGGATGAATGAAAATAATTCAAATTTTAATATCAAACCAAATAACTGAGGAGACAACCATGATAACAAACACATAAACAAATATTGGACAAAATTTATAGAATTCCTTGCTTGTACTACTTGCTCCAAGTTTACAAAGTAATTTTGGCTCTAAGAATTTTCTCCTTTTAAAATTGGAAAAACCTCTTTATATAGACCATTCATGAGGTATGCTAATCAGTAATGTCAAATTACATTTCTACATGTGTCTAAGACAACTATCCTTTCTATTAAATTTTGGAACAAATGACCTTTTTTAATATATTGACCTATATGCAATGTACTTTAAAAGCTGTACATGCCTTTAAAAAAATAATATTCCTTTTCCAAAATATACAATATTATTCACAAAATAATATTCGTAGTCTAACTAACTTTGGAACCCTGGTGATGTTGTAGCCTTTGACCTTCCTTGTAAGATCTTCATTTCTATTTGTGTTCCACTTGATGCTCCTAGTGCAACCATTCTTTTCTCCTCTTAATTTTTTGGAGCCACAATCCATGGCTTAATATCTTTATGCATAATGATGTTGATAGACTTTGTTATTACCTAAATATGGGGCAGAGTAGGGACTTTCTATAATTTTCCATAATGGTCATGAATTTGGTCAAATTACTCACTAGTGGTTTGCACTTCATTTTTGGATTGAATTATTATTGTACATATGCTAATTCAACTCTCTTAGGCTTGATTATGATCAATATAGTGTTGAATTATGGATTTAGTGCATGTTAAGGATCTTCTAAAGGTCTTATTAGTGCTTTAATGGTGGCAACTAGTTTAAACATCGAGCTTCATGGCATCCCTATGGTATTTTTATGACACTTTAATCATTAATATTTAAAAAGTGACCATTTTATTTTGAAAATTCCATCTTGATCTCACACTTTTGGATTCTCTTTTACATATATTATCACAAACCATTGATCTTGATTTGAAAAATCAAACACCATTACCCACTTACTACATCCCCTATGGTTATAACACTTGTCACTTACACATTCACTCTGAGATCTGTTGAAATTTCAATATTGATCTTGCACCATTGATCTCATTTGCATGGATCAATTGTTCTCTATTGATCTTGATTTACTCAATTATTCCTCCTACTCCATAGATCATTGATTATAATACGTACTCTCATTTACATACCACTGATAGTTAAGAGATAGTCTAGCTTTAATTTATGGCTCATGGCTATGTCATGTATTGCCTCTGCATTCACCTTTAGGACTCTTGAATTTTTAACCTTCTTTGTGCATCATCAAATATTGATTGGCTAGATTAATGACATCTATTGGATCTTAATCTGCAAGGTCAAACACCAATGGTTTTTGAGTGTTCTTTAGTTGAAAGTGTGATACTTATCACCTTATCACTATTTTGGGGCTCTATTGAAGCTTTGAATTATTACTCACCATCGATTGGAATGTGTATACGTAGACATATAATATCAATCTTTGGGGATATAATTAGATTTTAAATTTGGGGCTATAGCTTGACTTTATAACTTTGATTATGCACCATTAGATTGACTCACTCGAGTGAATGCAAATTATAGATCAAGGCTCTTGACTTATTTAATTTATCTTGCATCATCTAATCAACTTTGATCAAACAAACTTGTATTGTTGATCCTGTAGATAATAAAAAATGTTAAGTTAGGCTCAAGAAATATAGATACCTTAGGTTAAATATTTTAGACTATGGTTTTATTCATGTTGATAAACATGATAAAACCTTAGGATAAAATATTTAATCTAGATTTTAAAACATGATAAAGGGGACCCCACACATAATAAAAGACATGGTATAAAGTCTTAGGATAAGGATTTTAGATTAAGTCTAAAAAATAACAAAAGGACCTAATGATTAGTTAGACCATATGGAGATAAAAGGGACCAATGGGGGCTCAGGACATGAAGGGACCAAACATAAAATTTTTAGACTAAGGTTTGGTCGTGTAAATAAACATGGTTAAACCTTGGGATAAAAATTTATCTAAGTCTATAGCATGATTAATCATTCTCTTGTAACTTATTCACACCAAATTTGAATTTGATTCAAAGGGACCTAATCTAGGGTAATTTAAATGAGGGTTTCAAGATGATTAAATGTGACTCTAATTTGATTTTCAATAGACCAAAGGTTAGTAAAAGATAAAATTAACATTAAGATATGGAACCTTGAACATTGATCATTCCAAATGGACTCCATTTAACCTATAATACAAAACCACAAGCAATAATTTTTAAAAAAATTATAAGGGGTAAAACTTTGATCACTTGCAAACATGCCAATTAATCTAGATGAGAACCAAGTATGGATGATCTTCAAGTAGAGACAATGTGCAAACATTTTAGTGATACTCTGGTCAAGTGAATTAAAATTTTTTACAATTTAAAACAAGGGTCCCCATTTTTAAAAAATGGGGGTATGTTGACCTCAAAAAATGGCAAATTTTAGGGGAAACATAGTAGTATGTTAGAATTTAGAGACTCTAGTTTAGACTAATAACTAGGCTACCTATTCCACTTGATCATGCACTATAGTTAAAATCAACTCATGATTAAAAAAAGTATTACTCATGTGGTATTGGGATCAAATATCAAAACTTAGACATGTTGTGTGTGTGCTTTGATTCCACTTACTATTTGCCATGGGATTTAGAGAACAACTTCCTTATTCATGACTTTAACCATTAACACTACTTATATCAAACTTGGATGTGTATTAAGGATCATGTTTTATATTAGGGAAGGCTTGGGCATTGATTTTATTCTATTTAGGAATATATAGCCTTGATAGAGATACCTTTGGCTCTACTCAAGGTCTTGCTCCATTACTAGCCATGTGACTATAGCCCTGATGGACATTACCAGGATCACCTCTACTTAGAAAGTCTTTTGAATTTTATAATAAGTTTTTTTTTTTTTTTTGTATTTTTATATATTTTGAATTTCTAGTAAAGTTTGAGAACTAGATTAACTAGGTTTTAGGATTTGGTTAAGTGTTTTGATCTTCAAAAAATCATCCTTGGTTGTAAACTTTATCCCAGACAATAATGTTTATTAAGTACAAACATGACTATGTTTTAATAATCCAAGCTTTCACCTCACATATTAAATCCTTATTAGAATCAAGATTAGATTAGAACAAAGATTAAAATATCAAGGAATAATTAACCTATTTATTAGTCTTTGATAATATCTCCAAACTAGAATATCAAACTCACATTTCAACAATCCATGATCAACCAATGTTGAAAAGTCATAGCTACATTTCTGAACTATGAAGTTCTTGAGTAATTAGGTGAAATTTGAGTTGAGGTTTATTTAAAAAGACTTATTTAGAAGCAAGGAAAAAATAAAAGAAATGAAACACACCAAACACAAAGTAAAATGAATATCAAGAAAACAAATATTTATAAGCAATACTTACAAACAAGGGATAGTAAAATAAACTAATCTAAAACCTACCTAAACTAAATCTACAAAGAACTTACCTCTAGGATCAAACAGAAACTTATTTAAACTACTATATAACCTTGAAACATGTTTTTTCCATTTAATGGCCTCTTTTTGTGGATATGAGCACTTGTGTGTTCATGTCTTCTATGTGATGTATCTTGATTCCTCACCTCTATTCTCTAGTGCCTAAATTGAAGATATGGATCTAAAAACCAATCATATTCTTCCCAAATCCTTCTTTCTTGTGTCAAGAGTGATAATAATTATTTATTAATAGATTTATAGTTACTTATATCATCCTTATTTAATTATGGAATCTCAAATAGTATTTTTAAACTGATGTCTTCATTAAGTTTAGCTTGAGGTGGAGATGGGCTACCAATATCAGCTTGAGGTGGAGATGGAATACCAATATTTGCACCAAGAATTTCCAAGTCATACCAAAAGTATTATTCATCATTATAAACTAAAAGGGCATGAAATTAATTTGAAAACTTACCATTTGAATTAGGTTGATCACCTACTTCCAACCTTTTGAAGGTGTCATAGGGAAATTCATGATCTGCTACACTTACTTCATCTTCATCCTCTATGAAGATTAGAATCTCTCATACCCAATCAAGTCCCACTTCATCTTACTTTGGGATCTCCAGAATGACATTTTTATCTTGGAATACCTCAATTTATTTCAAAACATCTTGGTATAAATGTTTCCACTAATCATCTTCTTTAGGAGTACTCTCTATTTTAGCAATGAACTCATATGAATTATCCTCACAACTATATTTTGAAGAGAGGTCCACTTGTCTTTGACCTTATTCATGGGTTTGCTCATCTTTAATGGATATTATTTCTTCTAGATCATATTTAGGTTCGTTTTCTTCTTCAAATGGAAAATCAAAATCTTGTACCATTAAAGATTTAGATGTCCTTGCCAAGCCATATGCCCCTACAACATTATCTTGATTAAACATAGGTTAAAATGTATCTTTTTCATTTTGATATGCTTAAAATACATTATAATGATCATCTAGACCTATATCATAAATATTCATTTCATGTACATTCTTAGATGACATATTATTATTGTTATCATGAAAACTATTTGTACATCTATTGAACCTTTGAAAATCATAGTTTTTATTGGCATTTTCCCCATTGTTACCCACTTGATTTTGTAATTAAAGAAAATCCATGCTTAGTTTTTGAACCATCTTAAGTATAGATTCATTCTCATTCTTTGGGGCCTTATAATTATGAACTTCAGTGTTACTAGTGATAATGGTTGGCACCAGAGATCTTGGGTATTGTAGATGAGATCCATTTGTAGTATTATTCAAGAATCCTAGGCTTTGGCTAGGATGAGCATGACTTAAAGGTAGTTGGTTCAAAAATAGAAGTTGGTTTAGGGTAGGCATATTCTAATTAGCATTGGGTATAACATTTTGAATGAGAAAATTTAGATTAATATTGGGAATATTGTATGTAAACTAACCTTAAGGTTGCATTTGATCATTCATTATTATAGTTTTAGCATAATCTAAGGCCAAGGTGTTTATGACTCCAACATACCTTATAAGAAACATAGAAATCATGGGATCCAAATCATCCTTATAAATCTCTAAGGCTAAAGCCTTGTTAAGTCTATAAGGAGCTATGGTTCTGCTATTTTTTTTTTGAAATTTGGCATTAAAGGCTTTAATTACTTTACTAGAATCTCTTTTCACAGTGGTGAATTTCTGATATAAAATGCAAGGACTAATGATTTTACCAAATTGATCAATAAATATTCTATTAAAATCATTCCAACTAGTGATATAATTTTCTAGAATATTGAGGAACCATTCATATTAGCATCTTTAAAATTAAATTGAAATGGTCTACATGCTACATCTTTAAGAAATACATTTAACAATCTTAAAGTATATTTGAAAGATTTAATGTGATCTTTAACTGTGAGAACACTATTTGGGCTAAATGATGGTAAATTTTTTTTTAGGATTATGAGGAAGGTCATATACCACACCTGGCCAATTGATTGAAGAACCACCTAGCCAAGCCATACCTTGATGATTATCTTACTTGTGGTAGTTATAGATTGTACAATATTTGAACCCTATTTGAAATATATGTGTAAATATTATCTTTACAAATAATAATGATTAGACTTGCACATTTAAGTAAATTTTGAACAAATATATATGAAAACCATAAATAACATCAATATTTAACCAAATTAACTCAAATATATGTCCAAATATGTGAATATGAATGATATTTATATGTTTAAGTTTAAATAAATTCAAAATTTTAAAGGATATATCAATATTTGAACAAAATAGCTATTACTAAGCTAAACTTGTTGGATTCACAGATCTCAAGCTATCTTTACCACAATTACTCATGAACCTTCAAATAATATCTATCTTTATCTAAATAAGCATAAAGACTAGTCTGAAACCATTAAGATCAATGATATTTACATAATTGAGCTAATACTAACACAAATATGTAAAGAATAAACTAATCTTTGAACAAAATTTACTAGAATTAGAAAAGATATTTATAATTTACAAAGCTTTGGATTATGCCCTCCTTCTAGTGATAATTTTACCTTATTGATGCACCTAAATATATCAATAGGTTCATATAGTTTTTAAGAAACACTTCTCATTTTTGGATCTAAAGAATCCAGTACATGAGTTGTTGGTTATGATATTCTTGAGATCTGTGGTGGAGTAGTGGCCAAACTAAATGACTGTTTCCCAAATTGAACATTTAAATAGTTGTTGGGAGCAACTGTGGTCTTAAAACTTTGTGAACATGAAAGTGATATGAACTAAGTCCAATGAATGATGTTCAGACCCTAAAGTCTAAAACTAACCTAACATAGATATTTAAAATGACAAGCTAAACTAAAGTGAATTGGTAAAAAATGATCAAAAGGAATGGTAGGGAAGAAATAAGGTGTTTTTGCTCTTCAACCTAGACATTATGACAAAGTTTAGATTTCATCTAGACATTCATTTAACTAATATATATCATGAAATTTCATAGACACAAGTCCTACTTTATATCAAGCAAATGTCTAAGGAAAGGTAATGCAAATAAGAAATCAGGTTCACTTTAAAGGTTTACTTCCATAGGAAAATAGCTTCTGCACATTAAAAAAAAGTAAAATAGAATGAAATGAAACTAAGATCTTTCAATCAACCTAGCATAAGCACAAAATGACAACATTGCATTAACATATACACATCTAAGATCCATAAAAATAATTCAAATCTAAATATTAAACCAAATAACTAAGTAAACAATCATGATAGAAAACACATAGACAAATATTGGACAAACTTTGTAGAATTCCTTGCTTGTACTACTTGTTCCAAGTTTACAAAGTAATTTTGGCTCTAAGAACTCCCCCCTTATACAATTGGAAATACCTCTTTATATAGACCATTCATGAGGTTTGTTGGTTAGTAATGTCAAATAACATTTGTACATATGTCTAGGATAGATGTCCTTTTTGTTACATTCTAGAATAAATGACCTTTTCTAATATATTGACCTATAGGCAATATACTTTACAAGCTGTACATGCCTTTATAAAAATAATATTCCTTTAAAAAAATATACAATGCTAGTTACAAAAGAATATTCCTAATCTAACTAAATTTTGGACCCTAGTGCTACTATAGCCTTCTACTTTCCTTGTAAGATATTCATTTCTATTTGTGTTCCACCTGATGCTCCTAGGTTAGCCATTATTTTTTCCTCTTCCTTTTGTAGATCCACAATCCATAGCTTAAGTTCTTCATGCACAATGATGTTGATAGACTTTTTTATTATCCAATGATGGTGTAGAGTAGGGACTTTCTATAATTTGCCATAGTGGCTATGGATTTGTTCAAATTTCTCACTAATGGTCTGCACTTTGGTTTTGGATTGAATTCTTCTTTCTTAGATGATAATTCAACTCTCTTATGATTGATTATGATTAATAAAGGGTTAATTTAGGGCTTTAGTGCATGCTAGGGTTCTTATAAAGGTCTTTTTAGTGCTTTAATAATGGCAACTATTTTAAATGATAAGCTTCATGGCATCCCTATGGCATTTTCACAACACTTTGTTCATTACAATTTAAAAAGTGACTATTGTCTTTTGAAAATTCCACCTTGATCTTGCACCATCAGATTCTCTTTTCCATAGATCAATGTAAATCATTGATCTCAATTTAAAATATCAAATGTTATTGGTTATCTTTTATGTTCCCCATGGTTATGACACTTTTTACTTTCACATTTTCTCTAAGCTTTATTGAAATGTCAATGTTGATCTCACACTATTAATCTCATTTATATGGATCAATCACACTCCATCAATCTTGATCTACTTAATTATACCTCTTTCTTTATGGATCATTGATCAAAATGTGTACTCTCATATACGTACCATTGATCTTTGAAAAATTCTCAAGCTTTAATTTATGGATCATGGCTATTCCATGTGCCATCTCCACATTCTCCCTTAGGAATCTTGACTTTTCAACCTTCATTATGTATCATTAGATCTTGATTGCCCAGATCAATGCACTCTATTAGATCTTAATCTATAAGGTCAAACACCATTATTTATTGAGTGTTCTTTGGTTGTGAGTGTGAAACTTGTCACCTTATCACTATCTTAGGGCTTTATTTAATATTTTACTTATTATGAACCATTAATCAATATGTATACACTTAACTGCATACCATCAATCTTCAAGGACATGCTTGGACTTTAAATTTAGGGTTCTGACTTGAATTTCCAACTCTGATCATGCACCATTAGATCAAATTACCTGAGTGAATGCACATTTTTGATTGAGGATCTTGACTTATTAACTTTATCTCACATTTTTTGATCAACTCTGCTCGAACAAATGCATACCATCGATCCTAAAAATAATAAAAATGTTAAGTCAAGCTCAAAAAATATAGAGAAATTAGGTTAAATATTTTAGAATATGGTATTATTCATATTGATAAACATGATAAAACCTTAGGATAAAATATTTAAGCTAGGTTTTAAAACATGATAAAGGGGACCCCACACATAATAAAAGACATGGCATAAAGTCTTAGGACAAGGATTTTAGATTAAGTCTAAAACATAACAAAAGGACCCAATAGTTAGTTAGATCATGTTGAGATAAAATGGACAAATGGGGGATCAAGACATGAAGGGACCAAACATAAATTTTTTAGACTAAGGTTTGGTCATGTTAATAAACATGGCTAAACCTTGGGATAAAAATTGAACTAACTCCATGGCATGATTAATCATTCCCATGTAAATTGTTTTTGACAAATTTGAATTTGATTCAAAGGGTCCTAAGCTAGGGTAATTTGAATGAGGTTTTCAAGATTATTAAACTTAAATTTAATTTGATTTTCAATAGACCAAAGTTTAGTAAAATATCAAATTAACATTAAGATATGGACCCCTAGACATTGCTCATTCCAAATGAACTCCATTGAACCTGCAATACAAAAACACAAGCAACAAATTTTTACAAACATTGAAAAGGGTAAAAATATGATCACTTAAAAAAAATCTAATTAATCCAAATGAGAACTAGGTGTGGATGATCTTCAAATAAATAAAATGTGCAAACATGCTCATGATACTCTGATCAAGTTATTTTTCAATTTTAAGGTACAAATTTGCACAATTTTAAATAAGCGTCCACATTTTTTAGAAATGGGAGTATGTTGACCTCAACACACTCTCCTTCATAGTTTTAATCTCCTCCATATATGGATAAATTTGGATCTTCAATCCTCCTCTTCAAATACCTATGAGTTGATACCACTATTGGTATCAAGAACGAAATAAAAATTGGAAATTACATTATAAATGAGGTTTTCATAAAAATGTAAAGTTGTATTATTTTGATTGTTATTTACAAGGAAGGTAAAAGCTTATAAATATTTTATAGGTGGTTAAAATATCTAACTAAATCCCATGAACCAACTCATACTAATAATAAACCAAAATATAACATAAATAAACAAACAAATACATTTTTATAAATAATCCAACAAGACTATTATTTCCCTTAAATTAGTGACTCTCAAATGTAAATGGTATACCTTCTTGCATGAGTAAAATCCCCATGTCATACCTTGATGCATCATATTATACAAAAAAAATTATAGAAAAACTAGGAGTAGCCAAAATTGGGTGGTACACAGCCATTTTCAAATGTTTAAATGCCTTAATAGTTGTATAAATCCACTAGAAATAGTATTTCCAACAAATATATGAGTGCATTGTGATGCTACCATAATTTTTGAGAATCTTTATATAGTAACTAGTTAGCCCCAAAAATACCTTGAGGTTCTTGAGGGTCTATGTAACCTTCCACTCCATCATCACTTGAATAGTTTTAGGATCAAATTTCAATCCTTCATATGAAATAATATGACCCAATTACTCCACCTCTCAAATTCTTAAAACATAATTGGAAGGTTTGGCATAAAAATTATGTTGTTCCAAAACTGAGAGTACCTATTTCACATGATGTAAATGGTCTTCTCAATTTTTGATATAAATGAGGATGTCATCAAAAAACACCAACACAAACTTTATTAAAATATGGCCTAAAAAAATATCCATCAAACTCTAGAATGTAGATGGTTCATTTGTGAGGTTGAAAGACATGACCATAAACCCATAATGGCCTTCATGAATTATGAAATCTATTTTAGGTATATTATATTTTTATATTTGAATATGATGATATCTAGAGTGAAGATCTAACTTGGTAAAATAAACAACACAAAGCAATTCATCTAGCAAATAATCAATTACTATAGTAGTAAACTTATCTTTGATGTTGTACTTGTTGAGTTCTCTATAGTATGGGCACATCTTCCAAGTGTCATCCTTCTTCCATGCCATGACCACTGGGGAAGAATATTCACTTTGGCTATGTCAAATTATTCTTGCCTCCAACAGATCATGTATCATATTTTCAATTTCACTCTTTTGAGTATAAGGATGCCTATAGGGTATAATGTTTGGTGGCGTACTTATAGGAAGTAGTCTGATGGCATGATCATGTGTTAAACTTGGTATAAGTCATTTTATAATGTCACCAAAAAATAGAATGGTCATCCAACACCATTTACAAATTAGGATGGGTAGATTCCTTGGTTGTTTTAAACTCTATGGAAAACAAGCATGCCACAAATCCTTTAACACCTTTTCTAAGAATATTCATCATCTAATGGTAATTAAATAGTTATGAATAATTATTTTGTAATCCACATATTTCAAATGTTCTATATTTTGAATGGAAGCACATGAATCATTATTAGAAATTCATCTCAATAGTGCCCCAAGTGGTGATCGATTATACTCCTAGAATAATGTTATTCACTCCTATGGAAATAACAAATATAGGAAAATATAACAGGTAGTGTCCCATAGAAAGCTTAATACTATTGCATTTTCTAGAATAGTTTATGATACCACTATTTTCAATCATGACCTAAAATTCTAGAGCTAGGTAAATGAAACAATTCAAATGAGTAGCCAAATTACTATTAATGAATTTGTACATACTCCTAGAATTTATCAACATAATCACCTTCTATTTTTTGAGTAAACCCATCACCTTAAGAAGTCAAGGAGTACTAATACATGAAAGTGCATGATAATAAATAGTAGGTTGAGAATCTTTAGATTCATCCAAACTTGCACTTGAGGCCTCATCATATTTGACATCCTCATTGGTAAATTCAATTTAAAATAACTTATTTTTAGTAGAATGATGTCCTTTTATCCATTTTATATCATATATAAAACACAAACCTTTTGCATGCTTCTCCTCAATTTTTTGAGGGGTCAATCTAGTAGGCTAAATAAGTTATGGTGCTAGGAAAGTATATTCATGAAAATTAGTGAAAGGTATTCATTTGATCATATCTTTTTACTATACCATGAATTCCCTTAGGATGGATTCAAATATTGAATTGGGACTAAACATGTGAACCTCCAATTGGATGTTATCTTTGAGGCCACCCAAAAATAGGCCAGTTAGATTTTTCTTAGTGATGCCCATCACACATTAAGATATATTTTAAAATTAAGGAATATAATCCTTTAAAGTTCCTTTTTAGTGTAGTTTGGTTAGGAATTATTTTTATAGGACATAATTATGATAGTGGAGTTATAACTCCTCAAAAAATATAGACCTTAAACTAGGAGACCCTTCTTTTTATTTTGAGCACACAACCATCAATACCAAATGAACTACTTAGGTTCTAAATATAGGGAGACCATGACTACCTTTTACGAACATGGAGTCTAATGTAGATTAAAGATATTTTCAATTTGAGTGATCTATGTGAGTGGATAATTACCATAAAAATTTCACAAGCCCACTTTTGGTAACATTAGATTTAGACCTAGATTGACAATGTGATTGTTTGGAGGATAACCAAACTAGAGTGGTGGAGGCTTATTTTGCAAATACTAAGCTATAAAGTTGACAATTACCTAGTTATTTGTTGTAATTTATCCCAAAAGTGATTTAAGTCTCCTCTCATCCCCATGATGTCTGATTTAACTACATTGAGATCATCTTTTTGCACCATACCATGTAAATCTAATTGAAGTTTTTAAACCACTTATAACATACACATATTATAAGATCTAGACTCCATGTCATCTTTATGAGGAGTTTCTTTCCCTTTCCCAAGCTTGATATTTTTAGGACCATCCATGCATAAACCCTAAGAGGGTTTTATCCCCCAAAAAAGTGTATCAATAGATGAGACCATTATGATTACCTCACCAAGATGAATCTAATTACTGTTAATGTGCACAAGGGTGAAATTTTTTGGCCCCAAAAGTGTACTAATATAATATGCCATTGTGATCATCTCATAGAGATGAATATAATGACTGCTAATTTTCACAAGATTAAAAATTTTCTATACTCATTTTATATTATTTAAAAAAAATAAATAATTTGAACAATACTACAATGACAAAAAAATTATATTATTCTAGGATCAAAAGTTATGTTTTTAGATCCTTTAACTCATAAGATACTACAACACTAGATCTAAATAAAAAAGTCACCATATAAACTTGCCCAAATCAAAGTTATTATACCAATTGTAATTGAATTACTTAGATGTTCACACAATATAGGATTATATCATATAAATAAGAACAAAATATATAGATCTAAAATAATATTTGATATAAGCACATAATGCTTGATAAATATAATTAATCCATTTCAAGGGGGCAACCTCCACAACACTAAAATAAGAGTAGAATTCATAATATAATTATCAAAATACTAGCCACTACCTCCTATATATAATCTACTTATCCATGGTTATTCCATAGGTTGACCTTACTAAGAACATAAATAAATGTGAGAAGATAATATTTTAGGTATGTAGGCCACAATTAGGCCACACATAACTCTATACAAGCCATAGGTTAAGGGTTTAACACAGTATCATCTCCCTTGTAAAGATCCAAAATGTATATATATATATATATATATATATATATATATATATATATATATATATATATATATATATATATATATATATATCACCTTTTAGATAATGAAATAATGATATGCATATCAGATGGCATAATGTATATCCTACCTGTTGGTTGAATATTTTGTCTATCAGTGTACTGGTAAAAAAATTTGGTTTGATCAGCCAAAGTAGGAAGATTAGTCATCCAAATGTGTAAGTTTATCACATCAAAAGGATGACTACTGCTCTCTCCTCTCATCAAGGGGAGGTTCCCTGTGGATATGTTTTATATATGTATAAGTAGAAAATAATAATCAGGGATAGGATAAGCCATCCATCTCTCTTTATTTAGAGATGATGTGTACAAAACAAAGGAAAAACTCAAGGGAATGATAAACAACACTCCTCTTCTTTCAAAAGAACTATTCAGCTAGCCACAAGAATACTCCTAGAAATAAAAGCAGAATATAACTGAGGGTGTAGTAAGAAAAAAATCGAGACACATCACAAAGTCTCCACCTAAAATGCTCAAGAGTAATATACGAAGGACAATGAAGGCACAAAGTCTTCTCAAAGTCCTTTACATAGCAATGAAAAGAAAACACACTGAAGGCAGCTATGGGGGCACAAAGTCTCTCCACAGTTGATTCTTTAGGACAACTTCCTGACTAATTTTACTAATCCTACTTGTTAAATTAATGGAACAAAAAATATATCAAGGAAAAAGACATAATAACATCTTCCTTAAAAACAAAGATATCATAGCACAAAGTCTAAAAAAGTTCCTTGCTTTCTTATTCCAATAACAAAATATGATCAATAGAATGAGCACAAAGTCTTAATGATGCCTCTCAATTTGGGCAGAGTTTCATTTAGATTGTCAAAAAAGAGATGTTTTTACAATGAAAGAAAGTCCCTTATATAGCCACTTCAAGGACTCAAGAATAGTAATACATCATGATGCATTGGAAACTGTTAGGAAGACAAGCTAGAACTTTGGGGCATTTTACCCATTTGATCTTCTCAATGTAGATAAACAAGCCACGTAATTGAAATATTACAACTTTTAATGTCCACCTGGCAGTCTGATTTTGTCTTCATTATTCCTCCTTTTTTGGTTAATTAAATCAGGCCATGGATTCATTCATTGTTCTATCTTTCCTCACTTTTAGCTAGTTTTGGTCTTGAATTCTAGGAATGCATTCAGGTCTATAAATTCAAAGGATCAACAACTATTTCATGGACTTTAAAATTTATGTTTACATGCCCGTCAATGTGCTCTCAATGGCTAGTTCACTGTCTTGAATTTGACGTCTTCAAGTGCATCACCCCTTGGTCTTATTTTAGCTTTTGGATTTGCCCTTTTAGGCCTTAAGAAATGATCCTTAAATGGGTCAAAAAAGAGCCCTTTACTTTGGCTGCCAAGATTCCCCCACAAGGGCACCTGCCCTTCGGGGTCCTTCGGCAACCCTTTGTCTTGGCAGTTCTCACGGACAAATCTGTAGGCTTTCTCCCATGGAAGTTTCCCACATGAAATTTTCCCATGGACATTTCCCCAAGGAAAATTATCATGGATAAAAGTCTGGGGAAAATTCCTGTGGACAAAAATCTGAGGAAAATTCCCACAGACAAAAAGTCTGTGAAATTATTTATTTCACCAAATCTTTGAATAAGTCTTCAAATTTTTCCCTCGTAGCTACTTAGAATTCTTTCAGACTTTTGTCTGAAGGAATTCCTTCAGACAAAAGTCCAAAGGAATTAAGTGTTAGCCAATTTTAATATGCCTTAAACAAATTTGAAAGAATTACCTTTCAACTTCCTTGAAAAATGACCCTTTCGAAGGGTGCTTTTATGGATTAAGTGTCCTTTGCAAGGGAACTTGTCCTTTGAGAAGCTTCCTTTTACATTGAAACACCCCTTTGAACTTTTGTGATGAACCATTGGATGAACTTTGACGTTGAACCAATCAGTTGAACCAAAAATGGTTCAAGCCGATGGTTCAATGAATGAAACAAGCCGATGAACTAAACATTGAACCAAACATAATGAATTTGCCTTTTAACCAATAATTGAACCATTTGGTTAAACCAAGGCTTTGAACCAAAATGGTTTAAGCCAATGGTTCAAGCCAATGAGCTGAGTGAATGAACCTACTGTTGAACCTGTTCATTGAACCAAGTTTTGGTTCAACGGTTCAAACAAAGCTTTGAAAAATGTCTTTGAACCTATTGTTAAACCTATAGATGTTGAACCAAAGGATGAATTGAAAGAATGGACCAATTGAGTGAACTATTTGGTTGAACCAAAAGACACTGAGTGAAATAAAACATTAAACTACTTGGTTGAATCGAGCCATTGAACTATTCCTTTGGTTGAACCCACCATTGAACCTTGAACCCGTTGAACCTTTAAAACAAAGTGTTTCAATGGTTTAACGGTTCAATGGTTCAAGTCACCTTGATTTGGCTAAGTGTCTTGAAGCTGATGAACCAATTGAATCAATTGAACTTTAAACCTTGATGAAGCATTTAATTCTTGCCAAAGACATTAAACTTGTTGAACCTTGAACCCATTCAAATTTTGAACCAAAGTGGTTCAATGGTTCAACAGTTCAATGGTTGAAGTCTCTTTTTGTACTCAGATGC
Organism: Torreya grandis; assembly: GCA_037957365.1. Classification (NCBI taxonomy): domain Eukaryota; kingdom Viridiplantae; phylum Streptophyta; class Pinopsida; order Cupressales; family Taxaceae; genus Torreya; species Torreya grandis. The sequence goes on from JARHVA010002858.1 coordinate 1,858,152, forward strand.
TTGTCGATGAAGATATTCAACTGAACCAAAGCTCTAAACCAATCTCAGAGAATGACTAAGTGTTGAAACTAATTATTTTGAATGACACCACTTGTAGAAATCTTTGAACCTATGTAAATGAACTTGTCTGCACAGTCCATAGACTTCTCTTCCTACTGAAGAGTCCGTAGATTTTTTGAGAAGCTTGGAAAATGAGGAATTTGAATGTCTAAGACAAATTTTGGAAATGGAAGAGATAATTTTGGTTTGTAAGACCAAAATAGTTCAAATGTTGTCCCAAAAATGACTGTTATTTTTGGGGGACAACACTACCAACATATCCCAACTTTATGTTGTCAACCAACTACTTCTCAACATCACTAAGGATGAGACCTAACACTATATCCATGTGTTACCCATGGTGAAACTTTCCTATGCACATATTACCCTAAAAATAAGTAAAAAAATAAATTTAAGATAAGATCTATGATATAAACAAAAAAATTTACTTTAAAGGTCAATTATACAATACATAAACATTTTTTCCTCAATATACACCTATAATAATAATTAGATGCTTGCAGAAGATGGTATCGATAGATATGCAGACAATGTCAACAAGTGTTAGACATTATCAACAAGCATAAGAAACTTCTAAACAAGTTACTAAATTGCCTATAGATGTGTAAAAAGTGGGAAAATAATGTTAAAGGGAATAGTTTAAAAATATTAAAAATAAGACAAAAATAGTCTTTTTAGAAAATACTAGTGCTAATGGTTGCTCGGCCTATAAGGAACTCTCCAAGTACTCAAACCATGTCAGAGTATCACCTTTTCACATTGTATTTTTACAAATTAGAGCTCAAAATCATTAAATAATTTTAAAAACAAAAATTTAACTTATTTATACTCACTAAATTTTTTCAAGTTATAAAGTGCCAATATCAACTTTCTCATTAATCTCCCATGACACAATATGTGTGATATCTTAAGCTTTGTATGTCCATTTCACCTCTTATCAGTCTTGTTGGAACACACATAGGATGCACTACCATGTGAAAATAATTTCATAGTCATCCATTTAAATATTATTCAGCAACATTTTAAATACATATATCTAAGGTATACAAATGGCACTAACTAGTGCCATAATGCTAATGACTAAGGCCAAATTAGTGAATATCTTATGAAGCAAATTAACATTACCTTTGAAATCACTTCATTATTCAAAGAAAAATTATTTGAGACTTAAAGTAATATATCACTTTCCTAACCACGATGGAATCTTGTACATGTTTGACTAAGAAAACTATCTCCATATACATAAAATATACAAATATATAATTCAAATTACAAGAATTCAATAAACATTTCAAACTTAAATAGTGGTAATAAACATACAATGCATAACTATATGAACACCTCCATATACTAAAATAGGATGGCTACTTATAAAGTGTGAAAATTAATTATTTTCCAAGGATTCATGTTGTCATATGTACTTACAAATGATTAATTTTTTCTGGGATGACTTGTTTTTTCATGTAGGTATATATAATTTATGTAACTATATTTTTATCTATAACCATGATTCATATAACTTGGTATTTTGAGATGAGTGATTCATATGCTTCATCCCTCATATCAAAAGTGTGCATACACTAGGCTTGTTTCATAGATTCAATCCATATTAGAGTGAGAATTTAACATTCTATGACATATTATATGGTTCAAATGGGATAGGTTGGATAGATTGAGGCATATGTAATGAATATGTAGGGCATTATACAAGATTACGGGAAAGAGTCAAGGTATTTTATGACACTATGAGACAAATTAATTGGATCATATTGATTTGATCAACATATATATTATAGAATTATATATGACATTGAGGTATAAATGGTTCAAATGTGGGGCATGATTTTTATTAATGTAAACACTTTTCTATTTCTATGATGAGAATCAATGGTAATAAGGGTATTAAATTCATCTACGATGGTTAATTCAAAGTTTCAATATTACATACCAACCTATTTGTGGGTTTCACATATATATACAATTATTGAAACCTTGTTTAATTCTATGTGAAAGAAGAGAGAAAAATCAAGAGCACATTCTCCATATGGACTAGGTCATTTAGGACCTATGGATTCTCCATTACAAATGGTACGAGCATAATCTAAGAGCCAAAAAACACTACATACCATCAAGTGTATTCATTCTTTGATTATTATTGATTTTTCATTTTAACAAATCTAATTTTTGTTGGAAAAATATTTATCTAATTACACAAGTCATTTCTTTTAGGTAAAAATTAGACATTATGGAACATTAGGGAAATGAAGTGTCTAAGTTGAGAATCACCAATGTAAATTTGCATTCTATTTTATCCCTTTAAAATAGTATTTATCATTGGAATTAAGTTATATATTAAAAGGGGGAATTCATAGACACCTAAATTTGGTATGATCCTTATTTTTAAAATGATTTCATGTGAATTTTCATACATATATTCTTAATTATTAATAAGACACTTATTGGCTTATTTTTCTTGGTATTACACCTTCTTGTCTACTTTATTTGACTGCATGATCTTCTATTTGAGATTTTTTGATGTCTATTGAGTCTATTATAGGGATATATAGTTTCAATATTTTTAGCATAACATTTATATCAGTTTAATATAGTGATAATAATCTTAGATAATGATGGTTACCAAAAATGTCCTAATGTATCTTTTGAGTCTAATTCGATTATGTGACCTTTTGGGTCACTTTATTTTTTCTTTTTTGGGTCTTATGATGTTGACTTGTGCATGCCAATATTTCCTTAATTGAAAATACACACACACACACACACAAAAAAAAAGAAAAATAAAGAAAACTTATGATAATTCTAGGGACAAACATTCATTTATTAACAGAAGCATATAAATAAAAAAGGACATCTAGTTTCCCATTATTCTAGATCTGAAGTTCTCTAAAGGATACATATAATTACATGCTTGTATCAAATAAGGGCCTAGGATAAATTTAATTTATATTTATATTTAAATTATTTGGAACTCACACATTATTGGGAGATCTATATGTGATTTAATCCCTCTTCAAAGTTTTAGAATGTAGAAAATATCAACTATTCAATGAGGAGTGGTTGAGGTTTGTCCAACCCAACCTTCTAACCCAATTTTCAAGTAATATTGGTATCAAGTGTGTAATATAGGTTATTAAATATAGAAATAAAATATAATTATATATAGGTAATAAGACATATGAATGGATAAGAATCATCTTTAGACATGGACATATTGATTAGGATAATCATAGACTGACACAATCATCTTGTATAATACTGATAATCAATGGACAATACTAGTTACTATAGGTGTCCAAGATTTTTTGGTAATGTCTTAGAGGGTTTCAATATTATATTTTCTTATTTAATCCATAATATAGATAATATAGAGTTATATTTATGAGTGTGACATAAGAGGTGAGAAAATATAAGATATAAATCAGCTAAGTACCTTCTCTACCTACATGCTTAATCGTTTATATATTTAATAAGTGCAATCCATATCTATTTAAAAATTTTATTTGTGTAGTTAATGTTATTTATTATGTAATATAAATTTCAATAATTTTTTACTATTTAGATATTTTAAATAAAAAATAAGTTAAAACAACTTTTATGGATGAGAAAGCCTTGATTAACTTCCTTAAATACTGAGCTGCATCCATGAATATCTTTGTCTCAGTCACATTGGAGTGCTTAGGACAATTACAATGGCCTATAACTTTGATGCATCAATATGTAACTTTCCATATCCAAAAATTTAACAAATATATAATTGATTGTTATGCAAACTCATACTTTTTTTTATTTATCAATAGCTTGATCTCATTCAAAACTTATTTCTAATGAATAAGATGTTTGTCACAAGTCTTATTGAAAATCACTATATCATCCAAGCAAATAATGATGGAAAAATATATGAATGAACTCAATACATAATTAATTAATGATATAAAATTAGTCAATGCATTATTCAACCCAAAAGGAATCACTAACCACTAATTTAAACCTTATCTTATCTTAAATGATGTTTTTCATATGTCCTCTTATTTAATCCTTAGTGATATCCATATTATAGATCCAAATTAGTTTAATGATTTGCATGTTGAAATTGATCAAAGAGATAAAATAACTTGGGGAAGAGGATTAATATTATTTTTTTTTATCTCAATCAAAGATCTGTAGTCAACAAATTGTTTCCATGTCCTATATTTCTTAGGTAAAATAGTAATTAGAGAGCCACACAGAGAAGTAATAGGATGAAATACACCTTGATTTAAAAAGACTAAATTTTATTTTAATAATTTATGTCCATCAAGGACTACTGATAGAGACCCATATTAGGAAGCTAATAATTTAGTAACAATTGAATCTTGTTCTCAATAGATCTTGAAAATTGAAAACCCGTGGACTCTTGGAAAATGTAAATTGTTGTCACATCTCTTCTATTTGTTTATGCTCTTTTTAGTAAACATAACATAAGAAGTTTTATATTATATTAATTTATTATCTTTCATTTCCATTAAAATAAGGAAAAAAATCTTTCCACTTGCATTAATCAAACACTTAGCTTGAAAGACATTTAGAAAAAATATTTTAGATTTACCAACATAGGCTTCGATGAAGTAGCTTTATCCATCATTCACCAAGTGATATTGGTTAAATCTTATAATTAATATAGAATCACATATTCACAAATAAGGTATTCCAAAGACTATGCCACACACATCAAGAGGTAAAAAATATGCCATAACTCTATTAACTAAATGTGAATTTATACCAAACTTCACTTTGCATTGGTTGGTTACCTCTATCTCTTCTACTTGTTTCATACAACCCAAAGAAAAATGATGAGAATGATTATATATTTTCAATACTAAATTTTCTATTAATTCCTTAATAATAAAATTTGATTGAGATCAAGAATAATAAAGAGTATCAAATTTAACTTTCTTACACTGAACTTTATTTTGTAAATTTTTGGTAAGTTCACATTTTTTATTTAGCACTAATTATACCCAAAAATTCCTTTTTTTGAATAAAGGTACCCTATTATGTTTCAAATACATTAGAGTTTCACCCAAATTATTTTACTTGGAATGAAGTCATAGCATTTTTATTTTTATTTATTTTATATAGAAGCAATTTCATATGCAACTTCTAACAAGTACCATATGAAATACCATCAACATTATAATTCTCACATTCCCTTTAAGTATCATTTTTATAAAAATTAATAGTGACATTACACTTGCCTTTCCATTTTCCTTTCCCCTTTCACTTACAACCAATTTCTTGTTTTGGTGTGTGTTGAGAGGTATATGAACCCTTTCTTTTGTACATTTATAATTAGTGAGATTTAGAAAAAGATTCATTTACATTCATATGCTTGGCCAAGAGTACACTTCTCCTCAAATGGTTATGTATTATACCCATGTAATTAATCAAAATGTCATGGTTTGACACATCTTTTACCATTATGATTACCTTATTATTATAACTCACTCATATAATCCTACACACTTTATCCTTGCTCTTTCCTAAGATATTTCCAATACATTGACCTTTATTCCTCATAATAAATAGTGAATAACTACCTCTTGATCAATACTTTGAATTCATCCCATTCATTAATTAGAGTTAGGTTCTTAACAACCAAGGCATGGACATAAATTTCAAACCAACCTAAAGTATGATTGGTTAATTTTAACCTTGAAAAAGAGATTTTTTGACTCATTAATTTGATGTAAAATAAAATATACCTAAATTTTAGTTATAAAATGGTATATATTCTCCACATTCACCTCTACTTCATACAAATGAATCTCAATCTTTGATTTATCTTTGAATGGATGTGAAGCTTGGACGGTATGACATTTTACCTTTTCATGTTATGAAGCTTTAAAATTATCACCTTTTTTGAGATTCAATATAAATTATTATATTTTCCATGAGAATCCCCATAATGGACTCCAACTTATCAAGGACAAATATATGTTAGCAACAACCTATTCCAAAATTTAGAACCATTCTTTGGATTTATTAGATTCTTATTCATCATAATGAGTCATGATTTTGACTCCTCTATTCCACTTCCATATGGAAATATATTATTGTAAATTAACCAATATCCTTCACCATTAGCACTTGTTGCTATGGTAATAGCCATAAAACTTCACAATAGTCACAATACATAAAAAAACACAATTAATGGAAATAGTAAAAAAATATTATACAAATATGATCTATAATTATGTTAAAATTTGACAATACATTCATCAAAATAAATAATTTACTATGTATAATAGACTTGATTGCTAATGCTTTTCTTTTTTCTTTTGGTTACAAAACCAAACATTATTTATGCTATAAATAAGATTGTTAGAATGTTGAACTATAAAATAACTAAAACACATATGCAAGCTAGGTTAAGTTGAATTAAAACACACCATAAGAGAGAAATAAATTACCCAAGAGGAACTAAAGACAAGAAAAATCCATAATAGTGAGGTGATTCTTCATCTTTCCACTATCTCTATATCATTTACATGGTATTTCCATTCATGGCCTCCATGAATATATTTATAATATAACGTTCTCAAAATTGGTAACAAATACTAATTTCATACATACACACTTCCCCTCATACACAACTCAACTTGGAACACCAATAAAATCAAGAAAACATTGTTAGGAGAACATTAATTGAGTATATGGAGAATCACTTGATTGATTCATACCTAAACACCACTGAATCAATGAATGTTCGATGCCTTTACCTTTTACAAAATCCAATATAAATTCATCATATAAGAAACCGACCAATGGATATGAAACAAATAATTTCTTAAAGTGAGAATGCTTGAAACCATTCCTCTACCTTTCTCTTATTCATGAATGAAACTTTCACCTACATGTGTAGTCATATAAAATGTCAAAATTGGTAGTTTGAGTGTGGCTTGTGAAACCCCATCCATAGGTCCTTTTTTCATGCTCTTACGATGCTTATAGACACCTTTTTTATCATTTCCAATAATATGAAACCTTGTAAATAGTCATTCCACCTCAACTAGATAGTATTCCCTATGCCAATCCTATTCCCCTAGGTCTTGAGCTTGTAGGAAAGGAACACTCCATTTGGAATATAACACCCCATAGAGAAGTGTCTCATTTTTTATGGTCCTATCCATTTTTACTTTAAGTCTAAATGGTCATTTTCATTTGGTACTTATTATACATCTAACCCATGACCAATTATTCCCTATAAAAACCCATTCAAATCTCATTTACAAAGGAGGTGACCAAACTTACAAATCAATCAAGAATACAAACAAAGAACCATGGAAAAATTCCCTATTCTTTGCATATAGTCACCCAACATAGCTAAAAATCTACTCAAATACTCATACCAGTCCATATCCACTTCAAACACTCTCAATTTGACATTTGCATCTACATCACAGTATTACACAAAGCACACTAGGTGGGAGAACTATATATGGCTTAATCCCTCTCTAGATTATTGGTATGTAGGTAGTTTGCCCACATAATGGGTATGGATTACATGTTTAATACATCTTTCACTCTAACCTACCTCTTTCTCAAGTGACTCAAATTTCATTTTATCAAGCATGATGGAGGGTTAGGGTTTGAAGACAAAATCAGCTCCATAGTGAGTTTCATCGACAATTAGTGCTTGATTTTTCACAAACATGCTCACATAGGAAAAGACATAACTACCTAGATAGTTTTAGGTATTTGTGACCAATTTGGAAAACAACAATAGGAATGAATAATAGTGCCAAACATAAAAGTTTCCACTTTTTGGTGCTCCTATCCTTTTGCCTAATGAAAGCCAAATTTAGGTTTATGACACCTTCCCAGTTCTACACAACCATTTTCAGCCTTTGTATCAGTTGTCTTAGTTTCTTTTCTAAGTTATATTTCTTATTATTTATTTCTAGTTTTAGAAAGGTGAAAAAGATAAACATTTACATAAATTATGATTATATTTATTTCTATATTCTATACTAATTTGTTAATCTAGACCTTTAGCTAAAATAGGAATAAAAATCCATTATTCCCAAATAAGTTAAAACATTTGGTAATCTTGACTTACTTTGTTTGCACACAAAATCCCTAAAAACCTTTGGGAAAATTCCTTTATGATTTTATCAATGTTCTTCCAATTTTTCTTGCATATATAAATCAAAATTTCACATTAAATTTTTAAAATTCACCATAGTAATTTTAAAAATCATTTCTTTCATACCCTAGTAGAATATACTAGGTCCCTATATTTTTAGAGGTATCACCTTACATGTTAGTGAGCTTCCTATCCTTTTTATGCATATTATAGTTTAATTTTTTTAGACTTTACATTTACTTTATTCATTACTTTCCTTCCATTTCATTTTTATTATTACAACTTTTTTCAAAAATTTAATCCACTTTCTCTTTGTTTTCCTACTTTAACAATGGCCCAATATACTGACTTTGATGAAACTGATAAGAGGGAACTTCAAGACTTTTTAACTAAAAATCTTGACATGAAAGATGATAATAATAATAATAATAATAATAATAATAATAATAATAATAATAATAATAATAATAATAATAATAATAATAATAATAATGGTCAATCCTCTCAAACCACAAAATAACCAATTGTAAATGGGGGAAACTATGCATCAAAAATCCCCTATAATAGCCTAGCCTTCCTATATGGCACCACCAGTTATAGAGAGTACATCTTCACCTCCTAATGTGGATGACTTTGTGTAAGAGATTAAATCTCTTCAATCTAAGGTGATACATCTTGAGCAAGATGCCTCTAGACCAACACAAGCTTTGGACTCTTTTTCTCTAATTCATACACCCTTGGCATGCCATATTGCTTTTATACCCTTGCCACTAGGTTTTGTTCAATCCAAGATCACTCTATATGATGACAAGGGTGATCTTAAGACACATTTGAGATATTTTAATGTATCATGCTTGGACTATGTTCTGAATGACTAGTTATTAACCAAGCTATTTCCATGAAGTTTAAAGGATTATGTTCTATAGTGGTTCTATAGTCTACCAAATTAGTTGGTCAAAGCATTTAATCCTTTAGTTGACATGTTCCTAGCTCATTTTCACATTAACATATGTGACAAGGTTTATTATTCCCAAGTTTTAAAATAAAATCAAAGGTCAAAGGAGCATCTCATAGATTATGTTCTTAGATATAAGACTATCTTGGCTAAAATGACTAGCCCTATGGCCAATAAAGAATTACAAGTTCTCTTCAAACAAAGTCTTCTTTCAGCATTGTATGAGTCAATAATGTTCAAATTTTTTTCTTCCTTCACTAAGTTATTCCATACACTAAAGGAAAGGGATGTCAAATTACTTTCAATGGGCAAACTCAGTACACAAGTATATTAGAAACAACAAACAAGAGTAACTAGTAAAGTCCCATACAAAGTAAAGGTTAATGATGTCAAAAGTAAAAATCAACCTATAGGTAATGTGGATTTATATACCCATAAACAAATGGTTTTATTAGTGTCTCCTCAGTGATCCTTTACCAATCTACCAATATCTCTAGCCAGAGTCTTACAGTAGCTATTAGAATGCAATGTCCTATCTCTCCATCCTATTTGGTAAGATGATACGATAAAGCCTCTTAAACATGGATATGATTAGAATGAATTATATGATTTTTATAGGGCACAAATCCATAAAAATAATAGATTCATCAGTTTGTGACACAAGATATAGCTTTTGATAGATGGTAACCTTATTGATCTTAGCACTCTAGTTGAGCCTCCTTAGGCAAAGTAAACATAAGATAAGGCTCTAAAATTTTTCTTATATCCTTTCCCAAAACATTATAAATAAGATATAGGGGGCACATCAGGTGTTCACCATGCATATCATATGCACCCTCTACCAACTACATACTAGACACCTTCAGTTGAGTCATATCCTTTGAGCAACATAATTGGTGTGTATAATTCGAGAGTTATAGCTAGATCTTTGATCTTCTTCTCAAAGTAGGAGGTAGTTGAGGATGATTTAGATTAATATGCACTCTTTATCAAAACCTACATTGATCACCATCCCATTCATAGTGTTCTCATAAATAATGGATCTAGTTTGAACATATGCACTATGACATTACTTCAGCATTTGGGATATTCAGAGAAGGATATCACCCTGATGGACATAGTTATCAATGGATTCAATAGAAAATATATAGAGTTCATTGGGTGAGATTTTACTTCCTTTACAGGTTAACACATGTGGCCACACCATTTACTATTATTCCTAGTATAAGAGTCCTTAATAAGTTACTTGGTTAACCATGGATCTAGAAACTTTGTGTAATACTTCTATAGTTCATAGATACATGAAATACATTCATGCTAATCAAGATGTTATAGTTGATGGAGTTTCATATGAGTTGCCACTCCCCACTTAAGAGCCATCTCTTACTCTATATTCACCAATTTTAGCTCCTCCACTAGTTATAATTATTCCTCTAGTTAAGATTTAGACACAGTCAAGGCCTCTCTTACCAACATAGAGAGTTCACACACTTCCATAAAGGCCTCTCTTAGAGTGACCACTATATCAATGATAGTTTCAAGACTCTAGATATTTTCTAGATATATTATTCACACCCAAGGAAGTATCATTGAGGTCTCATGCCTCTACACATATAACACATTTTTAGAGAGCTTATTCTACTACTAGATGGGTCCCTAAGAGCCCCACAATTATATCCACTTCTCAAAGTTATAGGGTGACCCCACATTTAGTTTCCACTACAAATATTTCAAAAAACTTATAACATACATAGCTTTCAAAGTCACTATCTCAACCCTTCCATTATGCTTCATGGTCATGCACAATCCCTATCCTTGATACATGACACCATGATAGGGAGTCTCTTATGAGATTCATTAGTTAGTGTCATTTCTTGTTAGTCTTTTTTATACACAATTTCTCAGTTTGCTTGTACATAATTTCCTTATGATTAATTTTACATAACTTATTTCAAAATACCAAAAAAAATATAATATTTCAAAATACCAAAAACATTCAATTAACTCAGAACACTAAAAACTTTTCAACTGTATGGATTATCCATGCTTTATATTTCTACTACCATGCTATACTTATATTTTTCTATTCTATGTTATTATTTTTCAATATATCCACATTACCATGCTTCATTTGATCTTCTTTGAGTGTGTGCAATGACACCTAGATCTTTGATTGCTTCACTCTACCCATTGAGGGGGCATCCTAATTTTACATTCATGACATACATTGACATATCTACCCACTGGGGGTATCTTCTACATGACTACACCATCTAGGTTATGTCATTCCTACACCACACACTCTAGTTGTCATGTTGATGTAAATTACTTACTAGCTTACATAGATTATTGTATTGACACTCACTAGTATATAGCACTTGTGTATTTATTAGCATCTACCTAGTCATATAATACATGTTTTGCATACTTTCAATTCTTGCTTTAAGTAGTTATATGTGATTTCATTTCTCAATTCCTATTTTTTACTTGTGTGTGCGTTAGGACATTTGTTAATGTCCTTTTCTTGTACTCTTGTATGTGCTTATAACCCTCATTCCAATATTGTAATTATATTTGTATGTGGGGATTTGAACATGCCTTGTATTCTTAATTTCTTAATTTGAGTGACATGTTCCATGTCCCTTATTTTCTTGGCCCCTTGGCCTCTTTTGTATGCTTCTTTCTTTTTTCTTTGCATGTTTGTGTGCTTGTTTTCTTCTCAACTTTTTGCAATGCCATGATCCACATCATGCATTATCTTTCCTTCTTAGATTCCATGATGGACATCATGCTCCATCCCTCCTTAAAAACTAACCAAATTTCTAGTTTTAGTTCAATATATTGCACATGTTATTACATTGCTACATCTATTTAGGTATACCCTTATTTATCTAATAATCTCCAACATAAACTATATTATATCTTGAGATATATTTTCAATCATCATTACTATATCATGTATTTCATAGCATAACACACATATAGGTCTCTTTTCTCTAAGGGTGGTCATTACAGGGTCTTTATTCCTTCCCTTAGAATAAGGGGCAATAAATAAGGGTTTTTTCATAGAGATTAGATCCCTCTACTAGTCAAAATAAATTTTTAGAACACTCAAAACAATAATCATAATTTAAAACATGTAGAATAGACTAGAAAATAGGGACAAAACATAAAATAGTCATAAAAAATAGTAAAGGACAAGAGTTCCCCATTCGGACTATAATTCTCTACAATAAAGTTCCCGCTTTTTTATGCTTCTATCCAAATAGCCAAAAACCCAAAAAAATTAGAAATAAATAAAAAGGTAAGGTTAATTATAGTTTTGTCAGCTACATTCTAGTTTAGATTGGGCAGTTTCAATATAGTTTTACTTAGACTATCCAAATATAGGGGCATCATGCATGGTATGATGGATCTCGCTTCTATTTTTAGATTAGGTAGTTGGTACAACTTCTAGATTAGAATACATGTTACAAACACTAATGATTGGGGGTAATGTGCATGGCACATTTGCCTTATTTTCTTTCTAGATCATTGTATTACCTAGGCATTCTCAATAAATACATGCCTTATTCCATCTATAGGTGGTTGGCATCATTTCAAAGTGGCTTTCATATAAGACTAGTTCTCCCTTTTGGAGAGGCTTTCATACAAACCTAATCTCCACCTTTTGGAGTGGTCAAGATTGACCTAATTCTCAGTACACATTAGGATATTCACACAACATTATCAAATTATAGATCATTCATGGGATTCATGAGCCATCTCATATGACACACATTTATCATGATATCAATTCATGGTTCACACTTAGTGGTAAATGATGGAGCAAAAACACTAGCTAGGTTTTGTATTCTTGAGCTACCTATTCAAAGGGATTGGACACATAGTCTAAACATCAATTAACACATGCATTATCACATAAATTTAATACATAGTGGGTAATGATGAATCCAAAGGGCCAGCCTATGTATTCTTGAGCCACCCTTAGGGACTTGAGCACCCAAATCTATTCATAATATTACTCTTGGAATAATACAACTCAACATCACAATAGATTTACACTTTATGTTATGCTCTCTCTATGCACACTCAACATCACACATCTTCATGGGATTCACCCTTGTAGATAAGTTTAGGTTTGCTTTCTATTTTTTCTTTATCCTTATATTTCAATTTGCTACATCACTAGAATAAAGGGGGGGGAATATATTCATATAAAATTTCCAAATTGGTAGTTTGAGTGTGGCTTGTGACACCCCATTTATAGGTCCTTTTTGTATGCTCTTACAACCCTTATAGACACCTTTTTGCTCATTTTTATTCATCTAAAACCTTATAAATTGTCATTCCACCTCAACCAAATAGTATTCCCCATGTCAATCTTGTTTCCCCAAGTCTCAAACTTGTAGGATAGGAGTACCCCATTTGGACTATAGTGTTCCATAGAAAAGTGTCCCATTTTTGGTAGTCCTATCCATTTGTACTTTGAGCCCCAACAGTCATTTTCATATGGTATTTATCCTTAATTAGGTTGGCCTAGCATGAATACATCTAACTCATGATAATTATTCCCTATAAAATCCCACTCAAAGCTCATTTATAAATGAGGTGACCAAACTTACAAATCAAACAAGAATACAAACAAAACACTAAGGTAAACTTCCATATTCTTTGCATACATTCACCCAACATAGTTTCAAACCTACTCAAATACTCATACCAATCCCTAGCCACCTTAAACACTATTAATTTGGCATTTGTATCTGCATCACACTATTACACAAAGCACACTAGGTGGGAAAACTACATATGACTTGATCCCTCTACGGAGTATTGGTATGTAGGAAACATGCCCATACAAGGGGTGTGGATTGCATGTTCAGTACATCTTTCACACTAACCCCCCTCTTTTTCAAGTGACTTAAATTTCATATTATCGAACATGATGGAGGGTTAGGGTTTGAAGACAAAATACACAATTATTTTTGTCAATAACTAGTGCTTGATTTTTTTAAGCACACTCACACAAGCACAATGCAACTACCCAAAAAGTTTTAGGTCTTTGTGATCAGTTTGGAAAACAATGTCAAGAACATATAATAGCATCAGACACAAAAGTATCCACTTTTTGGTGATCCTATCCTTTCACCCAATGAGAGCCATATTTAGGTTTATGACACCTTCCTAATCCTACATAACCATTTTCAACCTCTATATAAGCTATCTCAATTTATTTTTCAACTAAGTTATATTTCTTCTTATTTATTATGATTTTTAGAAATGTGAAAAAGACAAATAATTACACAAATCAAGATGGTATTTATTGTTATATTTTGAACTAATTTATTAATCCAGACCTTTAACTAAAATAGGAATAAATATCCATTATTCCCAAATAAGTTAAAATAGTATGAATCAATGGTTTTTCAACTACCAGAGTGGTTATGAAACCACTACATGCAAGAACTAGTGGTTTTGATTACCTTAAACAAAAATATTCTTTCTATAAAAGACTTAGATACATATTCTCATCTAGTATTTTTGGATCATCTAAAAAATGACCATCTCTACAAATCCCTTTATATAGTGAAAAAATTGTTTATGAAGTATTACAAGTGATCCAAGTGGCATGTTTACATCTTAGAGAATAATGGACTATTCAATTGATACTGATAAAAATACTGATCCAATATTTTGATCACATGCTGATGATGTTGAACAAAAGAAAAAAATATGAAAACCCTAGATTAAGCCACTCCCTAGACAAAATTTCACATCTTTCTAAATTTTGTTCCTTATTTATAACTCACATAAAAGTAGGTCAACTTTGAGGAATGGGATTCCATTGCATAATTTTTTATCTTATAATTAATATTCCTTTCATTAGGATCATTTGTATCTCTCCTAAATACCATTGTTGGATAACGAAAAAATTATTCAACATGAATATTTATTAACCACCCACTTCAAAGAAAAATTCCTAATTGCATAGTTTTAATGAGAGTATCATGCAATAATGTGAATCATAATCCATACAAATTGACCAAACTATTTATTAAGTTTTATCAATTTAGTATTTAATATAATCAATAATTCTAAACAAAATCCTATTTCATATTATTGAGCTCATAATAATTATTAATGTTATGATTAGTAATTCCCAAGTCAAGATAACCCTCATATATGAAGGCTCTAACACTTTTATCTGGTCATTCAACAAACAAATTGAATTCCACTTGTATCATGTGCTAAGGATATGAGTGATCAAAATTTTCTCCCATAGGTTATATTTGGATTTTATAGACACATAAATTAACATTTAATCTAAAACAATGTAGTTATGACCAATCTTTATACACACTTGGATTATGCCTCATTTTATGATCTTTTGACCACCCTTCATTTGATATGTGGATGACCCATTCCTACAAGAAACTAATGTTATTAAAATTTCCATATTATTCATTAAAAACAACTCATACTTATCCACTAACTGATCCATACTCCCATCTTAGTTATCTTTTCTCCTCAAATAATGCCTCACCATTTTGACTATCCCACTCCTCAATCATGTCCAATTCCACCAACTACATCCTTCTACCAAATAAAAACTAGTTTCTCAATTTCAAACTCATCTAATGGGTCATCTCACATGTTTTACAATCCCCATTAAATGAATTCTTAATTAGTCATTATAAATATATAATTTTAAGTCATTTTTCACTAAAAGGCTCACACATTGAAAAAAATCAAAATTATAATTGCACTTTAGGATAAAATTCCCTATTTCTACTAATTATGAATACATACAACCCTAATATCCCTGAGCTAAATTTTGAATACATATCCAAGGTCAAAAGTCATAGTTGAAGCACTTAATCACACTATAATTTCACAAGAATTTAGTATTTTCACTAGTATTTCACACACAATACTTTAACATGGGATAACTACATGGAGTTTGATCCCTCTTCAAAATATTTATATGCAAGAAATACTAAACATAAGGAGTGTTGAGGTTTAATACAAATTCACCTACTAACCCATTTTTCTATTTTATCCATTTTATCATTCTTGGTATACTAAGTGAGGATTAAAAGTGAAGAGGATGTCATAATATGGGTTTCACAATAGACACATAGCTCCCATATAGTAAAATAGAGCACACATGTGAAGTGAGTATATCATACCAGTCACAGAGCATTAAACCTTATAGGATGTTGATGTGCCCTAAGGAAACCAACACACAATGCCATTGTCTTGAATCTACTGATCATTTCTAAAAAGTAAGTGAAATAATATTCTTGATTCATAGTTATCCAACAATCACATAGTCAATTTTACAATTTCTATCTCAATCCTATATTTTTAAATTTATACCTAAGTACTTCATCTTTATTTTTTCCCATTTCAACATTTTCCAAATATAGTAAGTTCTAAATTAGTTTATCATTTATTGCATATCTATAGATTATAATTTTATGAAATATTTTTTCTAATTAGATAATTAATTCATCTATTTACCCAATTTGGATAAATAAATTCCTATGATAACACCTCTTAGATTGGTCAGAGTAAAATTAATGAGCTTCAATTTTCATTTTTCCTCTAATAACTTACTTGGTCACCCTTGGACTCATCGAATGATGATAATAACTTATTCCACTTGTAAATGTATCAAATTTACCTTCTAAAGAGATATCTTCAAGGTCCAAGGCCGTACCAACCATTTTGAATTTGAGTAATTCTAATACATGGTGTGTATAAATTACCCCACTTGAGAAGACATTGAGTGTACCCTTTATATAATATCAATGATTTAACTATCACATTGATTTGTTGTGAGGTTATAGTGGTAATCCAAATATTATTGGGAAAGTACCACCAAACCTCACTACTTCCAATGATGGTGAGACTGATGAGATCAATCTTAAAATCATAACATTTGATGCACCCTTACATATCATCACTTAATTGCTTCCTAGATTATGACCCTAATCTCACAAGAAGGAATTGATGAAACTATTACACCCACATATTTAAATAATAAATAATAAAATATATTTATAATCCTAATAAAATCATGGTTGAATCAATCAACATTGATCTCACCACATGATGGTGGTTATAAATTAGATGATCCCTATTTGTTTGGTTATGTCTAATAAAAAACATGAAGATTATATGTTACCAAAAATACATTCAAAACATTCAAAATAAATTTTTTTATAATAATAATATTCACATAGTGAATATCTCTTCTTACCTTGATGTTTATGATGACACTTTGATTTCTACTTGTATTATTCTTAGTGAAGCACCTAACAATTATAAAACCATTATGGTCTCTTATATCCACTCTCCACAAATGGAGTCTATTATTTTCCACATTGAGTTAATCAAGATAAAAAGGTACAATTAAATATTTAAGGCACTATCATCTATCCCAATACTACAGTTGGTTGAAAAACTCTAGAGCACACAAGCAACATTTGGAATAACAAACCTTGCAATCACAAGACCATAATGTGTAAAGTTTACAATCATGATTTACTTATCCACCTAGGTTATTTAAAGTTTTTTGACTACTAAAAATTTAAAATATCATTAATATTCCTTTCACACATAATAGAGTTGGTCACCATCACCTTCCCACTACTTGGATAGTCAATATCCTAATTCAACTCTTGTAAAAATCCCTAAGAAAGGGAAGTATTATTGTAAATATGGCATGACTACTCTTATCACTCTTATAATGAGTGTCAAGAATATAAAAAATAAATAAAATAATTTTAAATACTAGAGGAATAATATCATTTAAATTAAAAACAACATTTTGGAATATGGAGGAAAAACCTTCCCTAAAACAAGAACAACCTAACAAGTCAGAGGAAAAACCTCCCCTAAAGCAAGAATAACCTAGTAGGTTGAAGGAAAAATATACCATTAACCCCACTCATAATTAGAGGTTTAACATCCTCCCAATTATACCTTACCTAATTTATCCATCGAGGCTATTCTCAAGGTCATCCTTACATGTATTTCAATGAAAGTGGAATAAACTATGGTCAAATCAAGACACAAGTTACAATAAGAATTTTATGAAGTTGATGATGAAGTGTGTAATTGTTTATCCTAACTATGTTTTATAGAAAAAATAAGGAATAAAATAGTTATAATTAAATAAATTTAAGCATAAATGAAAAAAATTACAAAATTTATATCTATCCAATAGGGTATGGTGAAAAATAAGTCCAAGTGCCATAATGAAACTATACTAAGAAATTGTAAATGAAAAATGGGTAAGGAATGATCACACCTATTTACTATTATAGAAATATGAGAATGTAGACAAACTATGTAGACTATGTATAACCTACACTTAAAAATTGGAAATTGTGCAATGTCATGAGAATAACCTTATTCACTATGACATACTCATTTATGTGTTCATCTTACTAGTATAGACTCATATGAACATTAATATATCATTGTGGTCAAGTTTGTTCTATTAGGTTTTTATAGTATGATATTTTTGTTACATGCACATTGTCATCTTCATATTTATATTATACCTTCACTTCATAGATAAATGGGGTATAATTCATATAATAGAATAATCTCCTCTTTAACTTGGCTTAACATTACACAAAAAAAACAAATAGTATTGGAGTCAAGAGACTTCCATAATAACATTACATATCTTGCATGCTAAAAATCACACTTCTACATAATTCTATGAGTATGTGGATAGAATATCTTGAATGAGGGTTTATGAACCTACTCTTCCCTAAAAGTGATGATGTAACTATATGTATTATAATACCCTCCTCTAGCACAAGGGAAATGTTATGAGATCAAGATAGAATGAAAATGTTGCAAGTTTAGAAGATTCAATGAAGCTTGAATTGAGATATTTTTGGCTTTAGGCTTGGACTTGGATGTGAGATAGATTTTAACATTAAGATATGTATTATTATTTCCTTTAGATGATTAATGGCTTACTTAAACCTTATATATATTAACTTATGATGACTTGTGAACTCTAGCCAACTTTAATAATTTTAGAAAAGTAAGAGTAAAGGTGCATGATTCATGGAAATAAGACGATGGGCCCAAAAAACTAAAATGGACAAATATGTGGGGTATACAGGTTTATCTTAGATAGACTTGTAAAATGTAGTATTTTACCTATGAATTATTATATCTCTATTTTTAAGGCATGAGTGCAAAATAATTCATAAGCAATACATAAACATTAACATATACCTTTTGATAATTATTGAGGTGATTTTAGGTTTAGTAGACCAAGTGTAGACTATTATGGGTTTAGGGTAGTTTTATAAACAAGTTAAAATAGACAGATTTTCCAAATAAGGTAAATTTGGAACAAAACACTGGGACTAAGGGTCTTGTGCCAAATTTAGGTGTCTAAATAATGCCACCACTTTGACTTGGGTATGTGAGCGAAATGCATGAATGTATCAAAATGTAAATGTAAATATTTTGAAACACACACCTTCACTTTCCTATTAAATTATTAAAGGATTTTTATGCACACTCGAGGTAATCTTCCATCTATAATATATATTTAATGTACCTAAAATAGATGGAAAATTATATATGTAGTTAAATGCTCACGGTATGTTTTTGATTTTTAAAAAATTACAACTTTATATTTAAATTTTAAAAGAGAGAATAATAATGAATACACTTACTTAGTATTTATCCAAATTCCACATCAAAAATAATTTCACCAAGTGTTGAAACATATTTAACACTTTTCTATGAGTCTCAAAAAATTAAATCTTCTTCTTGATCAAGGAAGTAGAAAAATCTACCTCTCTGCTACTTTGCCACTTTGAATATTAAAATTTGGAATGCCATGATATATTCCCATTTTTTTAGGTGAGGGATGAAGAACTTGTATTATAGTCATGTATATAAAAATAAAATATTAAATTTCTTATATGTTATGAAAAATAAATTAGCCAAATCATATTGTGATCCTAGAAACATATGTAATTTTATATTTTCTATAATCACAATGTTTTGATATGTTTACATATTTTGAAATTTGATTTTACATATAGCTATGCCAAATAGAATAATTTAATTTTAAATACATTTTAAGAGAGATATTATCTTAAAAAACAAAAATTTATAAGGTATGATTCTCCCTTTGGCAAATAAAATATGCAAATAAACATTATGCCCCAAAATGCCAAAAGTAATCCCTTAGTAGGGATAGATAAAAAAATAGCAACACACACAAGTAGCATGCCCCATTAGGTGTGGTATAAACCTTGGAAACATATTAATCACACAAGTATACCATAATATAAATATATATTAATGATAGAAAATTATGGCACGTTCATAGTATAGTAATAGAGTATACTCAAGTTAGGACCACACTCAATTTAGTGACAAGATATGCCAATAACTGACTCAAATATGATATAATGTTAAGAGGATTTTATATGAATAAGGATGAACAAATAAATAAACACATGCATAAACAAGTAATAATTCACATGAAAATGGTCAATGTAATAGTTTAACAATCATAATGTATAAAATCCATGTGACAAGAGATACACATACTAGTAGAAGATGTAGTAATCAATTATTTAACCCTAAAATTTTAGATTATGATAGGGTATAAGTTTATTAACATATAATTATTTCAAGAAAAAGAGTGATAAACTAATCTATATCATGACGATTAATTGTAAACTTAGATAAATGAATATTCTAAATTATAAAATTGAGACATGCTAAATATATAAAGTAATTTATTTTAAAGATGTTCAATTAATTGCAATACCAAAGGGATATGATACTTAGTTGTGTTTACTATGCATAGGTATTTATATAATATAAATAGGTGTAGGGTATGTAGGATCAATATTCTAAATTAGTCTTCAGATTATAGAAATTATACTTTTGTAGATATGGACACTACTATCATATCTAGACACTACCATTGATTGATCAAACCCTAGATCTTCACCCTTATTCACCCTTGAAATGAATTTTATAAATATGGTTTATTGGGTTCATGGTGTTTACTTGACCCCAAAGACCCCTCTATGAATGGGACTTCCTACATTGTAAATACTCTAAGGAGGACCTCACACTTATGTAGTTCTACCTATGTATGAGAAAGTGTGTACACAAGGGTACAATATACTATATGATGATGCATGAAATGATATAACTTTTAATTTGGAAAATATTACTCATGGGTTTCTCCTTGAATTATTCAAACATATATTATGACTACTCTTATACTTGATATGAAAATAGGGATGAATATGGCATAATATCTTGGTTATGTAGTTGATTGATTTAACTTTAGTAGGTGTTTTATTTATTTTTTATAGATGAGGAATCATAAGGATTAGACTTTTATTTATACCAAAAATTTTAAAAATATCTCATGGTAGGGTTCAATAATAAAAATAGGTTGACTCATAGGCTTCAAATCATTTTCAATTTATATGACTTTTGGAAACTAGACACTAGATAATAATTTGGACACTACCATCAGTGGTAGTGTCTCTCTATGATCAATAGTGTCCGAAAAGATAGACAACAAGCATAGATATGAAACTAAAAATGAATAATGTTTATTAGGTTTTAAGTTTTCTATGCATTACATGAGACTTAGGTCATCATAATTATATGAATCAGACTAAAATATAAGAATTTAGGCATAGTGAGATGATGAATGTGAGCCTTTTGATAATAAAGAGGTATATAATTGAAGGGTAGAACATTGATTGATATTTTTCAAATATACAATACACATATTCTATAAATATTCAATTTTATTATCTATAATCTATCTCAATATGATAAAGGGAAAGTAAGGATTTATATCACTATGTAGTAATATGTTAAAATAGAAATGCCCCAAGCTTGAATAAAAATTATTTATCATCTCAAAATTAAGCCACACCATGAGAATGCAAGACTTGAAGTGATTAGTGGGGAAATTGAATCAATGAAATAAAACCACACATGCTTTAAGAAGGAAGGTTTACAATAGTAATATAATGATTACAATCTTTGTGAATAAAGGATAAGAAATGAGAGAATAAGAAATATGAAAGACCTTTAATAAATAAGAAATTTTCTCAAGATGTAGAATGAGAGAGGAGAGGGCTCTTTAAATAGAGCTAGTGGGTAGAAATGAGCTACCAATAAATTATATCATAGTCTTGCACAAATTTATAAGTGTGTGCCTAGTGTCACTAATCATCATGACATTAGGGGAAAGTATGTGAAAAGAATTACATGTGATGTGGAAATCTAAGAATCCATTCAAAATGTATAAAATAGGTGTGACACTTCATAAAATCTAGTATATGTAAATTAAAAATTCACATAATAAGAAATGAAAAAAACTGGTATATATAGTACACTCAAATAAATATTAATCTATAAAAATTCCCCTTAAGATTTGTTTGGGGTTAAAAAAGAGGAGAAAACCTTAAATAAACAAGGTATTTTACATTACATAATACTCCCCCTTGATGACAACTTATTTCAAGAGGAATTACAATGAATTGAGAAAGTAAATAAGAGAATACATGTCACCAATAATATTGTAAATATGAAGGTGTGATAATCAACAATATATAAATAATTATCTTTATAAAATAAATTCAATATGTATTGGAACAAATGCCAACACAAAAAGAGATGGCAAAAATGATCACTATACCTACAAAAGGGAAGCTTACACCAATATTTAGGCTAATTAAAGATAACATAAAAGATGGCATAATATGATTTAAATAAATTTAATGTAATATAAGTATATATAATAATATAAAAGATACAAATTACATAAAAAAGTATAGAATCTTACATGGTCAAAAGAAGCTAGTCAAAAAATGAAATCAGCTTGAACAAAGACATATTTCTTTGACAACGTACAAGAAAAGGTAAGCAAAAAATAAAGGAAAATAAGAAATTTTAAGTTTTAAACTTATAAAAAGTGAGATAAAGAATATTTTTCACCTTTCACAAATTATATCTTACACAATGAAAATGAATTATAAAAAGAAATCACATCATTGTCTAGAGAAGATACCATAGCTTTTGGGATCCAATTTTTTTTAAGCTTAGAAAGAGTGGACTTAGATGTTTTCCAATAATGAAAATGGTCATGATTTATACTACCATAATATTTACATGGATGTAATTTCTAAAATTTAATAATATCATGCCCATGTCTACCACAATGCTCATAATTTTTAACATTTTAAACTAAGGTTTAAGCACAAGAAGCCTTAAAAGTAAAACCACTATGGTACAATGTCCTTCGATTAAGGGGATAATAAGGATTAAAATTAACATTAGAAGCATTAAAATGAAGCCTTGAATTTTTTAATTAATGTCAAATAAAAGGGGATCAATAATTCCATGCTTACACTTATTAAGTCTACCTCCATTATAGCCCATTGATTACATACTTTTCAAATTAGGGTTAGTAAAATGATGTTACAAAGTGATAAATAATAATAATGATAATGATGATGATGATGTTGATGATGATAATAATAATAATAATAATAATAATAATAATAATAATAATAATAATAATAATAATAATAATAATATTAATAGACTAAATGTGATAGTTACTCACTCATACTCATGGATTAGGGATCTGACCTATGCAAGATTATGAGCCTTCTTATCTAGCAGTTTACTAGCATTTTGTGGTCCCCATCTAGCAATGACACTATTAAGAGCTCTCTACCCCTCAAGGATGTGTTCCTTTTCTACACATTGTATCTTCAATGAATTAATTATTATTTCCAACTTGACCTCTATATATTTTGGTATTCTATGAGTTCTCTTAGGTTTATTCTACATCTAAATGGGGGTAAATTTATTATATGTTGTGTGTAGGGTTCTGATAGCCACTGCATGTACAATCGTGCCTTTTTCTCCTTTGAGGGTTTTAACTAGGTGATGTGACTTAGATTAAATTCATATCAAGGGAAATCAAGGGATGGTTCATGTATCTTTTTATTTCCTTATGGTTGAGTTGAGAGGTGAGATTTTTAATGATGAAGCGTAGTTTTCTTCAATTGTTGTGATTTGCCATTTTCACAATTTTTTTGTCAAACATGATTAACATGCATGCCTAGATTTCCAAGCATTAAAAACCCCTTTTGGTCAAAACCTTTATCATCTATCCATGTGACAAATTATTTTTAATTATTATTTACTCATAAATTGATGATAGATATCAATTATTACATTTAGGCCCTTAGACTTGGGATGCAACTTTTATATGCATGAAATCATGGTACCTTGATTTCAATTATATCACAAAATCTTTTGATATTACTATGATTTAGGCTAGGATTCCTCACTTAACTCATAATTTGGGAAGGATCCTTCTCTTCAGGCCATTTGTATCTTTCTTAGGGAATTTATCTCACTTACTCTCAAGATTTATGACCGCACATGGACTACCTTTGATCACATGTGCATTGCCATGTATATTTAAAAATGTTTACCATAAGTTATTAATATCAAGGATGGAAATATAGTTTGGAATAAATCTATAGATTATTAAAGGATAAATTTTATATGTATAAGATGCTTTGTTCATGGGCATGTGTAAAATGATTTTCTAAGAAATCTAGTGACCAAGATGACAACAAATTACTATTTGGAAAATATACAACTTGGTGGAATGATTTTGAGGTGGATCATATAATTATATTTGGAAAGGTTAAGGATAATATTTATCCTATGAAAAATATTAAATCTTCACCAACTCCTTCAATTTATTCCTTTGAGGTGATATTTTCTTCATATTCTATCAAAAAGGTTATTCTGTATGGTAAAGAAACTCTATTTTGGATGACTTAGCCCCAGGGACTTCCTAGATTTAATTAAAGATCTCTACAATAAATACATCCCTTCCATTTGTAATTTCCTCTTATGAAAGCCTTGTGTTTGAATATTTGATCCACCATAATTAAAAGTGGTGTATATGAAGCCAAAGTCTAGATAAAGGTCTCAGATAGGAAAACTTTTACCAATAAAAATAACTTTTATCTTATGTAACTTCATTCTCATAAGAAATGAATAGTACCTTAGGGTTACATGTTAGTTTTTGTGGTTATCTAGTTGGTATAGCTCCTTTGGTTTTTTAATTTTCTTATTATAGGTCTTTTTTTTAGGGTATGTCCCTTGATTTTGGCTTTAGATAAGATTTTGGGGTTTTCCCTCTTGTAGGTGGAAAATAGTGGAATCCACCTTCTCCCTTCCATTTTTTGTATATCTCAATTTTATATTTGTACAAGTGAATGTACCTATAACCCTTTATATTGATAAAAAACATGATTGTAAAAACAAATATGCTCATGAGAGGAAGTAAAATAAAAATTTAAAGAAACATTATAGGATTTAACATTTTAAAAAGATGCAATTCTAGTAGTAAGAGAGCCAACCAAGTTTTTTGTGAGAGTTTTTCAATAAAATAATATATCTATTCTAACATTCAAGTTGGAATTTAAGGAAAATAATTTCATTATATTTTTCCATAAATTGGTGCTTAAGATCATTAAGTAAAGCATAATTTTAATTGTAGAGCCACATAAGAATAATGAGATCTAAAGAGAAAACTATATAAATGTTTTAAATAATTAAATTACATCAAAAAAATTTAGTTGTGGTCACATAATATGGAAAAATAACAAGAGACACAATTTTACCAATGGCAAATATAAGTAGTATATCACATCAAAGTGATTGATATTAATAAGATACCAAATTAGTTAGCATGAAACCAAAAAAAGGCTAAGGTAAATAGGAATGTGTTGTCAATTCCTACCACTAAACTGAAATAGCACCTATTAAAATGCAAATATTAAGAAGGCATGATGAAGAAAATTAGGAAAATGAAGGTGTCACAAAGAGAGAATAAAACATTATAAATATCTAAAACGTTATAATAAAGAACTAAACTTGAAAATACTAATGAAAACAAGACAAAATTTTTGCTTATTAATCTTGGTAAATAAAGGAAGGGTTTAAGGCAACCAAGGTGCATTGCAATACCAAATATGCCAACTACAAAGTAAAAAAACTATGAATTACTATCATGTGGCATGAGGAAAAATCCAAAAAATTGAGTTACTTAGTATCATCCATAGTATAATCCAAAATGATATTTAATTATCTAAAAAAAGGCACCACATTTTAGAGTACACCACCACAAGAGAGAGAAACAAAAATATGACCACACCACTTACAAGGATTAAATTCCAAAACTTAGAATAAGAGACTAAAACACATTGAAACATGACAAAGAAACTAAAGGGAAAAGAAAGAATGCAAATAATGACTACACATTACTAATTAAAGCAATATTATAAGTAATAATAATGTATAAATATAATTAATAAGAAAGTAGAATATATAATCTAACAAGATTGCCAATAATCAATGAAATAAACACTAATTAATAAATAATGAAGAGAACTATCAAAGTTAAAATGGCAAGTGGAATGAAGAACATAAATACAACCAAAGTTGATAGATGAGGTGTTAAGATAGACAAAGCATTGACAATATCAAGATTTAAAACATCTTAAATATTGTCATAATAATAATATGTAATCCAAAACTAAAAAAGGTTACATCACATAGCAATAATAAATATTAAAATGAAAGCCAATTTATAGGAGAATCACCATTTAATGAAGGCTTGGGTTTGGGATGAATGCAACCAATAGGGGAAGAATTAAACAAATAAACACAAAACACCTTATTTAGGATAGAAAATCCTCTCAAAAAGTATAAATGTTGTAGAAGTGGAAGAGATAATGACATAACATGAAGAAAAAGTAGATAAAGAGATGGAATAACTAAGGAAAAAATCATGAAGTAGAATAAACCCTAAAGCATAGATAAAAAATGCTTAGAAAAACTAGATTTAAAAAAAAAAAGTGAAGATAAAAAATAAGAAAGCTCCAAAATTGATAAAAAAAAAAATATAAGTGCTACTAATCATATCTAGATGCTAGTGCAAAAAAATGAATGTAAAAAACTTGCACTTCTTATATTTAAACATTAATAATAATTTGGATTTGATACCATGTTAGAATAGATGACATGATCTATGAAAAATACATTGAAATAATAATCAAAGAACGTAAAAAAATAATATATCTCCTCAAAAATAAACCACACCATGAGAATACAAGACATACATTGATAAGTGGGGAAATCGAATCAATGAAGAAAAATGCAGCTCAAATTAATAAGGAAGGATTAAAAAACTAATCTCTGGATTGCAATATTCATGAATATAGGAGAATAAATGAGAGAAAAATAAATAAGAATGACCTTTAAGATATGATCAAGTGTCTCAAGACATAGAATTAGAGAGGAGAATCTCTTTAACTAGAGTTAGCGGGATAAATTGAATTAAAACTAAACCCTATCATAGTATTTCACAACCTTCTTAGTGTGTTCCTAGTGTCATTAATCCCCATGAAGTGAGGGGGAAGTGTGTGACAAGTGTGTAAGGAGTTACATGTGACATAGAGCTCCAATATTACCTTCAAATGGGACAAAGTGACACCTCATAAAATCTATAATATGAGATTTAAGAATTCACATAATAAGAAATGCACAACTTTGGTATATTTAATATACAAAAATAAATATTAATCTCCAAAATTGTTTATGATTTTTTTTATAAGATGTGGGTACAATGTGTGAAATCCAGTATCTTGTAAGCTGTGAATCTACATAGTACTCAATAAAGATAATACCAGGAAAACCATGTATGTAAACCATATTTAATGGAAACCTATAATAGTTGTAAACTTGTATAAATCAAATTTTTAGATTTTTCTATTGATTTGGTATTTTTTAAGTTTGCCAATGTGTTTACATTTTTTGAAAAATTTCCACTTATTTTGAATTTTAAATTTTACCAATGTTTTTGAATATAGATAATGTTTCTAATTTGTTTAATTTATCTAATGTTTATATGTTTTAGCCCCTTGGTGGATAATATATGAGTTATGTAGGCATTAAGCATGATAATCATAGTGTGGTAAATTGTATGAAGATTATACCAATCTATGTAATATTTCAATCCAAATATGTAATATAGGTCCCAAAGTGTATGATATTATTAAAATTCCATGATCATATGATATAGTTTACCATGTGGAAAGGCCAAATAGTAAGTGAATCATAAGTTAAGGATAATGTTGTACATAGGGAAGGAACCATATGTCCTAATGTAAAAATTATCAAAGATAGCAAGATGTAACAATGATAAACAATCATATATCAATGTAATGTGTAAATCATATAGGTTGAACCTAATAATATGTAGTGCCAATGTATACAATAAACATGCATGGGTAAAATGAACACATAATCAAATATGAATAATGTACATAAACATGGAACGTATAATAAAGTGAATAATTCATATTCCAATGAAGAAATGATAAGATACAAATGATACTAAGGACATAAAAACCCTAAATAATATAACAATAAAGGACATGCAAGTAATATGGAATGTGAATGTGATACTTGTATAATTACTGCAATGTGTATGATGAAACTATGGGTGTCATGCTCCCATGGGCTGAATATGCTAAAGTCATTCTCAAAGAAACTCATAATAGGTCAATGAGAAACATGCTTGTGTATAATTCCCATAAAGTAAAATGTATAAATATATATCTAGTTGATATAGATCATGTTCGGGTATGATTCCCCCATAAACATAAGGATTTAATTATGTATGAAACCATGTTTTTTATTTTTTAGTTAATTGTGTAGAATAAAATATAAACTAACACACTAAAGCACAAGGATATATAATAAAGTTAAGGATAAAGGCTCACATCCTAGAAGAAATGAGATGAGGAGGATTCTAAGAACCTATTTTCTTCCCTCATAACTTAATGCATGTTATGACATAATGTTCCAATAAGGATGTTATCATCTTATAGAAGACTAATGTAGCTATTAAGAATAGGATAAATAGTAAAATGGTCAAGGCCCATGAAACATAACAAGCAACATGAAATAAGTGGATAAAATAATGTTAACACAAATAGAAGATAAACACCATGTGAAATTTAAAAAATAGAAAACTAAAATCACAGTCAAGAAGATGCCTAAATCATAGTCATATATTTGAGGATGGTGATGATAATATTCAAAATAGCATGAATAGATCATGTACACAATTAAGATATGTATACCTTATACAATTAATCAATAAGAAACATGATGCATGTAAAGGTAGCTATACATATAAATGTATTTATTTATAATGATATTAACACATAAATATCAAACAAATAAGTAATTTCCTCCCCACCAGAGAGAAAAAAATGCAACCATAAGTACATATAGCTATATTATCACACCTCTCACCTAATCAAAGTATATAATGAGAATCAAGTGTGAAAATATGGATGTGTAAAAATATATAGTGTATGTAAATAGGCATGATGTATATCATATGACTAAGATAAATGTAAGTACATTTTTGTATATTTGTCCTTTATGAATGATATTTTACAATTTTTTAAGCATTAGGAGGAAAGCACATTTAAGGCAAAAAACATATAAGAAAGCTATGCACAATACTATGGTACAATAAAGATGTCAAAATGTGTAAGAATTAAAGCCCATAATAAGAATTTTGAGGCATTATTATATGTGGCTAAGGTCATATGGACATCTTAGACACATTTCATCAAATGGTAAATGATAATCACAAAATTAATGGTAGTGATAATTAGTGATAAGCTTTGTTGGTTCTGAACATTAAGATATGATTGATTAATTATAAGTTTAAGTGACTCAAACATTAAACATAGGATTTGTATTTGATATTTAATTTATTTATGGAATGAACCATAGGTTATAGGTCATTCATATAAATTATTTTACACTTTATAATATTTTTAAAGGGTTTGGTATCACCATTAATAATGGAAATAATCTCAATATTTTGCATAGGGGTAGTAGTCAAACATGTGTTACAAAGTATAAATGATGGAGAAGCACTAACTCTAGGAGAGTCTATATGATAAGGTCTTGTATTCATGATATTTTTAACATCATGTATCATTTCATAAATGACCCTAGGGTTTCTAAGAATAATTTTTTTGGAATGTTCAACAATACAATCAATAATTATGTTTTTATCCATTTTACTAATATAGAATATAGTGAAAATCAAGAAATGCACACATAAGGTAAGGGGTTGAAACTAAATAAATATTAGGACTAGATTATAGAAAATAGTTAATTCATCAAGAAATAGGTGTTTTGGAAACCTAGGTTGATGTGTGATTCATGCTAACATTCACCATTTATGTTTACTCTAATTATTGATTTAAGAAAAACAAGGAATAAACTATTTAAAATTAAATATATCTAAGCATACATGACTAGAAGTAAATAATTCAAATCTATATAACATGATACAATGAGAAAGAAGTTCAAATGCCATAATGAAACTAGAGTAAGGTAATTTAAAATGATAAAGGGGTAAGGAATGATCACACGTGTTTATTTTTTATAAATATGAGACTATAGATGAATTGTGTATATTTTGTATAACCTATTACTAAAATGTAAAAACTATACAATGATATGGGATAGACATGTTTATTATGAAATAATTTTTCATGTGTTGATCCTACCAAGATAGATTAATATGATCATGAATATATTATCATGGCTAAGTTTTTCTTGTTAAGGTTTCATATCTCACATTTATGTTTCACACATACCTTCACTTTTTACATATGTTAAGAAAACATTATATAATAGAATAATCTCCTCAACCTAGCTTGACACTAATTTTTTTTTTATGGATTTAGGGAATTTCCATAACATTATTGCAAACTATGTATCCCACATGCTTGGAATTAGACCTCCATGTAATTCTATGATTGTGCATATGTAATACATCTATTGATGTTTTTTGAACCTCCTTTTTCCTAGAAGTGATGATGTAACTACATTCAACTAATATTCTCCTTTGGTACAAGGGAAATATTGAGAGACCAAGATAGAATGACAATGTCACAAGTGTCTAAGATTCAATGAAGCTTATCTTGAGTGATGCTTGGATGTATGCTTGGCCATGGATGAGAATTAACTCTTGATATTCATAGATGTCTTATGCTTGCCTCTAGATGATCAAACAACTTAGTTTTATTTTGTATATATAGGCTGACTTAGGATAACTTGTGCATGCTAGTTTACTATATTAATGTATAAAAGTAAGAATAAATGTGCATTATTCAAAAAAAGAAGACCTAAAAAAATATACAAGATGAATCCATGAGTTCTATGATTTTTTCCTACACATACCTGTACAGTGTAGAGGTTTGACCCAAGAATGATTCCAACTCTATTTTGTGATAGGATTGGGTAATAAGTGAGAAATAGTCTAAATTAATTAATGGATACATTTTTAATAAGTTTTGAGGTGATTTTAGGTTTAATTTACCAAGTGTATACCTATTTTGGGGTCTAGGTAGTCATAAAAATAGGCTACAATGTACAAATTTTCCAAATAAGGTAAAATGGGAATAAGGGTTTTGTGCCAAGTTTAAATGTCTATAGTAATGCCATTATATATATTTTTTGGGTTATCATATATTTCATCATGTATTGAATATTAAATTATTATTTTTAGCACTTATATTTCTTATCTTTGTTTAATTTTCTTGTAGTTACCTCTTAGGTTTATTTATCCATTATGTTATTCATCCCTTAGACAATTTATTTCATGTATTTCCCTCTTGGGCTTATCTATCCATTGTGATTTTCAGCCATTTGGTAATTTATATTTTCATGTTCCTCCTTATTTAGTTTATCTAGACATTAAAATTTTCAACCCTTTGGTAATTAAATGTAAATACCTCTCCCCACCTTGGGTATATCCATCTATTGTGCTTTTAATCCCTTTGGTAATTTAGTTTTATTGTTCATCCCTCTTGGGTTTATCTGGTTATTATAATTTTCATCCTTTTGGTAAATTTTGTTGATTATTGTCATTGATGTAAAAGGTGCCAAAGGTGACTACACCTAGTTGGAAGTGTGTAATGTGACATTATTCATTGAGAGAGTGTTGTCATGAGAGAAAGAGAAAGAGAGACTTTGAAGGAAACTAATGTCATATGTTTTCATGAAGGTATAGGTCATTGATGTCAAAGTGTACATGAAGCCTAATCATGAGCTTAGTCATGACACGAGGAGATATGTGCATGAAAAATGAATGAAAATAGGAATTTGAAGGTTTTATGGAAATATTTGAGCATGTAAATAAGGTGTAGAATCATTCATGAGAGTTTCAAGGTGAGCTTACAGGGGTAGGACCTTTAGTCTATGTTTGTACCTAGACCTCTCTTAGACCCTACCTAGCCTAATGAGGTATGAAGATCAGATTTAAAGGTAAGTATGAACACATGAGCATTGAAATATGTGAGATAAATTGTTTTAGGTATGATAACAAAGTTTGAGGTCAATATTTGAAAGGAAAGTGCATGAATCACTATTTTAGGCCTTTTTAAGCTCACAAAATGAGGTCTCAAACTTGAGAAGAACTTTTAAACATTTTTTGGCATGTGTAACATATGCATGGGAGTCTTATATATTAAGGAGAGATGGGGAAGGGTCCTAGTTAATATAGCTAGGCATTAGTTTTGGATTTAAGTGGCATTCCTTTATGAACAATTGTTAATAACAAAACCTATGTTAAACCTCCCTAAAACCCTAATAAGGACCCAATGTGAAAAATATTTTTCAAATCATAGCAGAATGGATTAAAATGACTAGATAATATATTTTATAATGTATTAAACTCTCCCAAGTACCTCAGGTGGTGGTGGTTAGTTAGATGAGAGAGAAAATGCATAGATACAAGCTTATTTATCAAGAAGTTGTTGTAGCTCTCAAAAGTTGTATTAGTTAAGAAAATAAAATGGATGGTGTAATAAGATATAGAATAATTTTAAATGTATATGATGATTTATGGATAGATTATATCATTAAAGTGTTCTAATTTGGTCATCCAAGTTAGCCAATCACAAATAGACCTAATGGTGTGAATAGTGCAAAGTAGATATGAAAAGATATATTTGAAGGTATGTGCATGATAAATTGATGAAAAAAAGTGCATGCATAATTTATTTATGAATTTTAAGTCATTATAATTCTTTTATAAGCTTTTGAGGTCAGTGTATATGGTGAAAAAGTTGCTCATAAAATGACATGTCTGGTTCAAATAAGATTGTGTGATATAAGGTCAAGAAATTAGTCTTTAAGACCAATATTTGGCATTATACCATATGAATTTTATATTTTAGGATGGTTTAGAGATATCATATAACCATTTTTATGCATCAGGGGTCATAACAAGTGTCTACATAGGTGTTGGAGGTCTAACCCATCATGATTGGTAATTCTGAGTGAGTGACAAAGATGTTATTGAGCCTTTATCTCCTGAGTGAAAGTGTTCCAAGCATTTGGTGATGACCCTAAGGTCATTGATAATCTATATAAATGTTTAATTTTTTATATTTGAGTATATTAAGGGTGTTTAAGCTTCATTTTTACAAGACAAACTTTTGAGGTACAGAGGCCTAATAGGGCAGTTTGTCCTAAAAGAGATTTTATGGTATGAACAAAGGGTACATGTCTAATAAATCATGAAAGAGGTCAAAAGAGTTATTTATATAAAATTTTAATGGTTTTTTAGTTTTTGGATAAATCCATCTAGGCCTAAGAAGATCAAGTTTTGATGTTAAGAGGATAAATGTAATGTAATTAGGTCTCCATGAGGCCTAAAGGAAGAGTAAGGCCTAATTGAGTTGTTACAGACCAAAAGGGGTTAAAATTACATTTTAATCATGCTGATAAGATGTTATAAGACCTATTATGTGGCTGACCTAAGAGGTTGAAGGTGTATGGTTGACCAAATGGTGTGTGACCATAAGACTAGTATATATACAACGCAGTTTAGGCCTATTTAAATGTATGTAAAATAAGTGAATAAAAGATTGCATGGTTGAGAAAAAGGAAGTATTAAAATGAGAACATAATACAATATCAGAGTTTTGGTGATAAAAATTCATGATGTGGATGAGTCGGTAATGAGTCACTTAGGGAGTTGATGTTTCATTATAAGTAGGTGCTTATTAAAGCCTAGTCAAGTTGATGTTTGACTTTATTGGGGTTGGTGATCCAAGTTGAGTTGGTGCTCAATATAATTTGATATTTTTTTTAGGACTAGTCCATTTATAGATATCATGGTGGTTTTTCTTCCCCTTGAGGGTTTCCCACTCATATATTTGTTATCTTATCTAAATGGTTCTTTATGCTTTTCTAGATCTCATCCTTGTTTTCATAGTTCATGAATGATTATGCATAATTAAAATAAAGTTTTTTAAACATTAATTCACAAACCCTCATAGTGATTGTCTTTCCAAAAACTGGTATCAGATCTTGGTCCTTTAAATTAGGCCTAATATCTTAAAGGAGATCTTAGAAGCACAAACATGTCTAAACATCAAGTACAAGGAGGTTTCTCATCCAATAAGGCTCCTCTCTTTAGTGGGATTAAGTATGAATTTTGGAGCATCAAAATTAATAAATATCTAATTTCCTTGGGCTATGACATATGGTAATATATTATTGATGGATTCACTCCACCTTCCATACCACCAACTAATGTATTAGGTAAGAAGGCAAGTGAGAAAAACTCTAAGGTAATGAATGCCATCCTTTTTTATATTTTAGAGGTAGAACTTGTAAAGGTCATGCATTGTGATACATAAAAATGGATTTGGGAAAGTTAAAAACAATATATGAAAGAGACACCAAATTCAAGTTGGAAAATTTGCATACCCACTGAAGGCATTTTGAAAGTCTAAAAATGAAGAAGGATGAAACCATTTCATATTATTAATTAAGATTATATGAAGTGGTAAATTTCATCAAAGGTCTAAGAGAGAAGCTGGAAGAATCAACAATAATATAAAAATGATTAATATCCCTGGCATATAAGTTTGATTTAAAAGTGTCTAGTATGTAATAGATCAAAGATCTTAACATACTACAAATGGATGAGATTCATGGCATCTTGAATGCCTATGAAATGAGAATGACCTTCCAACAAAGAAACTACATTCAAAGATAAGAAAAATTAATAAGGTAAAAAGGTCAAGGATGAAATTGATATAGACATTGATGATGATAAGATAGAATCCATATTTATAAGAAAACTAAGGAATGGATTAGGTAAGTATAAGGTCAAGTTTACATTCAAGTGCTTTAATTGTGGTAAGATTGGTCACTTTGCATCTAAGTTTCCTAATAAGGATAAGAGTGAGCATGATGGAGAGCATGATAAACATCATGGTGATGATAAAAAGTTTTATAAACTTGACAAGAGCAAAAAGAGTTTCAAGAAGTATGAAGGCAAGAAAGGGTCATTCAAGAATAATATAATATTTTATAGCAAATAAGACATTAGCTCCTATGATGCAAGTGACACAAGTATATATAATAGTGATGATGACATTAATGATAATGATAGCAATGAAACATTATTCATGGCCATATAAATAGACAATGAAGGTCTTTCAAAGGATAAAAGTATTATGAAATATTAAAAAGAGATTGAAGTGAACTTTGAGGCAAAATTGGTGAGTTTTCTAGAGGAGTTGAAGCTATAAAGAAGGAAGAATCAAAAACTCAGATCATTAGTTAAGAGTTATGAGGAACAAATCAATCTCTTTGAAGAGAGACTAAATAAAAACACCAATGAACATGATGAGATCATCAAATAGTTGTAAACTTAGATTGAGATTATTTATAAAAGTCTTAAGACCAAGGAGGAAGAATACATCAAACTTAGAATAAAAATGGAGTCTTTGAAGGCATAATTGGATTAGGGAATAGTCAAGTTGAAGACACATCATAAATTTGGAAATATCACTAAAGTCCTTGGTGATATTTATAAAAGTCTTAAGACCAAGGAGGAAGAATACATCAAAATTAGAATAAAAATGGAGTCTTTGAAGGCATAATTGGATTAGGAAATAGTCAAGTTGAAGACACATCATAAATTTGGAAAGATCACTGAAGTCCTTGGTGATATTTTGAATATTAAAAGGTCTCCACATGATAAGACATGTATTGGGTTCAAATAAGACATAAAAAAATAAGGAGAGTCAAACCTCAAAGGAAAATGGAATATTAAGAAGTGATGATACAAATAGAGTAAAGACCTATGAAATAAATTTCAAATTTGAGACTCAATTTGATCATCAACAAGTCAATAATTTGACTCCCTCAAGGGACAACAAAGGTAGAGGTGCATCAATCAACATCAGACATATAAGGTATGTGAATCCTTTCAATGGTTACTATTTCTCATGCAATCAATATGGACATAGAGTTATAGATTGTAGACATTATTCTAGAATCAATTCCTCATGAAGGAATAGGGTGAATTCCCATTTAAACATTAAAATAATAATACTATTATATAATTGTGATCAAAGAGGGAATATTACAATGTATTGTAAGATGAGGCATATGAGGAAGATCAATCAAGATAAGAGGTTATATAGTCATACCATTGAGAATTGGATCAAGAATTTAGACCCTATGGGCAAGGTTAAGGAGGAGAAGAAGACTAAAGGAGAATAATCTATGCTAGATCAAATTTACTTTCACATCCAAGATGAAGGCATGAAATGGTATATAGATAGTGGTTGATAAATAAACATGATAGGGGACAAGATCAAGTTAATTTTATTAAAGAAGAGTGTTGTATGGATAATGAGATTTGGAGATAACACTACTGATAATATTGTTGGAAATGGTATATTGAGTTTGGATAATGGGAAGACCAAGAGAGAGAATGTGTTGTATGTAGAAGGATTGAAACATAAATTACTTAGTGTAATTCAAATGTGTAATCAAGGACACACACTAAACTTTCATGATAGAGGGTGTGACATAAGGAGAGATAAATTAGGAAGGATAATTGCCAATACTAAGAGGATTGAGAATAATCTATATGTCTTAAATGAGATAAAGAAGGATAAATGATTTATGAGAAATATGGATGAATGTTGGCCATATCACAGAAGGTTATTCCACATAAACTTTGATAATCTATTAAATACAAGCTCTAATAAGTCTATGAATAATATGCCTAAAATCACCAAACCTTCAAACACACCTTGCAAGACATGTCAACATGGTAAGCAAACTAGAAGAAGGTTCAAGTATAAGAAGTATTTTAATACAAGACCTTTATAACTAATACACACTAATCTTTATGGAACTATAATAATTCAAAGCATTCAAGGGGATATCTACTTAATGTTACTCATAGATGACTACACAAGAATAACTTGGGTAGTATTCTTGAAATAAAAGTCACAAGCTCTTGATAAGTTCAAGGCATTAAAGGTTCTTGTTGAGAATGAAAAGAATGGAAAGATCAAATGCCTAAGACCTAAAAAAGGAGGAGATTTTTGGTCCAATGATTTTGATGAATTCTATGAGGTCCATGGAATAAAGAGATAGTTTTTAGAAGCTAAGTCACCTTAGTAGAATAAGGTAGTTAAAATAAAGAATAGGAAAATTTGAGAGATGGAAATAACTATGCTAAATGAGTCATGGTTAGCTGATGGATATTGGAGAGAGGAAATGGGCACTTCAATATACATTTTAAATAGAGGATAGGTAAGGATAAATGGTAATAAAACCCCTTGTAAACTATGGAAAGGTATACCTACTAATGTGGAACACTTTAGAGTGTTTGGAAGTAAATGATTCATCAAAAGAGATGAGGAAGACTTAGGTAAGTTTGATTCTCGGTATGATGAAGTAATATTCTTGGGATACTCATTAGTAAGCTTAACTTATAGATGCTAAAATAAGAGGTTATAGAAGATAATGAAAGAACCAATGTGAATATTGATGAGACAAGTTCTAAGAAATAACACTCACATTTAAAGGTTACATTAGATAATTTAGACTTAAATAATGAAGAAGAACAAATAGATATAAATGAAGAATAACAAGAAGTTGAGGAAATACAAGATTCAAAATGTCCTTCAAGATAGATTTAGAAAAACCATCTTGAATCATAAATAATTAGAAATAAGGATACAAGTATGAAAAAAAGGAGAAGACTAGTAAGTAACATAAATTATGATAAAATTTCTCTATTGACTAATAATGAACCTAATAACCTTGTAGAAGTAAGAAAATACAAGTTTTGGGTAGGTGCTATGAATGAGGAGGTAGACTAAATAGAAAAGAATGAGACTTGGGAACTAGTTCTTAAGCCTAACAATAAGAATTTCATTAGCACAAAATGGGTGTTTATAAATAATTTAAATGAATATGGATAATTTAATAGGAACAAGGATACATTGGTATACAAGGGGTATACACAAGTTGAAGGGGTAGATTATGAGGAGAACTTTATTTTAATAGCAAGATTGGAGGTTATCTATTATATATAGAATATGAAGGATTCAAAGGGTTCATGTTAGAATCATAATCACTAAGGAAGAGGGGTGAATCAGTGTCTTTAAAACATTCATTCAATTACACTTAAGCATATATGAACCATTCATACAAACATGAACATCTAGCAAAGCATATGCAACCATAAAATATCATGAAATAAGATTTCACATTACATATGTGGGAAAACATCAAGGTCAATAAAAACCAATAATATATACAAATGGAATATATTCCTATAAGATAAAAACCAAACTTTAATGAAGCACCAACACCACATGGATCACCAACCCCAACTAGTCAAACACCCACTCAACTAGGCTTTAGCAAACACCAATATGCAAGGAGGAACTAACCCCTTAGATGAATAAACACCAAATAATCCACATAAAAATTTTGATCACCTTCAAAAACAAAATTTATCACACAATAAATGATGATCACCTTCTTTATCTCTTCTCACTCTTCCATCCCTATCAAGCTTCCTTCTAGGTAGCTTCACTTAGCTAGGTCTCTTCAAGATAGATTAGGTCATATGACATTGATATTTATCTATATTACCCCTATTATATCTTTATTAAATTTTATATACACCCCTATGATGGTCTATAATACCTTCTTTAGATCTCCAATGTGTTATTTCCTTTGCTTTCACTCTCAAAAAATATGTAACTACCTAATTAGGCCTATTATGCCTTGTTCTTATACAATCCTCTAGCTCACACACCTCTTGGTTGGAAACATACACTTTAAAACTTGTATTACCTATCAAATATGTCTTATAACACATTTCATACATGAATAAATCATTACAATAGGTCAGCCACAACTTAAAAGACCAAAACCTCTTTTAGGCCTTCAAGAAACCTGATTCAATTATGCCTTCATTAGTACATGTTACCCTTTGATATACTTGGAACACTTTCAAAATCCACACATGGAAATAAAAATTCATATATGACTCAAAATACTCCCACTAATCTCATCTTAGGTCCATGCCACTCTTTAGCTCCTACCACCACTTGAAGCACACCATTTGTACTATTTACATTAGGTCTTCACACACATAAAGGTATGTATTGAAAAATTGAAGATAACACATAATTTATCCATAAAAAAATGAAAATAAATCAAATAAACATAACCTAATATACCTAAAAAACTTCACCAAGTGTATTATACTTCATCACATAAGGAAAAAAGACTTAAAAACACTCTTGTAACTTGCTCACTTAAAACTGCTAACTAGCCTTAGAAACTAATCAAGATAAAATTGAATTTTAACACCTTCACAAGGATTTATCATGAATAAAAAAAATTAACATGATATTTTGGCATCCTAAAAACAACCTCACATACAAAAACCATAATCTCTAACCTTATCTCACATAGTCTCGCATGAACCAGATAAGCCATTTTGACTTCAACTTTTTAACCTATTACATTGACTTGAAATATTTGAAAAATTATTAACATGACTTTAAATTAATAATTAAAAAAACAAAATATGCATTAGATACTTTAAATAAGGGCATAGAGCCTCAAAATTGCCACTACAACTTGCTTACTTAGAGCTGTTAGTTTACCTTAAAGCACAGTCATGGTAACATTTACCCTCAACACATGTATGATGAATTTTAAATGCTTATAATGTATGAAAAAAATAATATGACATATCACTACCATTTTCAAATATAATCATCATATGATCTAGTGGAAACTATTAGTCTTATAGACCAATTTATTGACCTCACTACATATAGCCCTAACAAAAAATAGAAAAGCCATTTTGGCTTCAATAAATAAACCACTTTTAATGACTATTAAACATTTTAAAAATATTTTATAGGACATTAAAGTCCCAAAAAACACCACAATTCACTCCAATGCATCACTCCTTCATGAAATCACATCAAAAACCACCTTTTCATACTACTTGGGTTTTGCATTATTCTTCTTCATTAGGCCTACTAGCGACTGACTAATTTGGAACACCAAATTTTCAAAAAAATAATATAATCTATCCATAAAACTTAATGGACATAAATTAAATGTCTCAAGCTTCATCTTCCATTCATTTTAATACTTTAACTTGGTCAACTATGACTGCTACAACAAATATTTGATAAATTAGCACTTTCTTATAGGGCCTATCACACACCTAAAAAATAAATCACAAATGGAGGTTCCTAGGTGAGTTTAATAAAACCTAAAATAACTTATATATCCATGCCAACCAATCTTGAGCACTCTAGAGTAAAATCTCCAACATCATGTCTTCATTGATGTTCTAAGAGGGTTTAAACACACTTCCATTACTAATGATTATTCATAAATCATATCTCATAAATTTAAAAAATAATGCCTAGAATTTTTATCTAGGACCCTTCCACATATACCATTAACTACTTAAATTCCTATGCAAAGGTTTGATGAGCTAATGAACACAAGAAAATCCTTCTCAGGTTGATAACTCTTCATTCTAAGCACTTGAGAGACCTCAAAACAAGTTTTCATGCCTTTTCATTCAAATTATTACGTCAAAATTCATGAAAAAAATTAAAAAAACATGAAATAATTTTGATAACACTCACTTATCCATACTTTTCTTGGAAACAAAACCTCATACCCCATTAGGCCATACTCTCTCTACATCATGGTCTTCATGCTAAAGTAGACTTGAAAACACACCTTCATGCCACTATAAATGAAATATACACCTCATAAACATGATAATTCAATATCATACAACCTATCATTACTTTTTACATCCATATTACTATGTCACCATACTCATACCTTCTCACAAGGACTTTACATGTCATGACTAGTGCTTTGATTAGGCTTCTTAAACTTAAAACTTGACAACTAACCTTGAAACACTTATGAAAGTATTTAAACTTTAATTAAATGATTATATAATATAAAATAACCTCTCATAATCTTATGCTCACTTACTTCACCAAACTTCACTATGCACACCTTCTCATGGGGTCTAGACTAGGCTTCTCAAGACACCTTATACTCAAGATCTAGTACTCAAACATGATTACTTAAATTATATAAAATAAGAACACTATTGAAAAAATAATATCACACCATTTAAAAATAATATTTCATTATTAAACATTTTAATACATTATTCACATGCCTTGATAACAAACCATGATATCTCATTAGGCCAGGCAGGGTCTAGTAGTAGTCTAGTTGCAGACTTCAACTGAAGGTCTTACCCTTGTAGGATCACCTTAAAACTATCCTTGATGCCTTTACTCCTTGTTGAAATTCCTTAAATTCTCCTTAAAAAATGTCATACCTATACACATACCTTTACACATACATCTTTATGATCACCATGCACATGCCTCTTCATGACATGACTATGCTTTCTATGCACTGTACCTTCCATGGTTGACCTATACCAATGATATGAGACCTTATTTATCTTCAAATTATATTTCAAGAATTACTTGGTCACATCAGATACTATCAATATGTACTTGATCACCTTGTCACATTTCATGCTATTAACAACACTCTTTTCTCTCATGACCATACACTTCTCTTTCATGGAAATACTCATGGTAACACTCTTTATTTCATGAATGACCTCACTCATGAAAACTCTTATATGAACCTAATAATTACCAATTAAATTTAACTACTTGTCATCAACATCATTCACCATGATTATACTCTCTCTCATAGCAACAAAACTCACTATGTTGGCATAATAACTCATCATACACATACCTCAAAGCTTAGATGACCATGCACCTTAATAATAAATTTTGACATCAATGACAACATAAATGCCAAAAATCAACAATTCAAGGTGTATTAGATGGATGTTAAGTAAGATTTTTTGAATGGGATATTGGAAGAAGAGGTGTACATAGAGAAACTTGAGGGTTTCTTATTATCAATTAATAAGGACTATGTTTGTAGATTGAAAAATGATATTTATGGTCTAAATCAATTTCTTAGATCTTGGTACACCATATTAGACATGTATCTATTAGACCAAGGATTAAAATAAGGAGTTGTATATAATAATATGTACATAAAGATAGAACATGACCATCAATTGATAGTAGTTTTCTATGTAGATGACATCATATTTGGTGAAAATAGTGAGAATATAACTAAGGCATTTGAAGATGTGATTTTAAAAGTAGTTTGAGATGTCCATACTAGGAAAACTATCATTATTTGTTAGGTTACAAATTAATAAATTAGAAAAAGGTATATTCATTTCACAATATAAGTAAATAAGAGAGATTTTGAAGAAATTTGAGATGGAAGATTAAAAGGTAGTTACCACAATTATGATCACAAGGTGTAATTTAATCAAGGAGGATGGATCTCCAAAGGTCAATCATACATCATGTAGTTCAATGATTATAAGTTTAATATACACTAATGACTCTAGACCTAACATCATGCAAATAGTAGGTCTTATGGGAAGATTTTAATTAGACCCAAAGGAAAATCATCTACAAACATTCAAATAGATACTTATGTATCTCAAGGGGACTATGGATTTTGGGTTGTGGTATCCAAGGAGAAAGGAGTTCAAATTGATAGCCTATATAGATACAAATTGGGTAGAGAGTCTAGATGATAGGAAGAACACTAGTGTAGGAGATTTATTCTTAAAATAATGCATAATATCATGGATAATAAATAAAAAACCATCTATGGCATTATATACTTGTGAGGCTAAATACATTACAATAACTTCATGTTGCACTCAAGTCCTATGGATGAGACAGACCTTAAAAGACTACAAGGTAGAATATGATAGTCATAATCCTATCTATTTTTAAAATAAAAGTACCATAATCATCTCAAATAATTATATCATGCACTCATTAATTAAGCACATTCCCATCAAGTATCATTTCCTAAGAGAGAAGGTAAGTAAACAAAGTGTTAAACTTG
This sequence comes from Torreya grandis, assembly GCA_037957365.1. NCBI lineage: Eukaryota > Viridiplantae > Streptophyta > Pinopsida > Cupressales > Taxaceae > Torreya > Torreya grandis. Next base: position 1,901,858 of record JARHVA010002858.1, read on the forward strand.
AATATGTTTCTACAAAGGATCAGATTGTAGACATCTTGACCAAGCCACTTCTAAAGGAAAATTTTGAACATATAATACAATAATTAAGAGTAATTCCTACTCCTACTATCCATTTATTAAGTCAAGGGTAATGGGAGCTAATCAGATGGTTCATTATCTCCAAGATTAGGTTAGTAATGCCAAGAATGTATGCATGGGGATATGGGAGCATGTTTGTATGATGTTTCATTGGATCATAATCATGTGTATTAAGTATTATAGTTGTAATAGGTGTGATTAAATAAGTTATAGGTAAATATTTTTCATTTATGCCACAGGGGGAGAAAGTTTAGAATGAGGGATAAAAAGCCTATTAATAGAAGTTTCTAAGAGTGGTTGCCATAAATGACAAAGGGGGAAATTATTAAGTATTGTCATTTATGTCAAAGGTTCTAAAGGTGACTAAGCCTAGTTGGTAGTGTGTGATGTGACAAGATTCATTGAGAGAGTGTTGTCATACATAAAGATAAAGAGATAATTTTAAGGTAACTAATGTCTTATATTTTCATGAAGGTACATGTCATTGATGTCAAAGTACATGGGAAGCCTTGTCATGACATGAAGAGGTATGTGAATTAAAAATGAATGAAAATAGGCATGTTAAGGTTGTATGGAACTATTTTATCATGTAATTAAGGTGTATAATCATTCATGAGAGTTTTAGGGTATGCTTATAAGGGTAGGACCTTCAATCTATGTCTTCACCTAGACCTCTCTTAGACCTTGCCTAGACGAATGAGGTATGAAGATCAGATTTCAAGAAAAGTGTGAAAATTTGAACATGGAAATATTTGATATAATTTTTTTAGGAATGATAACAAATTTTGAGGTCAATATTTGAAATGAAAGTGCATAAATCACTATTTTAGGACTTCTCAAGCTCACAGAATGAGGTATAAAATCCAAAAAACACTTTTAGATATTATTTTGCATGTGTAACCTCTTCATGAGAGTTTTATATGTAATTAAATATGTTTAAGTGTCTTATATAATATATATATATATATATATATATATATATATATATATGCATTAGTTTTAGATTCAAGTGGTAATCCTTTATGAACAATCGTGAACACCAAAACCTGTGTTAAACCTCCCTAAAACCCTAATGAGGACTTACCATGAAAATTATTGTTAAAATCATATTATAATGGGTTAAAATTACTATATAATATATTTTATCATTTATTAAACTCTCCCAAGTACCTCCAGGTGGTGGTGGTTAGTCAGATGAAAGAGAAAATGCACAAATATAGCCTTATTTGTGAAGAAATTATTGTAACTCTCAAAAGTTATATTGGTCAAGAAAATAAAACCAATGGTAGAAGAAGATAGAGACTCATTTTACATGTACATGATTATTTATGGATAGGTTATATATTTTAAGTGTTATAATTTGGTCATCAAAGGTAGCCAATTATATGCATACCTAATGGTGTGAATAGTGCAAAACCCAGGCAAAGATGAAAAGATAGATTTGAATATTTGTGAATGATAAATTCATGAAAAAAAGTGAATGAATAATATAATTATTAATTTTAATTCATTATAATTATTTGATAATCTTTATAGGTTAGTGTATATGGTGAAAAATTTTCTCACAAAATGACATGTTTGGTTCAAATAAGACTGTGTGATATAAGGTTAAGAAATTGGTTTATAAGACTAGTATTTGGAATTATACCATATGATTTTTATATTTTAGGATGGTTTGGAGATATATTATAACTATTTTTATATACTAAGAGTCATGAAAAGTGTCTATATAGGTGTTGGAGGTCTAATTCATCATGATTGGTTTTTGAGGTGAATTGGCAATTTTGAGTAAGCGAATTGTAGAGATGTTCTTGAGACTTTATCTCCTAAGTGAAAGTTTTCCAAGAATTTGGTGATGACCCTAAGGTCATATAAAATATGTATACATTTTTCATTTGTCATATTTGAGTGTTTTAAGGGTGTTCAAGCTTCATTTTTTTCAAGATATACTTTTGAGGTACATAGGCCTAATAAGGTAGTTTGTCCTAAAGGAGCTTTCATGGTATGAATGAAAGGTATAGGTATAATAAATAATGGATGAGGTCAAAAGATTTATTTGGATAAGTTTTTTAATGGTTTTTTATTTTTTTGAGAAATCAATCTGAGGCCACAAAGATGAAGTTTTGACATTAAGAGAATCAACCTAATGTAATTAGGTCTCCATGAGGCCTAAAAGAGGAGTACGGCCTAATTGAGTTGTTATAGACCAAAAGGGGTTCAAATTAAATTTTAATAATGTTAATAAGATGTTATAAGACCTATTTTATGGTATATCTAAGATTTTAAAGGTGTATGGCTAACCAAGTTGTGTGTGATCATGAGATTAGTATATATATATATATATATATATAAGGTAGTTTAGGATTATTTAAATATATGCAAAATAAGTGAATAAAATATTGCATGGTTAAGTAGAAGGAGGTCTTAAAATGAGACCATAAAATAAGAGTATATGTGTGGTGATAAAAACTAATGAGGTGACTGAGTCACTTAGGGAGTTGGTGCTTATTTTCAAGTAGGTATATGCTAAAGCCTATTCAAGTGGGTACTTAAATTTATTGGGGTTGGTGCTCCAAGTGAGTTGGTTCTAAAAAAAATTTGATATTTTGTTTTATAGGACTATATTAAATTTGTAGAGATAATAGTGGGTTTTCTTCCCCTTGAGGGTTTCCCACTCATATATGTGCTATCTTGTCTAAATGGTTCTTTATGCTTTGATAGATCTTAATGTTGCTTTCATAGTCCATGAATTATTATGCATAATTGAAAGAAAGTTTTAAAAACATTGATTCACCCCCTCTCAGTGATCGTGCTTCTAAAAATTTTATTATCATTTCACTTTCCTTTTGTGTTTATCTAACCATTACACTTTTTATCCCTTTGGTATTTTATTTTCAACATTCCTTAAATCTTGGTTTTATCTAAGCATTTTGATTTTAAGCCCTTTTGTAGCTTTATTTTACATGTTATATCTTTCACCCTTGGGTTTTACTTCTATATTTTCTTGTGATATACCTATCATAGGTTTACATTAGCTATCTAGTGAGATTACTTCCTATTTCATCCCTTTTCACTATCTTTATTGGGCTTACCTCCATACTCATATAATTATTATCCAAATGATTCACATTCACATGTAATTCTCAATCCTTTATTTATTTTTTGTAATCAAAACCTTCCCTTTAGTGGTAAATTACTAGTACACCATCATTATATCACTTTAACTTTATATATACTATTTACAACCCTCATATTTCCCACTCCTACTTCCACTTGAATCACACTTAGGTCAAAAATAAGATCACACTCTCTTCTAAAGTGTACATCTAGGAGTATCTAAGAATCTTATTTTATATGTTTTATTCTTTATAAACTATGTGTAAGATCACTTGTGTTATCAACTTAAAAACACATTGAAATGGCCTTCTAAATTTGTATGGAGTAGGAAAATTAAAAAATCCAATAGTAAATCTAAAATCAAAATAAAAAATCAAAAGATAATTTTAAAATAAAAAACCATTCAAAATTTAAATCAAATAAAAAACATGATCAACCCTATCCTAGTCGAATCTCAAACTCCATAGTTGGCCTCATATTATTTTCAAAGGTCCATTGGAGTATAGTAGGCTAATACATTGAGATCTGAGGCCTCATATATATTATTTGTGTCACCTACATTTTAATGCAAGTACCCAATCCTCAAAATTGGTTGATGGATCATGTGGGGTCATAACGAGTGAGGAAAATGTCATGAGAAGGTAGGAAACATTAATTTATTTCATAAAACTCATAGTACAATATAGATACATACTAGTAGTACAATCTATATACTTAAATAGTTAGGCCAAGATTTAGATTCGTGTAAACACTTAATTTTATTATATACCTATAATTTTTTTATGTTTTTAGTGTGTTTATATGTATATAGATCATTGGTTTGCATTAGGTTCTTATTAGCACATGTTCATATGTGTTCAACCACATAGAAGTTTCCTTTTCTCTTGAAACTTTATTTTTAGTCATCTAAGGTCAATAGTTATGTAACCATTCAATCTAGAATACTTGATAACCTTTAGATTAGTTATTTGTTTGCCTTGGGATTTTATTACAATCTCTAGACATTTATTTTAGAGTTTTTAATCAGTTTAACACTATCAAACAAGTTCAATACTTATTTGACCACTATCAAACTATTTTGATATGGGCCATGTTAGTTGTGGGTCTTTCTAACCCCTTTATCAAGTTATGCATGTTTTTATGCCTCAATTATCAGTGTTCCTACTTCTAAATTTTGGATTACATGATAATAAGGTTTTAATTTTAAATCAATAAGCCTATACATATATAAGCATAATAAATAATCTAATAATCAAACATCAAAGATATATTATCCATCATCATAATTGATTTATTCACATACAATTTATTTTTTAATGTATTTCCATTTATTGAAGTGTTATAGTTCAATACTTGTATCAAAATAAGGAGTAGTGAAAGAGTATATAGAATAAACTAATTTATTACATCTCATACATATTTATAAGGGTTTTGATATTCATATGCACTAGATTATTTCTTGGAATACATGAATGTAATTTTCCAAATTGTCTATGAAAAAGTGTCTAATTAATGAAATCCTATCATAACTATGCTAATTTTTATGATCTTGTAAGGTCTCTTGGAGTGGATTAGGGTTTAGATGAAGGATAAGTGGTTATGAAAGTTTTGTGCATCAAATTGAAAATTTGAGAGATTTTTTTGGCAAGGAGGAGTTGGCAAAGAGATCCACATATTTTTAGACTAATTTGACATCATCTACTAGTATCAAACCATCAAGTTATATTGATCTTTATTATGCATCATCATATCTTTGAATGTTTCTAGGTTTGCTTTTGCGCTCCCTCTAGACTTATTTTTCATATTTTTTAGTTAGAATTAATATGAAAGTAATTTTTTAGGTACTCCTTTTCAAACCTTCTTTATCAAATTATAAATATTTTGAACTCATTTTTTCATACAATTCAAACCTATATTTACTATTATTTTATTATATTTGGCTTATGCCTTTGTTTTATTAGTTTAGTGTACTGTACTTAACATAAATCCACTTTCTAATAGAACATTTTGGCAATTACTTGATCCCTTATAACTTATAGGGTTATATTTTATTTATATTTACATAATGGATTTAATTTGGCTTAAATTTTTGTACATTCTTGAATTTTTCTCTAATCTCATTAGAGTTATCTTTTTCATGTGCCTAGCATTAACCACATTGATTTTTAATCTCTTTTACTCTAGGGTTATCTCTTGGTAGTAAAGACATGATTTTCATAGGGGTTTGATTAATTTCTATTACATCATTATCCTTAACTCGTTATGCACTCTATGTGCTTCAATAATATGCCACTAAGTAGAAATAGATCTAAGTTTTCAATTACATGAAGAGGTAGATTGAATTCCATAACAATTGATTTTGTTGGTATTTATTTGACTATTAATCATGTGAATTTAAAAAGGGAAATAAAAATTATTAATGAGTTTAATGCTCCTTTTGTTGATACACATGGAATAAAATACAAATGGTATGAATGAAAATGCTTAGAATGATCTCAATGATGAAAATGTCAATGTTTTGAATGATAATGCTATGAATACTCTTGGTACGAGAGGTAATATTGTAAATATATTCTACATTATTCTAATGAAATAGATGCAATTACATATGTGTTGATGAAAAAAATAAAACTCTATATGACTAAAATACACCTAATAAAATACCTATTGTAACTAATAGTAGATATTTGAATGCTTCTAATATTATACCTTCTAGAGGTTCCTCTATAATTCCAACCTATGCACACCAATATCTCATATTATTTCTCTTATTTATCCTCCTATTGGTGCTTCTACTTAGGTTTCAATGGGTTTTCCTCATAAAATTGGTATTAATGCTTATTTAGTTTTCCCTCAAGTTCCTCAACCATATCAACCACATTTTCAACCTCATGCCTCCATCCATAGTGTTTCATAATAAACTAATGTCTCTATTCCTACTACTTCCTTTCTATTTTTAGGAAAAATCTATCGAATCCACTCCCATATATGTGTGTGTGTGTGTGTGTGTGTGTGTGTGTGTGTGTGTGTGTGTATTAATCCATAAATTCCAATTCTTAAACCAAACTCCTTTTACAAAATATAAAAACCATGCAAGTTATGTTAATCTACATTTAATTTCTTTGGTCTCAAATTCCAAGTCACAAAGTTAATTTGAATGATATATTGCACAACCCTTTGGCTTATGAGTTTCTCAATTATCATTTTAATACTAGTTTTATTTAACCTAAATTTGAATTCTTCAATGGAAAAGGACACCTTATTATCATACAAGATATTTTTATTCTTCATATCTTGAATTTTATTTTAATGATAATCTATTGAAAAAATACTCCATACAATCCTTAATTACTATACCTTGGGTTAGTTCTATGCCAACCATTGAAATCCATACACTCATTCACTTCTTTGGATGATAAATTATTAGCTTATTTTTTAATAAACATTGGCCAAAATGTCTCATTTTCTTATCTTTTTCAACTTGAAATAATACCTAATGAGAATGTTATTCAATATGTGATTAAATTCAAAACAATTACTATGAATATGGCTCATTAATTACCTGACATTTATTTAAAAAGTATACTCTCTCAAATTTTAATTCAACCCATTAAATATGAATATGTTTTCAAATCATACCAATATTTTAATAGATTTGAAATGAAGTTAATAACAATTAGATCAAGCATTTAGAGGCCAACATGCTAAAATATGGGATCACTGCCCCTACATCTAGTGGAGATAAATATAAAGGTAAAATTAATTTCAATATTAAGGAAAATGATAGAAATTTTAAATCTAAGAACAAGACCAATAATGTATCCACTATTGTAGACCAACTTTATAAGAGGCTTGTCCTTTCACAACAAATGGGAATAAATAAATTTACATGATTATATGAGAGTCCTCAAAATGTTCTTAAAAAAAATCTTGAATGTAATATTATATCTTAACCTCCACCACAGGAGTTTGAATCATATATAACCTTGACTAAAAACCATGGTGTTAAATCATATTATGATTATCATATAATTTAAAGTCATTCTAAAGACATATGCATTATTTGTAGCATAAGATATGAGACTATATTGATAACAACCAAATCCATGCAGAAGGCCATAAAATTACTTTGAATGAATTAGTGACTCAACTAAACTAAAATTTTAAAGGCTTTACCAACATTATGTCTAATCATGATACTCAAAACATAAACTAAGATGATTTTATATGATAGCTCAAAAATAACCTCCACTTTTTTTATGCGAATCTTCTTAATGAATTTATAGATGTGGTCAATGACACACGTAAGAAGCTTCCTCTAATTAAATTTTAGGACCATGAAATCTCAAAGGGTGATTATAATAATGGATCACTATTTATATGAGATTTCATAGATATAAATTCAAGGTTAAAAAAAGGAATTATGGTCGTTAATGATTCAAGTATAAACATGTTCATAATATAATTTATTACCAATCATGGATAAACTCAAAATTATTTATATGGTACAACCACAACTATTAAATGATGTGATGGTCTTACTCAGACACTACTTAAATGTATTTATACCTATCACTTTAGTTCTTAAGACCATTTTAATGTGGTTTCATGTATTATGATATAATGGGAAATATGATGTATTATTTGGATGCCCTTGGCTTAATCAAATGAAAGTAATGAAATCAACATTACACTAGTGGTTAAAGTTTATGCATGATAATAAAATAATTAATAATCAAGGCACTCCTTATGATTCACCCATATAATTTCAAAATGTCGTGTTACCTAAAGATCCACCAAAACAATAAATCATACAAACTCAAATAACTACATCTAAAGTTCAAGTACCTACTCATCCATGTACTAAGGTAATATTATCACAAACTCTTAAACTTATTCAAGATACAACACCTATATAGGGTCAATCATATGAAACATCATCCAGACTAAGAAAAAATCTCCTTTATGAGAGGACATTGCAACCATCATATCTACTTAAAATGGTAATGATTACGATGACAATGATAATGATTCTAGATATTATACAACCCATTATTATACTAATGAGGTACTAGTAACGATGATGCATTAGTATTATTGGATTCATGGTCCTTAAGACATTTGGAACTTGACCATGGGGACACAATGGAATTTATCTATAGGTAGTATGAATAGCTATATGGTCTTATTGGTTAACATCACCTACTAGCTCGACATGCATATAAATGAGACATATATTTATTATATATAGTTTCCTTCATTTATTTTCATTTTTTTCTTTGATTTGTTTGATTGTATTTTGTAATTTATATATTTATTATTAAATGTATATATTTAATGATAATTATGCTTCCTTATATCCTTATTTTATATTCTTATTCCCTCTCGAGTATTTCAATGTCTCTAACTTATTATGATTTAAAAATTTATCTTTGAATTTTAAGTTACCCTTTTATTTTATCTTATTAGTTTTTGGTTATTTTGTTTTCTAGGTTTTTTATATCATTCTTCTATCATCTTAATTTATGTTTATTGTGTTGTTTACTCACCTTTTACCTTACTTTTAATTGTTCATTCCCATCCCAAAAGCCTCTGCACACATCACTGTGACATATATTTCAAGGCCTTTTTCCATAATTTACACATAATTCTAATGGAAACTATTAGGTAGAGGGATCTCTATTTCTTTTTGCTTCTTGCTTTCACCGTTAAGCTTATATTTTATCTTGACTGATTTCCTCTAATTATTGATTCAAGTATTATTTTCTATTTAAAGCATCATATATATTTATTTATATTTTAAAAGTACATGTTTTATAAAAATTAGTGGGTGGCATGAAATCAAAACCCAAGAAATAGTACCAAAAATTTCAAATCAATTCTAAAAAACAAAAAATTAAAGTACCAAGGTCAAAGGCCAAAACATAGTCAAAATTTACATAAAATTAGGATCATTGGCATAGGTATAAAAAGGTTATAAATAAAATTATTTAATAATAATTATTAAGTAATAATAACTACTGAATATGTCAAGGAAGGATGAGGAGGCAATGAAATATTAGGCATATCTCTCAAACCACTACATGTGGGGTGCACATTATAGGGTATGAGACCCCTTCCCTTTGTCTAAGCATTATGATCTCCATTTTCTTCCTTAGCCTAAAAACAAGGAGGTGAAATAGCCAAATTGAGGTGAGATAATTTTTATGCATATCCAATATTTTAAGTCCATAATATATAGGTAAAAATCCACTAGCATGAGGTGAAAAACACCATTCATGCCATCCATAAGGAGAGAACACGTAAAAAGGTGAATGAGTGGAAAAAATAGAGTGGATGCATGAGCTACATTTTCCTCTTCCTCATTACCTTCAACATTGGTCTCTCCTTGGAGAATTATATGTGTTAGAGTTAAGATTCACTTTATTAATAGTACAAGGTGCATTCCACTAATGGCCAATAATGGTGTGGAGGTGCTCGACCTCTAGGACAACATTTTTAGCATGATCTTGAATATTCAACATGGAATTAAATATAATAAAAATTATACTATCAATATTTTTTTATAAATGTTCATTTTCAAAAATTTCAAAATCTATATATTTACAAAGATAAAAGAAAATATCAATGCATAAAATGTGTTTATTTTCTTAAACTTTTTTAGGACCATGGTTGAGTCTTTAAGCAAGATAATGTGCCACGAAAAGGGTTTTGGCCTAAAGGATTTTAAAAAAGAGTAAATCCATTTCCAAGCCTACTGAGCTCACACAAAATATATAAATATGTGTTTGAGTGATCCAATTTGAAAACAATCATGGAATTTCAGAGTAACAATACCCATATGCAATAATATATATCCAACTAGGACATTGTGGTACCAAAAACACCATAGAAAGTGATAATTTCTAGGTTCAACCACTATAGAAAAGACATGAAATATTTTTATTTAGGTGAAAGAGGAATTTTAAAGGTTTCATCATTTGTCAATAATTTATAATGGACCAATAGTTTTAGAAAGCCATTGATAACCTAATCAAGGTTTGTACATGATCCATAAATAGTAAGTGATTTCACTTATTAAAAATTGTTTAAAAAATGAATATTATTTAAATATAAAAATTTACCATAAAGTTAGTTATAAATCCATTAAAATAAAAAATATAACTAAAACAAAAAGCAATATGAAAATTTACAGGCAAAAATAGAGATAACAAAAACTCCAGAGATGATAATGGAGTTTCTTCAGGTGGGACTACATCTCCAAGTTTGATAAAACATGAACTAATATATAAATGATGTCAAAATAAATTTAATTATTACATCACAATGTGATCCTAGAATGGGTTACAATGCTACCATCTTGACTTTAGAAAGTCCTATAAAAGATAGTTTTTTCCAATCTGCACTTCATATTGAGTCACTTCTGATGAACTCTTCTTTATTTCTCTATCTTGTATAATGAGAGCTTTGAGACTTTGAAGTGAATGTTTCCAGTGATTTTAAATTCCCCTCTAACCCCTTTATGTACATTTTTTGGGTCCAATTTTTTTGATTGGGATTATTATCCCTTATAATTCATAATTATCCAATGCCCAATTTTAATGGGATTAACAATAGAAGGTTTTATTTTAGCATTTTCATGATTCACATGGCCTTTTGATAAAACATTAAATTATTAAAAAGCATCAAATGCTTTATATTTTAATTCTCATGTTTTTTTAAAACCATATTAAAGTGGATTTTCACTTGCCACGTAACTCTCCCACCATCGAGACTTCCGTGTATTCATGGATATTAACCTTTAATAGCCTTATTAAGGCTTCTCCTTTTTGTCATCAAAACATGCCATGTGAATTGGGCATGTAATATCCCACATTTTAGGGTTTAAATATTATAATGGGATTTAAATTAAATATTTTCACCATTTAAATTGGTCATAAGGCTATGTTAACCTCCCACATCATACCTTTAGAAGCTTTGAGGGTTTTTATGCAAAGGTCGATGTTTGGTAATTTAGTTGGGGGAATTACATGGGTAAAATAAAGTTGTGTAATATTACATGCATGCCACATGGAATATTAAAATGGATCCTATTTATAATATATTTGAGAATTAATTTCATATTGAAAGAAAGAGTGGGCTCCAACATTTGACCATATGACCCTGAACACTCATCTATATGATTGTTGAAGACTGAAGGTGAAAACCAAACCTTTTATTATTCAACACATGTGCCATGTGTTGATGTATCATTGGTACACTTTACCATATACCACGTCACTTTATTTTTAACCAAGTTTGACTAAAAATGACCATCATTAACCTATCTTATTGACTTTTACCAATTTTGACCAAAAATTTTACTAGCCATATCTTTTACATATGGACTCATTTTTCAAAATAAAAAATGTGATGGAAATATCTCAACAATTTCTATGATATGTAGATGTTTTGAAGAAGAATTGAGACCTTTAAATTATGGCCCTTGTAGAAGATCTCTAGATCAATACCATAGTAAAGGAGTTGAAACATTCCATTTTAATATTCCCATCATTAAAGGGGAGCCTTAAGGAAAATATTGTTAACACATCCCTAGGCACAACCATTTGGTCTTAAATAATAGACTCAAAGTCTTGAATATTGAGACCATACTTAATTTTTATCATAGGATAGGGTGCCCAAAACTTATTTGTTTTGTGAAAAAATCAAAAATAATGCAAATGAATTTGATGAAGACTCAAAGGGCCTTAACCCCAGGAGTTTCTATTTTCAGCCCCAAGATCCTTTCTAACTCTAAAGGTACTCATGGGATTGAGTGTTATGAAGTGGAAATTAGGAAAAAATGCATGGGACAAAATATCCCCTCATTAATTTTAATATTGATGCTAGTTTAATCTAAGGATCAAGTAGGTTAACCTTTTATACTCAAAGAGCCACGAATGTTACCATCAGATGTTCAAGATGCATGTAATTACACTCTAAATTAGTTATTGTTTGAATGAACTTATAATTATCATTTAATATTAATTCACACCTCAAAAAATTTTAAAGTAGGTAAAAATGTTTGGGATCTAAAATAAACATAAAATGAGGGTAATTTTGGGAAAGAAAGAGTGTTTCCATGCCTAGAAAGTGCTAATACTTTAATAAATGAGCTAAGTACCCTACCATATTTATACCACTATGTGTTGAGTTTCATCGATGGTTATGACTTATTTTTTACACAAAGGGGAGAATTATAAGGAAATATGAGAGCATGATCAATTTATAAACCTTTCACTAGATATCAATATTTAAGAAGCCTATAATAAATAACACATAGATTCTTCAAACATAATCTATAGATTAAAATAGATCATAAATATTGAAAGTGATATGAAAAGGGTTCATAAGAAGGTTAGAAAAATGAAGCACACTATAGTCATTAAGTAATAGAGCATTATATTAATTTTACTATCATTAATTTGTATCTAAGAACTAGAAATGATTGAAAACTTTTAACAAATAAAACATAAATTTTATAGAAAGCCAAAAATTGCATTCATTAAAACAAGTTTGTTTACAAAAGTGTTAATCATGGTAGACATTCACAATCTAAAAGAGTGAAGGAATAAGTAGGTAAAATCCTAGATCAATTCTAACAACATTTTGGTACTAAGAATTACTGACCCTCAAAATGGAATATAGTTATACATTTATAGATAAGGATGGGGCTTGCCTTTAAGTACCATGAGATTCATATACTGGGCCATGATTGCCACTCTAAGTTGTTAAAATTATATTGATTTCAAAAAAGGATAATATCATCCCCACTCTCTCCAAAAGATATTCTAGGGCCTAATTAAATGATACATAAAGGGGATATAAAAAAATTACCTCCCAACTATTTGGACTCAAATCCCTTGGTGGCTAGTGTAGCTACCACTAAGTCAAATGCCTAACCCAACTTGGTCAAATTCATCAATGGCTCTCAAAAAATATCTTTCAATTGGGACATTAAATTATAATAAAATTAGAGTGGGGCCTCCATGGACACCTTTACCTCTTAAACTTGACAAATGATCATATTAGATTGGGTAGAGATTCAAACACTACATAGGCTCTAGCCTTGTTAGCCTTAGCCACTTTATTTCTAATGACCTAGTTGAAGTGACTTAGGTGAAATCCAAACTCACTCCTATCTAATAAAGTGCCATTTGAGTGGAATAACACTTTGATTTTGACCTCATTAAAGTATGATAATATCATTTTATTACCTTATTCTAAGGGGTGCACTACTATTTATGCTAGGCTCAACCACTCCTCAATTTCATCCCTAATGATTCTAGCATACATTTAATACAAGCTCATGTAAAAGTGGGCATGAGTCTCAACTATGAGAACATGAACTTATGCATAATTACCATCAACTTACTACACTTTATCTTTACTAAATCATCTCTTTCCAAGTAGGCCTTGGTCCTTTGAAGCTACACTTTGTTATCTTCCATAGTCTCGACCACCTTACCTAGAGATGAGAAAAGTTTTAGTAGGGCATCCTTGAATTATAAAATCAACTCCATAGGGAAGAATATCTTCACTTATGTCTCCAAAATTAAGACCTAATCCTACATATCCTCTATCAATTTCTCTAACATATCATGTGTAACCGAGAGGACTGATATTAGGTCCTCAACCACTTTATCTTCTCCCATGGATGTCCTCAATTTTTTAAGGGATAAGAGATATTTTTGAGTCTTATAGACCATAGGGTTGCCCTCTTGGATGAAATTTTAGGTGATAATCCTATGCATGTTTCTTATGGTGTGGTCTAAGTCCCACTACACATTAAAGTCACCCTAAATAGTCATCTCAGGTGCCTACAACATTATAATTATACCCAGGGTGGAATAAGGTGTTGGTGGGGTGATGGATATGGTTGTGACAATTAGAGGTTCAGGTGGAGGGGTAATGGATGAAGTGGAAAGGATTAAATAAGAAAGAAATGGAGGAAAAGGAGGCATGGGGGTGTAAGGAATAAATATGAATGGGGAGGCCCAAAGGAACAATTGTGCCTATCACTATCTCTAGGTCAAGTACACATATGGGGTTATGACTTTAAGAAGAGGGTAATTAAATAGAAAGGAGTAAATTAGTTGGTTAAAGATAAATCCTTGGGTACCTGAGATGATGGAAAAGGAAGGCCTAGGAATGATGATAGGAGCCATTGAGGGTGGTGTATGAGGAATAATGGGAGTCTATAAGGGAGGATAATAGGTATTAATTAGAACCTAAATATAATTCTAAGGATGGGATGCCTTTTATTTATTTCAAGGCCTCTTTCCCAAATTATCTTTAAATACTATAATTAAGGGGGTAAGGGTGACAGAGGCCACGAGGGCCAACTAAATAATCTATTGGGAAACCACATGTGTAATTGGAATGGCCTGGGATGTTTAATATGTACACTTATTACTAGAGTTATAGTTACACTTGTTGAGGTTAGGGCACCTAAAGGTATCTGTACCCAAGGTTGAATGAGTAAAGGAGCCATAAAAAGCCTTGTTTATGGGATGTATGATATATATGGAAATGAGGAGGTGAGGATGTGGTGCATGGATGAATCCAGAGGCATTAGGTGAATTATGGAGGGGGTGAAATGGGGAAGAGCGGAGGCATCACCTAAGTGGACTACTATGGAATTAATAAACTAGGTGGTGTGATGAGAGGCTACTAGAGAGTGGTGGGAGTAGGGAAAGGGGCTTATATGGGTGCTAGATGTTGTTTTTACCTCATACTTGTATTTGGGATACTAATGATGTTGAAACTAATTATTTGTGAATATTTAGGTTGAGGCACTTGTAGTTGAAGCACTTGATGCTAGACCACCTGGGGTTGAACTTCTTGAGGTTGAGGTACTTGAACCATATGAGGTGGTAGAGATAGAGTTGATAGTTGAGGGGTAAGAGACCTAAGAGGAGAAACTTGAAGAGAATAAGCTAATGGGACTCCTTATATAATTATATTCAAAATATAGGGGGATTTATTTAAACATCCTCACTAGGTTGGGTTGACATGGAAGAGTCAAGGATAGTTTGGGTGGATGGTCTAGGTTGAGCTTAATTTCATTTATTATTCTAAGCATTAATTTTGGTAAACACCTCTTGATCATTAGATGGATTTAGGTATAGATAATTATCATCCTTAGGTTGGTGGCCATAATTGAGGTTGAGATAACCTTTATACCTAGAAAAGTGAGCCTATATAACACTATGCAGGTCCTAGTCCCAATGATCCACCCTTTTAGGGAAAGGGAGTCCCATCCTACCACCATTTTTAACAAAGGGGGGAATGATATATAAATGTGGTGCCAAATGGTGAATAGGAAGGGTGGACAAGCCTTCTATTGGTGGTTTATGTAGTGCTTGAAGACACCTTCCATTAGTTGTTATATGATTTCTTACTCTGCTAGGTAGTTTGGGACTTGTTACGGTAAGTGGAGGGGAGCCTTGAGAGTGCCTAATACTTGAATGATAGTGTCATATTGGAAGTACTAATAGTCACTAATGGGTTTTAGAGAGTCTCAAATTTCCTTTAAAAATTTAGGCATGGGTGCCTCATTAATGGCCATGTAGACCATCAGGTAAAAGGAATCACACATATATAGGATGTATTTATGTTAATGGTATCCATATACTTTATATATTATTACATATACCACTATGCCCTAAGGAAACCATGTTATAAAAGTAGAAGGTTTAAATGTGAGCATCTCATAAACTATATCTAATAGGTAGCTCATCATGTATAAGTCACCCCCTCCTTAGACATATCCCACCACTTTAATCATATTGAAATTGATTACCCATCCAAGGTTGAGGACTTGCTCACCTTGAAGTGTTATGTGGAGTAGTGTAATCCATAGGAGGCTGATGTTAAGATAGTCACCCTCCCTAAATAGTTATTCAAGTAGGATCATCCTATTATAGATTCCCTCTTTGAAGTTGTAGACATTATACATATTCATAGTCATCTTGTTGACCCATTTAGCATCTAATTTCTACACCTAGTCCTTTAGGACATTATGAATTTAGTGAGTGCTTGTGTAGGTGGTCATAGTGGTTGAATCATAGGTGACTATAAAATCTAAGAGGTTATAGTAGGATTTGAAGGTAAATCCTGAGATGTCTACAATCTAATGCTAGGAATTCACATAGTAGATCAAGTCATGAATACCATCCTATGCCTACTTTATCATGAGTAGTAATTTTCTAAATAATTTATTTTAGGGAAAGACACCTTGATTGGTTATGGCTTAGTTTATCTTGCACTTCTCATACACCCAAAGGGAATATTTGAACTTGGCCTTATCTTCATCATCATTTCTTGAATATTTTGGCACTAGGTTAATGGATTTAAAGATGTCACTATAGTGATTTAAATACATAAATCCATCCAAGAACATGGTGTCTCTATACTATAGCTTTTATTTTGGGTTCAAGGATGAGGTGACTATTATAACTAGGATGAAATTCTATTACAATGAATATTGAGCAAAGGGAAAACATGGAGGGCACTGGTAAGATTAGAAAATGAGGAGTATATTCTAGGAAACTAGGAGCAATAATGGATATTTAGTTAACCTTTAGGCACTTATAGGGATCCACATACATATCCTATATTTATGGTGTTTCATGGTTCAATTGGTATGAATTCAAATTCAAATTGGTAGCCCAATCTTTCCCATTTATTTCCTAATCTAGCCATAAACTTAGAAATCATGATCACTCACCGCCTGCTACATATAGTGATCATGAAATAATGATCTAAAATGTCTAAATAAGGCCTAAATTCCCACTTAATAAATGTATGGAGTGTGTTAGGAACATAACCTTATCATCCTCAAGGATTTTTGGGTAGTTCTTGCATTATTTTATATGCACATTGCTCTTACTTTATGCAATGTGTACTCTACTAATTGGTTCCTCCTGTAATGGTTAACACCTATTCATGAACTAGTGCTATGCCTTATTTTTTTAGGAGAATAATTTTATATTTATACAACACATGGTGTTATTTAATTGACCTTTTGAATATCACTATACCTTGTTCTAATTGCCTTGGTGTGTTTTGGGCTCCATCTACCAATATGCATAAAAATAATTAGTGGCATCATATGATAAGTTAACCCCTTGGGATATGACATCTCTCTTAGGTTTAGGAGATTGAAAATCATGATAATGGACCATATGGTGCTTTATTATTTGGCTGGGCTATCTTAGGATTTGACATCTCTGTCAAATTGGGGAGGCTGATACATTTGACATTGGGGTGAGCTCATTAGTTGGATTCTAGTAACTCTGACCTCTGGGCCATGTGTCATTATTAAAATAAGTTAGGCTCTCTTGAGATTTGAAATTTATGATGGATCCAAGATACTAACTAGTTTTATAGCTATTATCATGGAATTTTCCCATTAGGTCAAACTCTCCTAGTCTATAGCATTTCTAAGGATCTAGGAAATTGACCATTCTAACTCTAGGGTACCTTGATTAGCTAGGATATAACATCTCTGACACCTTGTAAAGATCTCTACAATGATATTTAATTTAAATAATCCTACATAAATCCACAAAAAGAGACTAAGTAAAAACAAAATAAACATAATGAATTAAATGCTTACCTGACTACTAGCCAAGCTCACTAGGTGCCATATAAGACTCTGAGAGTATGACTCTCTGGGATAATAAGAATTTGATAACTTGAATATGGAATCAAATATATATAAAAGTTAGTGAATTATATATTCTAAGTAAAAAATAACCTAGTTTATTTTAGGGTTTGATCAGGATTTGATTGGATTAACTTTAGAGGTTATGGGATTCTCAAAAGGAGATCAAATTCACAATTACAAATACATAATATGATCAAGAAAACTAGGGTGGAAAAAACTTGAAGATTATCTTAGAAAGGAGTTGATCAAAATAGAATATAAATTATAAGAACTTTGAGTCTAATCATTTTAAAGAGGGGTCCCCCACTTTTATAGTCTAGAGGGTGTGTTAGCTACAATAAATGGTAGATTCTATTGGGAAAGTGGTGTTAAACACTCATAACCCAGGCTATTAACCTTAATTCCTACACAAAACACATAGTGAAAGGAAATATTTAGACATATAAAAAAATAAGGCACTAAATTCATGGATAGCAAGTGATATACTAAGCCTTATTCCCATAAGAGACTATCAATGTGTGTGAGGTAATATGTTTTCAATTGATTAAATTTTATATTTCACCCAAACAAGTCGAGGTTAAGATATGAATTAGATCTCCTAAAAGGATTTATTGGTTATGTGGCTTAGAGTGGAATGGTATGGGCATTGTTCTTTTGCTAGGTAGACATCTATATCCATGATAGAGATAACTATGATCCCATTCAAGGCCTTGCTCCGCTACCAGCTAGGATAGAAAGCGTATGATGGAGGTTGCATGAATAACTTTTTTGAGGAAGAATCATAATTTAGATTCTATATGTTATTCTAGTCTCCTTTTAAATCTTTCTTATGGAGAGATTTGGTAGTTTCTATGCATTGAGGGTTTGGGACCAAGACAAGGGTGATGGGGTGCTTAAAAATATCTAAATACTCAATCAATCTTAGATTGGTTTGTTGATATCACTTTTCATTAGGATGTTCTTATTAATTGTAACTTGATGGAATATATCAAGAAATGGGGTTGTTATAAAATTCAATTATTTAATTAAATAATCCTTGGCCTCTAATATCTAAAATGTAAAAGACTTATAACCTTTGATTTGACTGAAATTGAGGGCTCACCTTTGGGTATTCCAAAGTTTAATTATACCTCTTAGGGTTTCATCAATGTTCAGAGTGGTTACTCACTACGAGTTCACTAAATGACTTTTCTAACTTTTTTTCACTTATTGGGTTTAATTAAAGGCTATGATTAGTCTATAGATGAACACCACAATAAAAAGACAAAACCAAAAGAAAAAAACAAATGTGATAAAAAACAAACACACAATATAATTAAACACACCCTTGCCAAGATTACTCTAAAATTACACTAGAAGGGGAAACCAAAAAGTAATTCTCTAATAACTATCCATTCAATGAAAGTCAAAGGTATCTACCTTCAATATCCTTAAGGAAAAAAGTGTTCTAGCCATGTAGCTTAGCTATCTGGTAAAGTATAATCTAGAGAGGAGTGAACTTGGCATGTTGGTCTCTTTTTTCATGAGATTTATCCTACAATATTACTAGATTAGAAATCCTAAAGGATTTCACCTTGGCCCTTTTGTCAAACCATAATTTGAGGGTACCTTGATGTTTGTTGAAGTTTAGTAAGGCTTCATCCTGGGCTTCTTCTAGTAGGACAATGTCTAAGAGCCTAGTGTTCACTTTGTCATCATGCTCCATATACTATTATATGAACTTGTATGTAGGCAACTTGAGTGTAATTGGTATAATTGGCTCAAGTACCTAGATTAGTAGCAATGGTAAGATTTTAAGTGCTTATTTATACCTAGTGTGATCAGCCCAACAAGAAAATTTAAATAATGATTGTCATTCCTAGGGTTTATTTTCTATAGATCTACTGATGACATCAATCATGTTTTTATTATCAATTCTGCGAATCCATTCCTTTATGGGTAGTAATTATACAAGAATTTTAAGGTGACCCCTTCATTATATGACTATTCAATAAAATCTATAGATTGGAATGCATGACAATTATCACACATCAATGAAATTGGGGTTATGTATTGAGTGGTTATACCCTTATCCATGAATTTTATGAATTTAGTGGTGGTGCTCTTCTTTGTTTCCACTACCTCAGTCCATCTTGTGTAATAATCTATAGTCGTAAGTACAACATTATGTCTAATTAAATAATTAGGGTTGATGACTCCTATAAAAACTAACCCCCATCAGGTAGATGAAATTTTTTATATAACTAGTTGTGATGGGATTACTGCATGGGTATCCTTTTTGGCAAAGGTCTAACACTAATGGAATGTCTAGACATGGGAGTGGACATGTTTGAATAAGGTAGGATAATAGTAGCCTACCTAAAGTATATTATGTGTCATTACATTCATTACAGGGTGTTTATATCCAAAATTTTCATGGAATTTTTCCATTAATTCTTTGGATTCCATTTGTGATAATAATCTAAGATAGATTCCCTCATGATTCTTCTTGAAGAAAACTCCCTTCTTCAGCATGTACTATGAAACCTTCAATATGAGGGCCCTCTTATATGTTTGGTTAAGCCCAAGAGATGGGTCCACATAGAGAAGGTAATATATGATTGGGGCATACCAATCCTATTATAGTATTAGCTCATGATCCAATTAGTGCATAGTGATCCTTAGATCTATTTCTATTATCAAAAAAGTAAAGTACTAAACTCAACCAACTTGGTAGGTTTGATTTACAAATCATATCCCTATAACTTTGTCATCCATCTGTATCTATGTTCACCTAATTCATTCTATCCTAATATTTTCTTGATGGTTGGGTCTAGGATAATTACATGCACCTCATTTATGAAGATGTAATTCCTAAATTTATTCATTGCCTTCACCAGTGTATAAGCATGTTTTTCAAGAGTGTAATATATTAGTTTTTCATCCTTGAAATTTACACTCATAAAATCAATAGGATTTCCTTCTCTATCCAATATTTGTGTGAGGTAGGTAATGATGGTGTGCTTAGAAACAAAAGGGTAAATATATAAATCCTATGTGTATAGTCTAGACTGATCAACACTGAGTATTGTATGATAGCTTATTTTATATATTAGAAAGCCTTCTTCAATTCAACATGCCAATCCAATTTTACATCCTATTTCAAATTAACATTTAGGGGTGTTACAATTTTGGAAAATCCATAAATGAACTTGTGAATACAATTAATTTTACCAAAGAAGGATTTTAATTCTTTTTTACTAATAGGCAAAGGTAACCTAAAAATCACATCAACTCTTTCTAGATTGATAACAATACCTTAATGTGTGATGGTGTGATTGAGAATCTTACCTTTGATGACACCAAACATGCTCTTCTTTGGGTTTAGAGAAATATCATACCTCTTACACCTTTCAAATACCTTATGTAAGTGATCTGTTGTATTTTGAGAACATAGTCAAGTCATCCATATAAATTATTATGTACTTGACAATCAAACCTTCAAAATCAAAATCCATCACCCTCTAAAATGTTGCTCTAATATTGATCAACCCAAACAACATTTAGTTGTAGGTGAATGTACCTCATTTATGGTGAATGTGGGTTTGAATCAGTCTTATAAATTGACCAGGACTTAGTTATATCCTGAGAATCCATCCATAAGGACATCATTTAGGATCCACTCACCATTTGGATCAATTCATTGAGGGAAGGTAATGGATAATTATATTTATTTTAGGCATGGTTCAGGTTTTAAAAGTATATGCAAAAATGAATTTCCCCATTCTTCTTTCATTAGAGTGATTTTAACTATACCTTATAAAAAAACCATCAAACAAGCCTCTTCTATAAATACTCAAGAACTCATGCTGATGTCATATGATAAACCTAAGATTCTTATCGTAGGAAAAGGCCTCATGGAGGACCACGCTTTACAAATGTAACAAGCATACCAAAACTATTTGAATTTAGTGCATAACTTTGATAACATGGCCATGTGTAATGATCCTCTCATCAAGTTAGATCCTTCAACAAGCATATTAATCAAATTGATAGGCCAAGATATCTTGGGCATAGACCCATTCACTCAAATCACTTTAGTTGGATACATGTTTAATGCCCCAAATATTAAAGAAGTGTTTACTACTTCTACATAGACAAATGTGCCTAACTTAATAGATAACATGAAAGTGTCATCTAATTTAGGCCAAAGTGGTCTAAATTCATCAATATTTAGTCCACAACAAGTGTCTTTAGTAAACACCATGAGTGGTTCACAATAGCAAGGGATAGGAACTCCTATGTCCCAACCCTAGCAAGCAACCTCTAATCTTCAACTATCTACTTCATCAAGCATGCAATTGCAAGGATTAAGTAGTCAAATGAAAACTAGTGCCTTGCCTCAAAAAAATGTGATGAGTGTTACTCCACCACAATAGGTGATGACAAATATTCCACAATAATAGGCATAATCTAGTATACCAATGTATCAAAGGTACAACATTTTCCTACCTTAATAAGGGGAAAAAAATGTTCCACCTTGTTAGGTAGTGATAAATATACATTTTTAGTCATAGACTAATGTTCCTTTATAATCAAAAACATTATCTAATAAAAAATGTGTGTCCATGGGTCAATGACAAATACCAAACACTCTATAAGAGTCTACTTCACAAAAGGTTTTTACACAACCTAGATGTACTACTATCCAACAAGAACCAATTAGGCAACAATTTCCTTTTATTCCAAACATGAAACAAATTTAATGACACAACCTTATTTCAAAACAAGTTCCCTTTATTTATCCATATTTGACTAGTCGACAATAATTTACCCCCATCCATATCCTTCCATCCTAGCCATAATTCCCTCAAAACCATGCCTATATACCAAACACAAACCAGAATATCACACTGTACCATGTGTTATTCCAATAATCACATCCTAATCCATAAATGCATATTCCTAGTCAGTTTCCTAACCAATTCAACATTCCTTAACAAACCATGCCACCATTATACCCCAGTTAAAGTAATCCACCTTTGACCACCCAACCTCCAGCTTGGGCCAATATTCCATATAGTTTTTTGGCACAAGAACTATAGAAAATGAAGGATGTAATTACCACCATATAATCTAGGAAATAGACTAAAATTTTTAAATTAGATGACATGTGCTCCTACCCATTCAACATGGAGTATCGATAGATGCTATTTCCTCTAGGTTAAAAACCATTAAAGTTTGACAAATACAAGGGTAAAGGAGACCCTAAGGCCCATTTAATGTAATTATTTATTGCTTTCCAACTAGTGGCTTATAGAAACATTTACCTCCTACTTTTGTTTCCCCAGAGTCTAGTAGGATAAGCTTAGGAATGGTTTTTGAAATTGACAAAGATTTCAGTTTCTAATTGTGATGACCTTTCAGACAAGTTTATGCAACATTTATCCTACAATATCAAACATGATATTTCATGGTAGATTTGACTTAGGCCAATAAAAAATCTAGTGAAATATTTTTAAGCTATATACATTAATGGAGAGCATTTTCTAGCTATTTTACCCATTATTTACTAGACAAATTATTGGCCACTATGTTTACTAATAATTTACACTGTGAGATATCCTATCATCTAGAGATATAACGTGCACACACTTTCAAGGAGATCATAGACAAAGTATTACTAATTTAAAACTACATTATTAATAAAGGGATTATCAAGCTTACCTCATCAAACCAAAATCAACACCAAAATCTAAGAAACAACTAAAATTAGAACCAAAACCAAATCCAAGCACAAGCATCAACACTAGCCTAGGCTAGTAATTATGAAAAATACAAGCAATTTAACTTCAACAAAAATGTTATTTGAAATGGAGTAAATAAATTATGCTATATCTAAATGGTGAAAAATCCATCTACTTAGTCAATTCCATAAATGCAAATCACCCCTTACCAACAACCTATTCAACAAGCATAGCTTAGACCAGCTTAATAAATACAATAACCATTTCCTTATAAGTACAATAATAATAATATCAATAGTAATAACAATTTCCACAACCAAATAAAAGGAACTAAGGCCATAATGAATCTAATACCCAATAGATTTACCATGTAGTTGTACATGACTACAACAAAGTTGTATTCCATCTTGTAAGAGGTCCTATTTCCACCATTATCATTAATCCAAGACCAAGTGCTAATCAAATAAGACTATTGATAACCAATTCTAATCACCTAGTCTATGCCAATAATCCTTCCTTGACTTAGGATTGCATATATGTGCCCCAGTAAGTAGGGATTACTACTTTTGGACCTTATATCTATAATTTATCATTATTTGATGACCACATACAAATGCACCAATAACTAAGGCTTATCCAATAGAAACCCCCACCACCATAATTTTTTATCAACAATGGCCATGTATCTAATCATGATTGTGTAATCACAAATCAATAGTTAAATATTACCATTCTTGGTCCATAACCACCTATCGTCAAACCCATCAAACCCACCATTCTGGCTAGGAACAAGCCATATATCATTGTAAAGGAAAAGACATTTGATATTGTGGAACAAATTCAAAATATACCAACATATATATCCATTTTAAACTTGTGGCATATGCCTACCATCCATAAAAACATCTTAACAAATTTCCTAAACCAATCACAAGTTCTTAATGACACAAGCCTAAACAAATTCTAAGCTTTGGTTGGATATCTAGCTCTAGGCCCACAATTAACCTTTGACCAAAGTGATATGTCATCTCTTGGCCATATTTATAATAATTTATTATAAATTGAAGTTGTCATCATGTGGCACAAAGTAAAATTAATCCTTATAGATAATGTATTAGGTCTAAATATTGTGTCTCTAAAGTTTATCAAGCATCTGAGATATATGACAGTTGATCTCTAGCATTAAATAATCACTATTAAGGCCTATGACAATGAATATTTAGAATCATAAGGCACCATCAACTGACCAGTTATCATTGGGCCTTTGACCCATGATACAGTATGCCATGTGTTAGATCTAGACTTATCATACAAATTGATTTTGAGTAGAGCTTAGATACATGAAATTTGTGTAATCCCTTCAAAATTGCATCAGTGTCTCAAGTTATATCATTTTGGCATGGAAGTCACCATCCACATAGATTTTCAACCCTATTAAAATTTAAAAAATTTGGAGGTTGAGTACAAAAGTAACATTTACCATTTTGGCCTAGATATGGTTCCTAAAAAGGACAAAGGGAAAGAAATACTTATGTATTTACCAAAGGCCAATTGCATAAACCTAGATAGTCTTAACTCACCTTCCCATATGCCACCTCCTAAAATGTCTAATCATTATTTCATCTTGACTAATGGCCCAAGAGAGTATTTGACTCATGACACATTTCACATTGCCAAGCTTCCATATAATTCCAAGTTTTATGGAAGACATAAAGCCAAACAACCATGTATAGAATGGAAATGGAAGGGAAAAGGCCAACTACATAGTCCATCTCCTATCCTTTTCACACTAGCAATTGTAAAATAATAAGACCCAATTTCAAATGATGAAACCTAGTTATACAATGAAAAATTGGTTGACTATTACAAAATTACCAAATACCCCATT
The DNA here is from genome assembly GCA_037957365.1 of Torreya grandis. NCBI lineage: Eukaryota > Viridiplantae > Streptophyta > Pinopsida > Cupressales > Taxaceae > Torreya > Torreya grandis. Next base: position 1,927,380 of record JARHVA010002858.1, read on the forward strand.
CCTAATAGGATTATGGAGAATCAAGCCTATGAAGGAGGAGGCCTCAAGACAAATCAATAGGGGAAACTAGAGATAATATTTATAACTTGGTACAAAGAAACCTATGGTCTCAGATTTAAACTACATGAAGGTGACCCCACGTATCTTATTCACATTCTAAAACCAATGAATAGTAATAATGATGATGATAGTGAAGCAGATTCTAATAATAGTTTTTATGAAGACCTATCTAGTACCAATCTATTTGAAACCCATACCATTTATACTCTAACCTCATTCCTCTTTATCACCCTCAACTTATAGCCTAAGACCAACAAGAATCCATAGTGCATGTAGATGAGTTTGATAATGATGAGGCTTTTTACAATTTTCTTAGATTAAGAGACAATGTTCCATTGAGAACCCACAAATAAGGGTTCTCAATCAAATTACATCTTATAGCCTATTTTGGAGATTGGGTGAACACCCTTAGCCATAAGCAAAGAAATAAAACATTGAGGTCCCAAAGTGAAAACCTCTTTGAGGTACTTTTAAACCAGGGTAAAAGTAAAGAGAAAGGATAGTCTTCTGGTAAAAACCTATTTCAGGCACCATTAGATGAGGGTGTTTACCTTTCCCCAAACATAGCTTAGGAGACCACTAATGATGAAATTACCAATGAGTCTAAGTTTAGTTTTGAATAAAAACATGTCTTTGACCAAATCATCTAAGAGTTTCTAATAGTGTTTGTCACATGGTCATCCCTACCATTGGGAGATTTTGATTCATCTTGTTTAGGATAACTTGAAAAGCCAATCCAAACAAAGGGATTTATAGTTTTAGACCAATTCAAATCATTACCTTCAATTCTAGAAGATAGATCAACTCTCCTCGTAGATGTCAACATTAGGACTCTAGACAACCCAAAATGGATAAAATTAGGCACATCCCTCATTGAGGAGGAATGTGAAATCTTTACAGCCCTTTTGAGGGAATTTGTTGATATATTTTCTTGGGCCTATTAATAAATGCCAAGCTTAGAACCTACCTTGGTTTTACACCACTTTATTGTACATATCGATGACAAGATTATGAAGAAAAAATTGTGCAAGATGCATCCTTGTATTATTGTATTAGTAAAGAAAGAGTTGTGAAAAATCTTAGAAGCAAGATGTATTTGACTGATCAGCTATTTAGAGTGGATCTCAAATGTTGTGATAGTTAGTAAGAAGCCAAAAGGAATAACAATTTACACTAATTTTAGAGATATAAACAAGGCTTGAACTAAGGATGATTTTCCCCTACCAAACATTGACATGATAGTTGATTTTATAGCTAAGTACAAGATGCTTTCACTAATGGATGGATTCTCAGGATACAACCAGATCTAAATTGTGCCAGAAGACCAACATAAGACAAAATTCACCACTTCATGGGGAACATTTTATTTTTAAGTTATGCCATTTATTCCTAAGAATTTTGGATCCACATACAAAATGTCCATGATCATCGTATTTCATGATATGATGCATGACATTGTTGAAGACTATGTCAATGACATATTGAGTAAATCAAAGACCAGGGTTGATCATGTAGTTGTACTATGAAAAATATTTGAGAGGTTGTATGAATACAAGGTTAGAATCAATCCTAAAAAGTTCATTTTTGGTGTTAATTCAAGAAAATTGATAGAATTCATCATATCTCATAGAGGCACTAAAGTTGATCCTAGAAAATTACAAGCCATTACTAATATTCCACCACCTTCTAATTTGAAGTAGTTCTATAGCTTTCAAGGTAAGATTAAATCTATTAGAAACTTCATTTCTCAATTATCCAACAAATTCCATCCATTTACACACTGAATAAGGGTCTTAAATTTCATTGGGATGATGAATGCTATAAAGCCTTCCAACACCTTAAAGAATATCTTGCCAATTTGCCTATTTTATTTCGACCTATGAAAAGAAATCCATTTCTATTGTATCTATATGCAACTGAGAAATCCCTGGGGGAACTTCTATCTTAGCATGATGACAATGGAAAAGAACATTTTATGTACTACTTAAGCCATACGCTGGTCACATATGAACACAATTATATGCCTATTGAAAAAGATTATTTATCTATGATCTTTATATCACAAAAAATATGACATTACATGTTAAAAAATAAGGCCATAGTTATTTCCAAAGTAGATATGCTCAAGTATCTACTGTCCAAAATAATTTTACAAGGTGGCATGGCTAAATAGATCATGCTTCTAAGCAATTTATAGATAGAATACATCAACTAAAAGGCTATTAAGGGATAAGTACTTATAGATTAGCTTGATGAATATCCCCTTGTAGATACCAAACCACTAAATTTTCAATTCCTAGATGAATCCATTATAACCATCATTGAAACACCTCTTGAGGAGTGGTATTAGAAGTTGTATTTTGATGGATCATTCATAGCATATGGATTAGGGGTAGGCCTATTGTTAATTATACCACAAAGGGATATTATCCTTAAATCATTTTGTATCATCTTTACTTGTATGAATAACATGTATGAATACAAAGCACTTGTTATAGGGATTTGATACATAACACAATGGAATATACAGAATATCAAGGTTTATGGTAATTCTCAATTAATCATCAATCAGGTTACAAACCACTTTCAGACCAAAGATGACAAGATGGTGCCACATAAAGCAATTATTGATACTCTCAAATAGAAGATTATCAATGTATAATTTGAAAACATACCAAAGGTTAGTAATATAATAATGGATGCCATGACCACCATTGGCTCTTTGATCCATCATACTATTAAGGTAAAATAATATCAATTCCTCATTAAAAGTCTTCTAGTGCTTGCTTGTGAATCTTCAAACATTACAATGATCTATGATATTATTGGTTCCAACTCTATATGGTATTTATACCTGTTTACCTACATTCTTGACCATATTATGACACTTGAATTATCTTGTAAATAACAAAAGGCCTTTACCCACCTAGCCTCATGATATACCTTACTTGGACCAACATTTTATTGATGCAATGTTGATGGAACTTTACTTCATTGTTTAAATTTGATAGAAAAAACATTATCATTATGAGAAGTTCATGAAGGAGTATGTGGAGCCCATACAATTGGGTTCATCCTAGCCAAAAAATCCTACATACCATATATTATTAGATAACTATGGATGTAAATGCAATGTAATATGTTAAAAGGTGTGATAAATGTCAAAGGCATGCTAATATAATCCATGCCCTGACCAAAACACTTAAACCAATGTTTACTTCATCACAATTTGAAAATTGGGGACTTGATCTCATTGGGAAGATTAACCCAACCTATCCTAATGGACATAAACACATCCTTACCACTACTAAATATTTCATGAAGTGGGTTGAATCTATACCCCTCACTTATGTGACTTAAAACCAAATTTCCAAGCTCATATTAAATCACCTCATCTTACACTATGGTATCCCATATAGAATTATATCTAATAATGGCAGGTCATTTAAGAACAAGGATGTCAAAATGTTATGTACTGAGTATAACATTAGTCAAAAAATTTCTAATATATATTACCCACAAGGTAATGGCCAAGTAGAAGCATCCAACAAAACCATTGTCAACATCTTTGAAAAGAATATCAATAATGTTGTCCATGATTGGCATGCCCAAATATTCCATGCCCTCTAGGCATACCACACTAATTAATGTATGCCAATAAGAGCCACTCCTTATTCCCTTGTTTATGGAATTAAGGCCATTCTTCCCATTGAGATTAATTTACCTTATTTACACGTCTCTTTAAATCACATCCTAGATGATGAAGATTATTGAATAGGTCACTTATAAGAGATAGAGTTACTTGATGAAAAACACATGGCCATATTTAATAGCCTTCAATCATATTATAATCGACTCCATGGACACTATAACTAGTGAGTTAAACACATATAATTTGAGCTTGGTAAACTTGTTCTTAAATAAAACCAATAAAATACCATGGTTGAGAAAAAGCACAAGGGTAATTTTAAACCCAACTGGATAGGCCCCTATATCATTATTGAAAATTATGGCTCTAGAGCATATAGGCTCACTACACTAGATATAGATGAACTTGATGAGATGATGAACATTATAAACCTGAAGCATTACTTCACTTGAGAGAATTCAAGTATTATCTATGAGGCCCATTTCTATTGTACCATATTATGACCTTCTTTATACTATACATATACCATTCTACCATACCTTTCCTATCAACTAGAGTGAATTATACCTTCCCTACCCAACCTCATTGAGCTTGGTTTCATTCTATTATTTATTTGGGTACCTTCAATAAGGGGACTCAGATCAAGTTTTAAAAGTTGATTCATTATTCTAGATAGAGGCTATTTTTAGACTAGTATGATAGTGGTTTGGCATTTACATTATTCATTTATTTTTTCATTTCATTTTAAGTACTACTGATTATAACTACCTTTGTGCAAATCAGAGTCCCACCGTCATGCTACTAATTATAGCCACCTATGGGAAAATTAATATCATTGACCTATGCCATTGTGTAGTCATATAAAATGTGAAAATTGGTAACTTGAGTGTGGCTTGTGACACCCAACCCATAGGTCCCTCTTGTATGCTCTCATGACCCTTCTAGACATCTTTTCACTTACTCCTAATCATCCATAGGCTTCTAGAACCTGATTCTAGCTTAGCTAGGCTACATTTTCTATGATAATTCCATCCCCTAGGTCTCATACCTTCAGGATAGTAGTGCCTAACTTGGATTATAACACTAGTCCCTAAGGTTTCCATTTATGATTCACTTATCTAGTTGCATTTTTACCTCCAATAGTCACTTCTTTTTGGTTCCTATCTTTGTTATTATTGGCCTAAAATGAATACATTTGACCTATGACCAACAGATCTGGATAAAATCCTATTCAAAGTTCATTTATATGGTGTTGGCAAATATCACAAAGTAATCAAGAATACAAGAAAGACTACTTAGTAATATTTCCCTATTCTCTACATATAGAAATCTAATACAACCACAAGCTTATTCAAACCCTCACACCAGTCCCTAACCACTTCAAACACACCTAGTTTAACTCTTTTCATCTTCATTTACACTATTACACAAAGCACATCAATTGGGAGAACTACATATGGATTGATCCCTCTTTAGAGTATTGTTTTAGATTAAGGTAAAAACAAGTTTTGAAGGGACCCCAAAACCCTACACAAGGTGAAAGAAAAACCTTAAAGCACAACCAAGTTAAAAAAAGAACCTGATTACAAAATAGTACCCAAACTAGGTTTTACAGGGACCTATAACCAACAAATATGACCATGAAAAATAGCTGTCAAAACACTGATCTGAAGGTTAACCAACTGGAACAATAACTTCCAGGCCAGTAACTAGCAAACCAAAAAAAGTGACCAGTTTACAGCCCCTGATAAACCAGTCAGCAAAAGGGAACTTTGGATGAATCTTTTAAATTAAGATTTTTCTTTTTGCATGATCGAAGATTCATTTCGAGAGGAGGGACCAAAGGCTTAGACTTCTTTCTCCTAACTGCTATCCATACATCCTCTACCTTAGCTACCTCAACAACCCATGCCTCAGGAGACAATGATCTTTGGACTCTAGTGGGCATAAACTCCTTGTGAGAGTCAAACACTATTTGGCTCTTAGAAAGATCCTCCAAAATAGGGGAAGAGACTACCATCTCCTCCTCTGGCTCAGCTGTATCACTAACCACAACCTCTGCAGGGGCTTCATTAAAATGATTCTCCATAGATTCCTCTTCATCTTATGATTCAGACTGTGAACTATCCTCTTTCTCAATCTCGGATTCTGTTGTTGCTTCCAGAGGTTGTTTGTCCATACTATGTTCAGAGAAATCCTTAGGCCACCAAGAAGGTGAACGTCTGGGATTGGTTTTCCTAGCAACACAATGAGTAGCAATATGTCCCGTCTAGTGACACTTCCTACACCAAAAAGGGATTCCCTCATAATCCAAGATTTGTGTCCAGGTACCCCTTGGGGAATCAATGCATATCACCTCAGGAAGGCCCTTTAAAACATCCAGGTCAGCCAGAAATCGTGCACAAGTCAAATGGCAAATTTTCGTGCTATCTTCTTCATATAAGAAATCCCCTATAGTGTCTCCAATGGTTTTAAAAACCACCTCTTGCCACAAGTGTATCGGAAGATAAGGGAGCCGAACCCATATAGGGAGCTTATTAAAGGATTCTGATAGAGGATTAAAATCCTTATGCCAAGGTTTGGTCATAAGAGGAAATCTGCCCTGCCAAGAAAAATTATTGTGACACAAAATAGACTGTCTATCTTCAGGGCTTTTAAATATTACTATAAAAAAACCTCTGGCGTAAGGCTGGATTTGACCATCTTTAATATGCAACCAACTCTTGGTAATCCAATTCTGTAGATATACAAAAGAGGGCCAGAAACCATGGAAATGAAAAATAGCAGCACAAGAGGAAAACCATTTTCTCTTTAGAGTATTGTTATGTAGGAAATGTGACCACATAAGGGGTGTGGATACAAATTTAGTGCATATTACACAAACTAACCCCCCCTCTTTCTCAAAGTTTGTAAAAGCATAATGGAGTCTAGAGTTTGAAGACTAAATCAACTCTACAAATAATTCCATAGACATCCAACATCCAAAATTTCATAGGTAGACTCACATAGGGATAGTGGATAAAACCCAAAAAACTTAGGATAATAATGATAACGAAAGATTATAACACCAAACCCTAGGGTATCCTATTTTAGTGTTCCTATCCTTTCATGAAATGAAGGCTAGATCTTGATTCATAACAATATCCCAATCCTGCACAGTAGATTCTAGACCCTGTCTTAGCCTTTCCAGTCTAATTTAAACTAAGTTACATTTATCTTCATTTATTCCTATTTTTAGAAAGGTTAAAATTAAAATTAAATTATACAAACCCATAGATTAATTATTTGAATATTATTTACTAATTTAATTTACTCAGACCCTTAACTAAATTAGGAATAAGACTCCAATATTCCCAAAATATTTAAATCATTTGGTGAACTTGATGTGTATATAAATCAATATGAACCCTATTTTCACATACTAGGTCCCTTTAAATCAAGAATTTTTCAGTAATTTTCCAATTTTTTACCTGCATATTTAAATAAAAAATTCACATCAAATTTTAAAATTCTATAGTAATTTTAAAACAATTATTTTCTTCCAAACCCTAGTTGTATATACTAGGTCCCTTCAAATAAAAAATTTTCCAAAATTTTCTAATTTTTTACTTGCCTATTTAAATGAAAAATCCACATTAAATTTTAAAATTCCTTAGTAATATTAAAATAAATTATTTTTTAAAACCCTTGTTGCATATACTAGGTCCCATTGCTTTTGAGGTATCACCTTACATGTTTGTGAGTTTTGTATCCTTTTTATGCATCTTCTAGTTGGCTATATTTATGACATTACATTTCCTTTATTCAATAATTTCCTTATATAACATTGTGCTTATTACAAATTATTACAAAAAAATTAATCAATTCTCAATTTATTTTCCTACTTTAATAATGGCCCAATACACTAGTTTTGATGAAACTGATAAGAGGGAACTTCAAGACATTTTACCTAAACACATTGATATGTAAGATGACATGCTTAAAATAATATAAGAAGAACAAAAAAAAGTTATCAATGGTCAATGTTATCAAACCATAGAGCAACTAATTATAAATGACACCACGAGGGCAACTATGTCTCAACAACCCCTTATAACAACCCAACCTTCCTTTGTCTCTTGATATGGAAGCCCTTGTGCAAGAGATAAAATCTCTTTAATCCAAGGTGCCACATCTTGAGAAAGGTAGCTATAGATCTATACAGGCCTTGGATTGTTTTTCTCTATTGCATATACCATTGGCACATCATATTACTTTAATACTCTTGAAAAAAGGTTTTTCTCAACCCAAGCTCACTCTATATGAAGGCAAGGGTGATCCAAAGGCAAAATTGATAGATTTTCATGCAACATGCTTGGAATATGTGCCGAATGACTAGATACTATCCAAGTTATTTCTTTAGAGTCTAAAATATTATGCTTTATAATGGTTCTATAGTCTATTGAATCAGTCGATCAATGCATTTAATCCTTTATTTGACATGTTCCTAGCTCATTTCAGTATTAACATTAGTGATAAGGTTTCTTATGCCCAAGTTTCAAAATAGAAACAAAGGTCAAATGAGCATCTCATAGATTATGTTCTTCAATATAAGACTATCTTGGCTAAGATGACTAGCTGCATGGCCAATCAGGAGTTTTAAGATCTCTTCAAATAAAGTATTTTACCAACTTTGCATGAGTCAATAATGTTAAAAATATTTTCTTCCTTCACTAAGTTATGTCATACACTCAAGGAAAGGGAAGTCTAATTAATTGCAATGGGCAAACTCAAGTACATGAGCATATCTAAAACAATAAACAAGAGTAACAACAAAGTCCCATACAAAGTAAATGTCAATGATAACAAGAGCCAAAATCAACCTATAGTTAATGCAACTTCAAAGCCTCCTCAAAGAGTAGTTTTATTATCACCTCCTTAGTGAACCTTTACCAATCTACCAGTTTCTCTAGCTAGAGTTTTATAACAACTTTTGAAATGTAATATCATATCTCTCCATCCTATTTAGGAAGCTGATCCAACAAATCCTCTTTTATAAAGATATGATTAAAATGCATTTAGTGACTTTCATAGGGCACCAGGCCACACAAAAAATAGACGCATCAATTTGAAACACAAGATACATGACTTGATAGATGGTAATGTTATTGATTTTGGCACTCCAATTGAGCCTCCTTAGGAAAATAAAACATAGGATAAAGCTTTGAAAATATTTTAAAATCCTTTCCCATAACATTCTAAACAAGAGATAGGGGATACATCAGGTGTTCACCATACATATCATGCACATCCTCCACTAGCTACATATCAAGCACCTTTAGTTGAGTTACACCCTTTGAGAAACATAATCAGTGTATACTATTCTAGAGTTATAGATAGACCTTCCATCTCCTTTTAAGAGTAATATATAGTTGAGGATGATTTGGATTATCATGCACTCTTTATCTAAGCTTACATTCATAATTATCCTATTCATAGTATTCTCATAGACAATGGATCCAATGTGAACATGTGCACTATGACATTACTAAAGTATTTGGGATATTTATAATAAGATATTACCTTGATAGACATAGCTATTAGTAGATTTAGCAGGAACATATAAAGTTAATTGGGTGAGATTGTACTTCTTTTATTGGTTGGTCTAACACATGTGGCCAAACCATTTACTATTGTTCCTAGTGCATAGGTTTTTAATATGTTACTTGGTCGACCATGGATTAAAAAAATTTGAGTAGTACCTTTTATAGTTCAAAAATATGTGTAATTCATTCACACTAATCAATTTTTTATAGTTTGTGGAGTTATATATGAGTTACCACTCCCCACTTCAAATCCATCTACTATTTTGTAGTCACTAGTTTCAGTTTCACCACCAGTTTTAGTTTCACCACTAGTTTTAGTTTCTCCACCAGTTATAGTTTTTCCTCTATTTTAGATTCAAACATAATCAAGGCCTCCATTTATAGCATAAAGAGTTCATACACTTACACAAAGGTCTCTTTTAGAGAAACCATAGTTTTAGAATTCTAGATAGCTTCTAGCTATAGTGTTCACACCTAAGGTAATATCATTGAGATTTCATGCTTCTACACATAGAGCACATGTTTAGAGAGATTATCCTATAACTAGATGGGTCCCCAAGAACCCCATAGTTGCATCCACTTCTCAAAATTATTGGGGGACCCCACAGTTGATTTCCACTATAGACATTTTAGAGCACTTATAACATACACAACTTTTAGATCCACAATCTCAACCCTTCCATCATTCTTTATGATCACACACAATCCCTCTCCTAAATATAAGACACCATGATAGTGAGTCTCTCATGAGACTCATTGGTTAGTATCATTCCTTCTCAGTCTTTCTTGTACATAGTTTGATTTTGCTTACTTGTACATAGTTTCTTAGTCTTTCTTGTACATAGTCTCCTCATGATTGATTATACATAGCTTATTCCAAAAAAAATAAAATAAATCAAAATGCCAAAAATAATATAAAATTTCAAAATAAAAAAAAACATTTAAATATTCAAAAATTCAAAAACATTTCAATTATTTGGATTATCCATGCTTTACATTTCTACTACTATGCTAGACTTACATTTTGATATTATATACTATTGTTTGTCAATCTATCTACATTAACATGATTCACTTGATCTTATTTAAGTGTGTGTAGTGTCATCTAGATCCTTGATTGCTTCACTCTACCCATTGAGGGGGCATCCCACTTCTACATTTGAGATATACATTGATATATTTACCTACTAGGGGCATTTTCTACATGACTACACCATCCAAGTTATGTCATTCCTACACCACATACTCTAGTTATCATTTTGATGTACATCACGTACTAACTTACATAGATTACTCTATCAACATTCACTAGTATGTAGAACTTATGTATTTCTTAGCATACACCTAGTCTTGTATTCCATGTCTTACATACTTTCAATTCTTACTTTGATTAGTTAGATGTGATTATATTTCTAGAATTTACATGCTTTCCTTTTTTTCTTTATATAGCTAGATGTGATTGCATTTATTAGTTCCTATTTTATGTCTTGCGTGTGCCTTAAGACATTTGTCAATGTCCTTTTCTTATACTTTTCTATGTGTTTGTGGCCCTTGTGCCAACCTTACTTATTTAAATTGTATATGTATGTGGCATTTAAACATGACTTATATGTTTTATTTCTAGTTTGAGTGACATGTACCCATGTCCCTTATTTTCTTGGCCCCTTGGTCACTCTTATATGCTAATTGCTTCTTGCCTTGTATGCTTGTTGATTTTTTGCTTCTCAATTGTTTGCAATGCCATGATCCACATCATGAATTCTCTTGCTTTCTTGGATGACATGATGGACATCATGCTCCATCCCTCATTGACAACTAACAACTAATCAAACTTCCAGTTCTAGTTCACTATATTGCACATGGTATTACATTGTTACATCTATATAGGCATACCCCTATTGATCTAATAATCTCTCATACAAACCATTCTATATCTTGAGATATCTTGTCAATTATCATTGTTATATCATTTATTCTCATAGGATAACACACTTACAAGGATCTTTATTCTGAGGATAGCCATTGTAGGGTCTTCATTCCTACCCTCAAATCCTATCCTCAAAAGAGGGACCAATAATCAAGGGTTTTGTCATAGAGATCATAGTTCCTATCGGTCAAAAAATCAACTTTCAAAACACTTAGAACAATATCCAAACTTCAAACTAGGTAGAATAGACCAGGAAAATAGCAAAAATTATAGAACAATCTTTAGAATCAACATAGGACAAGAGTGCCAAGATTGGACTACAAAACCAAATAATAGGGTGTCTAATTTTTGTGTTCTTATCCAAATAATAAAAAACCATATTTTCTAGAAATAAATATAAAAATAAGTACAATTATCATTTTTTCAATGATAGTTTAATTCATAATCAATAGTTTTAGTATAATTTTTCATAGAGAATCCAAATATATGGGGCATCATGCATGGCATGATGGCTCTTACTTCTAGTTTTAGATTAGGTATTTAGTATAACTTATATATTAGATGCCATGTTTCAAATACCAATGATTAGGGGTAATATGCATGGCATATTTGACTTCTTTTCTTTCCAATTTTAGTACATTACCCAGGTATTCTAAGCAGTTGCATGCCTTATTCCATCTCTAGGTGGTTAGTGTCATTTTTGAGTGGCTTCCACATAAGCCTATTGCCCATTTTTAGAACGGTTTTCATACAAGACTAATATCCACCTTTTTTGGGCAACCAAGAGTGGCCTAGTTTTAAGCACACATTTGAATATCCATGCCACATTGTTAGATTACAAAAAATTCATGGGATTTAGGAGCCATCTCATACAACACACATTTCATACTAGTATCAGTTCATATCTTCACTTCATGAGGCAATGATGGAGCCAAAGGACTAGCTAACCTTTGTATTCGTAAGCCACCTATTCAGAGAGATTGGACACATAGTCCAATCATCAATTATCACACACATGATCACATAACTTAATGGGTGACAATGGAGCCAAAGGGCTAGCCTTTACATTCTTGAGCCACTCTTAGGGAATTGAGCACTCATCTCCATTCATGATATTAATCTTGGTACAACATCATTAAACACATACTAAATATCACTTAGCATCAAAATAGGTTTTGTATTGGTTCTTGTAACCAGTAAGGTGTATTCATTCCTTTGTCTTCATCTCTCTTACTTAGCTTTGTATGTTCTTATTTTAGATACAGTGTATCTAGTAAGAATTGATCTAATTTTTGTTTTATCATATAGGTTTACACTTCAAAATGTGCTCTCTCTATGCACACTCAACATCACATAGCTTCATGAGCTTCACCCTTATAGGTAAGTTCAAGTATGCTTTTTATTTTTCCTTTATCCTAGTATTTTGCTTTGTTGCATCACTAAAATAAAAGGGGGGGGGGGTAAATGTAGTCATATAAAATGTGAAAATTGGTAACTTGAGTGTGGCTTGTAACACCCAACCCATAGGTCCTCTTAGATGCTCTCATGACCCTTCTAGACATCTTTTCACTTATTCTTAGTCATCTATAGGCTTTTAAGACCTGATTGGGTTGCATTTCTTATGATAATTACATCCCCTAGGTCCCATACCTTTAGAATAATAGTACACAACTTGGACTATAACACCAGACCTTAGAGTGTCTATTTCCATCACTCTTATCCAATTTATTTTTTACCTCTAATGATCACTTCCTTCTGGTTCTTATTCTTCTTCTTGTCAACCTAACATGAATACATTAGAACCATGACCAATAGATCTCTATAAAATCCCATTCAAAGTTAATTTAGAGGGGGTTGGCAAATATCACAAAGCAAGCAATAATACAAGCAAGACTAATTAGGCATATTTCCCTATTCTTTGCATACATCTATCTAATACAACCACAAGCTTATTCAAATCCTCACACCAGTCCCTAGCCACCTCAAGCACACCCAGTTTAGCATTTTTCATCTTCATATACACTATTACACAAAGCACATCAAGTGGGAAAACTACATATGGCTTGATCCCTCTTTAAAGTATTGGTTTTTAGGTAATATGCTGACACATGGGGTGTGGATACATGTTCAGTGCATCTTACACACACTAACCCCCCTTTCTCAAAATTTGTAAAAACATAATGGAGTCTAGGGTTTGAGGACTAAATTAGTTTTATAGGGAGTTACACAAACATCCAACATCCAAAATTTCATAGATAGGCTCACATAGGGATAGTGGATAAAACCTAAAAAATTTAGGTCTTAAGGATAATAGTGGTAGAGAAGGACTATAACATTAGACCCTAGGGTGTCATATTTTGGTGCTCATATCCTTTCATGAAATAAAGGTCAAATCCTAATTCATGACACTGCCCCCATCCTACACAGTAGATTACAGACCCTATCTCAGCTGCTTTAGTCTAGTTTAAGCTAAGTTATATTTCTCTTCATTTATTACCATTTTTAGAAAGGTTCAAATTACAATTAAATTATATAAATTAGTAGCTTAATTATTGCAATATTATTTACTTATTTAATTAACTTATACCCTTAAATAAATTAGGAATAAGACTCCAATATTATCAAAACTATTAAATCACATTAATTCTTCTTTATAATCACTTATGAGCAAATTAGGAATAACACGTTTATCATACCTTGAAGTCCCACCTTGCCATTAATATGTCATACTATGCCATTTGCCTACTTTGCCTATTTTTATGAACTTATTATTACCTCATCTGATTATTCCACTATAAGGCATAACTATATTGACTTGAGTTCTTAATGGGTCTATGTAGGTAATGCTCAATTCACATTGAGGTCATCTTAGTCACCCTTTTCCATGTTCTCACCATTTTATGAGTAATTTCCATGTTTTAACACTCTCACCATTTTGTGAGTTGGACGGTTCCATATATCATCATTATCCATTGAGTTGAGATGCTTCAAAAAATTCCAATTTTTTTAAAGATCTAAAAAATATATAAATATCACCACATCAAACACTTCGTTATCTTAAATATTCTATGACCCCTAGCTATTTCATAGGAAACCACTTATTGTTTAGTTTCCCCATCCTTACTATCCTAATTTCCCACATACTCACTATTTTCCAAAACCATTCCCATATTTTCTCTACAACATCAATCATGTTTTTCTTATCATCATTTTATTCTATCCTATTTCCTAGGAGAACTACATTTGGCCTAACTTTTAGGTTGGACTTTGAATCCATAGAACTATCTAGGCAACATCCACTTGCCTAGTACATCTGAACTTATCTCAGCTACCACTTCCTTTTATTATATTTCCCCATTTTTTTTTTGTTTAGTTGTCTCCTATAACCTATGGGTAATGTTCATCATCTTGTTCATTATTTTTTTGTGCTAAAATTGTGATTAACCATTGTTTGTGTTTGTTTCATGTTGTTTTGTTTATTTTGTTCGATCTTCATTTCATAGTGTTTTATTTTGTTTATTTGTTTGTTTGCCTAATTTTTTTTTCTTTCTTGTTGTGCCTTGACCTAGTATCCATGCATTCATTAGGTTATTCCTTGCACATTATACTTAATTCCATCCATATTCATATATCAAAATTATCATCATGGTTTTTATCATTGGTGCATTATTTTTGAATGTTTATTAGATCACATGTCAGTCCTTATACATATTTAATCAAAGTTATCATGATGTTTTATATCATGATGCTTATCATCATGTGATACAACAAAAATCATCTCAAAAAATCTTACAAGCAATGAAGCCTATATACTTCTCCTTGGCACCTGAAAAATTATTGATCAATCCAAATCATTCCTCATATATAAAGTAATTAAATCAAGAAATAATTTAAACCCCTTCTAATTATAACATGCATTGTTATACTAACAAGTTGCCTAAATTCATCTTTCTCCTCTATACCAACTTGCTTTTACTCTGTGAGTATGGATTTATTTTGTAAGTCACCCATATTTCAATATACCATATTAATCTCATCATTATACCAATGATTATAAACACCACTATAAAAATAATTGTATATCATCCCACTTAATATGACAATGATTATAACCACATTTGGGAAAGTCATTATGTTTCGATCTATTTAGAGGTTAATGATTATAACTACCTTTGGGTGAATAATTATCTTTCTTTTGCCTAATTAGAGCATGTTTTCATTGTGATAATGACTATAAACATCTTTGGGAAAACCATTATCTCTATCTACCCAACTGGGGCATGTTTTTATCCTACCAATGATTCTAACCACCTATGGGCAAATCATTGTTTTCCCTTTTATTGATTATAACTACTTTTGGGTAAATCATCCTCTTGTTACCCTTATCTTTTTTTCTAATGATTATAACCACATTTGGGAAACCCATTATCTTTCTTTGCCTAATTGGGACATGTTTTCATTTTGATAATGCTTATAACTACCTTTGGGCAAAACATTATCTCTATCTACCCAATTGGGGCATGATTTTATCCTACCAATGATTATAATTGCTTGTAGAAAAATCATTATTTTCCATTTTAATGATTATAACAACCTTTGGGAAAATCATTCTCTTATAACCCTTATCCTTTTCTCAATGATTATAACCGCATGTGGGAAAATCATTATCTTTTTATCACACTATGTTGATTATTATAATCACCTATGGGCACATCATCTTGTTTGTCAGCACACATAGGATAACTTAGCATGCCATTGATTATAAACACTTGTGGGAAAATCCATATTTTCTACCCCATTTTACATTTTGGTCCAATCATTTTCCTTCTATCAAGGGACTGATCACCAACCTTCTTTGTTGACCACTCCCTTGAGGGGGTATCTAGAGCTCATCCATTACTATTGAATTCATAGGCATATAAGACCTTTTCATTCTTTAATAAGATGTTACTATGCCTATATCTTATAACACCTTCCCAAATAGGGGCAAACTATAGACACCTAAAACTAGCCACAACTGAATCTCAACCAAACTTCAAAATAATTCCTACAAACCATTTGAAATCAATCCTAGGAATCATTGAATCCCAAATTTGATTTCATGTCATTCATCAAAGCTCATAATAGTGTTGATGCATCCATATATGGGGTATTATCCCATATGCATCAATATTCTCTCATAGATTCATCCCTAATCACCTTGTGGCATAATAACTACCAATTTGGCCTATGGACCTATTAAGTGGGGAACTTGATCAAATATTAAAAGAGCTAAAGTGCTAATCATAATTAATTAACAAACTGAACAAGATAAAATGTCTATTTGAATTATCCATTTGAAATTAATGAATATTTAAAAATGGGAATTCCCAAAAATCAAAATATCAAAGCCTTTCATAATTGCCTTTATGAGTTGTTAAGCTATTTTAAAATATCCTAAAATATCTAATTTGAGATCCATGCCTAGTAATTAAAAATCATAATTACATAAAAACTATTGACTTAATTAAAGTTAGTTTTAACTCACATAGGGTTAGTTTGAACCCATTTCAAGCCTAAACTCAACATTAAATCACCTCAGGTGAAAGTTAATTCTTAAGGCTATAAATAGAAGGTCATACCCCTTCATTTCTAGGCTTGGATATTATAGATTTATTATATAGGTTTTACTCCATAAGACTCATGTAAGTAGTGTTACCATTCCTAAATATTAATCTAAGCAATCATAAAGCCAAGGTTTTAAGGAGAGAAGGAGCCAAGCAAGATTCATTGTCAAATAGATCTTGATATACAATCCAAGGAAGCCATTCAACAACACATTTGGAGCTCCAAGGAAGGTAAACTAGTTGTTTCTCATATGTTTATATTGTGATTTCAATTAGTTTTGTTACCTAATCTCTCCCTAGTGTATAAGCTAGAGGTGTTAGGATTTTAGTGTGTTCCTTTCATTTTTTTTATGAGACTAACATAAGACTAACCTCCCTTATATTGCAAACATTGTTCATAATAACTATATTGATTTAAAAAAAGAGAATATCCTCCCCATTCTCTCTAATAGATATTCTAGGGCATACTTAACTGATACATAGAGGGGATACAGATGAAATACCTCTGAAATATTTATAATTGGCTCCCCTAGTGGCCAACACAACTGACACTAAGATAAGATCTTAATTTATATTAGACAAATTTATCAATGCATCTTGAAATATCACCTTTGATTGGGACACAAGCCTTTGATAAAATTGGAGTAGGGACTCTATGGATGCATTGACCTCTAAAACCTAACTAATGCTTGGATTATATTTGGTAGAGAGTTAAATCACTACTTGGGTTCCATCCGTTTTGGCCTTAGAAACTTTATTTCTCATGTCCTGGTTAAAGTGACCTAGGTGAACTCAAAACTCACTCCAAGTAGAATAACACTATGATGTTGACCTCCTTGAATTAGGCCAATATCTTTTTATTAACTTCTTTTAGGGGGTCTATTACCATTTGGTATAGGTTCAACCACTCTTAAATTATAACCCTAATCTTCCTAGTATACATTTGATGTATGATTAGGTCAAAAGTGGACATGAGACTTAATTCAAGGAACATGCCCTTGTGTAAAATTACTACTAGCTTCCTACACTTATTATCTACTAGAGAAAATCTCTCCAAGTAGGAATGGGTCCTTTGAAGATATGCCTTGTTTCCCACTAGAGTCTTAAACACCTTCCCTAGAGTTGAGAAAAGTTACATGAGAGCATCCTCAACTTGTCTAATCAAATCCATAAGGAAAAATATCTTCACTTATGCCTATAACACTCAAACCTACTCCTATATATCCTCCATTAGTTTTTTGACATATCATGTGTACCCCAAAGGACTAAGAATGGGTCCTCAAATAATTTTTCTTCTCCCATGTATGTCCTCACTTTGGAGAGGGAGAATATATATTTTTTAGTCTAATAGACCATAGGGTTCCCCTCCTAAATTAAATTTTGGGTGAGAATCCTTTACATGTTTCTTATGGTGTAGTTGAAGTCCCACTAAACATTGAGGTCACCTTCCATAGTCATCTTAGGTGCCTATGACATCAAATTTATTCCCAAGGTGGAAGGAGGTGTTGGTGGGGTTGTAAATATGGTTTTGATAGGTGGAGGTTGAGTTAGATAGGGAATGGATGAATACAAAGGGATGAAAGAGGAAATTAGTTGAGGAAGAGGCATGGGGGTATAAGGAAGTAAGACAAATGGGGAGGCTCAAGAGAACATTTGTGCCTACCACTAACTTTAGGTCTAGTTCACCTATGGGACTATGGGTTCATGGAGAGGGGAACTCAATAGAAAGGAGAAAATTGGCTGGTTAAATCCAAATCCTTGGGCTCCTAAGATGATGGAAAAAGGAGGCCTAAGAATGATGTGAGAGCCACTAGGGGTAGTGAAAGAGGACCAGTGTGATTCTTTAAGGGAATCCAAGAAGGAGTAATTATAAAATGAATAAAAGGTTGATGATGTGACACTTTATGTTTCTTTTTAGGCCTCTTGCTTGGATCAAATTCACATATCAAAGTTGAGGGAGTAGGGGTAGTAGAGGTCATGAGGATGAATTAAGGATTCTATTAGGAAACCATACGTGTAGTTAGAATGGCCTGGGATGTTTGAGATGTGAGAATAGGTGCACTTATTACTAGAGATATAACCACACTTACTAAGTTTAGGGCACCTATAGGTATCTAGACCTAAGATTGAATGAGTGGAGGAGCCCTAAAGATCCCTACTTATGGGATGGATGATGTAGATAGAAATGAGGAGGTGAAGATGATGTGAATGAATAATTATAAATGCACTTGGGTGAATTAAAAAGGGTATGAAATGGGGAAGAGAGGAGGCATCACTTGAGTAGATAGTTGGGGAATTAATAAACTAGGTGGTGCCATGAGAGGTTGGTTAGACTATGGAGGGAGTAGTGAAAGGGTTTTGTATGGGTGTCATCTACTAGTCCTATCTCAGACTTGTCTCTAATATGATATTGATGTTGAAATTAAGTGATTATAAATCTTGAGGTCAAGGTACTTAGAGTGGATGTACTTACAATTAGAATATTTGAGGCTCAACTAACTAAAGTCAGGACACTTGAACCACAAGAGGTGGTGGAGGTAGTTTTGAGGGTTGAGGGAAAGGATCACTAGGAGGGGAAGATAAAAGAGGATAAGCTACTAGGACTCCCTATATAATTCTCCTCAAAAAAATTTTTTGGGGGAAGGTTTTCTTAAACATCCTCACTAGGCTAAGACAATGTGGAAGAGGAAAGATTAGCTTGGGCAGTTGGTATAGGTTGAGATTTATTTCCTTTCTTATTATTTTGAGCCTTAATCTTGGTGAACACCTCTTAATAATTAGATGGATTAAGGTAGATCTCATCATCATCCTCAAGTGGGTGGCCATAATTAAAGTTGAGACATGCTTGATACTTATCCATGTGAGTCTTTATAAAATTATTGCAGGTCCCAGTCTTAGGGATCTACCCTTCCTAGGGCAAGGGAGTCCCTTCCTACCACCATATTATATATAGGGATAAATTATGTATAAAAAGAGAGTCAAATTGTGATCAGGAGGGATAGGTAGGCCTATTAGTGGCTAATATAGTGCCTAAATATGCCTTCCACTAGATGGTATGTGATTTCCTATTATGTTAGGTGGTCTAGGGATTGATATGGTAGGTGAAGGGGATCCTTGAAATTTTCCTAAACTCAAATTATAGTGTCATCCCAATAGTACCAAAAGTCACCAATGAGATTGAGAGAGTTTTGAATTTACTTTGATAGTCAAGGCATGGGTGCCTTGTTGATGGCTATATAGACCACTAGGTAAAAGGAATTACATATATATCAGATGTGGTTCCAATAATGGTGGATATATATTTTGTAAAAAAATGCATGGAACACCATGCCTCTAAGAACCCATGATATAAAATTAGAAGGTTTGAATGTGAACATCCCATAGACTGCATCTATTAGGTAGCTCATCATGTATCAGTCACCTCCTCCCTAGGCATCACCCACCACTTTGATCATATTGACATTGATTACCCCTCTAATTTTGGGGATTTGATCACCTTGTGGAATTTCTCACCTTCAAATATTATATGGAGTATGGAAATCCATAGGGGGTTGAAATGCATAAAATCCCCCTCCTTAAATAATCGATCGAGTAGGATCATCCAAATATAGATTGACTCTTTGAATATGTGGATAGTATATGTATTCACATCTATCTTGTTAACCCATTTAGCATATAGATTCTCCACCCAATACATTAGGATGTCATGAATTCAGTGAGTGTTAATCTAAGTGGTCATAGTGGTTGAATCATAGGTGATTATAAAATCCAAGAGGTTATAATATGCTTTGAATGTGGATTTGAGATGTCCATGATATGATGCCAAGACTTCATAGAGCTGACCATGTCATGAATACCATAATGTGCCTATTTTACCTGATTATTAATTTACCAAATAAGTCAATGTAGGGAAAGACCTTTGGCTTGACTATGGTTTGGTGTAGCCCACACTTATCATATGACTAAAGGGCATCTTCAAACTCAACCTCATATTCATCATCACTACTTGAGGATTTGAACACCATGGTTATAGCTTTAAATATCTCATTATATTTATTGAAACACATCAATCCATCTAAGAACATGGTGTTATTTTACTCTAGCTCAAATTTGGTCTTTGAGGATGATATGGCCATTATAAATAGGATGGAATTATATTAAAATGAACACTGAGCAAAGGGAGAACATGAAGGGAATTTTTAGCAATAGAAAGTGAGGAGTAGATTTTAGTAAATTGAGAGCAATAATAACTAATGATTTCACCTCATGGAACTTATAGGGATCCACATACATCTCTTTTATTGATGTTATTTAGAGGCTCACTTGGCATGAATTCAAATTTGAGTTGATGGCCTAATCTTTCTCATTTATTTCCTAATTTGGACATAAACTCATAAATAATGATCACTTATCACCTATTAAATTTAATGATCATGACATAATGCTCTAACATGTCTAATTAAATCCTAAATTATGACCTAATTAATTCCAAAAGTGTGGTATGCACATGACCATATCATCCTAAAAGATTCCAAGGTAGTTCCTTCTTTATGCCATGTGCACTCTACTAATTGGTTCCCATCGTAATGGTTAATACCTAGGCATGGACTAGTGCTTTTCCCTAATCACTTGGGTGAATAAAATTCTAGTTTGAGGACATGTAGCATTCTTTGATTGACCTTATGACTCTAATTTTACCTTATTCTAAATTCCCCAAGGTATTTTAGGCTCCATCTACCAATATACATATAAATTCTATGTGGCATGGTATGATAAGTCATCCCCTAGGCTATAACATATTTGTTAGGTCCAAGAGATTGATAATCCTAAAAATGGGCCACACGGCCCTTTATTATTTGGTTGGTCACTCCCAAGGTCTGACATCTTTATCAAATTTAGGAGAATAACACACCTGACATTTGGGAAAACTCATTGATCAGATCTTGGCAACTCTAACCTTTGGGCCATGTGGCATTCTTCTACTCAGTCAAGCTCTCTCAACCTTTGATATTTATGACAAATCTAGGAGAGTGACCAATCTAACAATAATTACCTTGTCTCTTTCCCATTAGGTAAGGTTCTCCTAATCTCTAACATTTATAACATATCTATGAAACTAACCATTATGACTATGGTGTACCCTTATTGGCTAGGATATGACATCTCTGACACCTTTTGTATGGATCCTCATAGTGTTATTTCATTTAACAACTCCTCTTGTAGAAATCCAAGAAAAAGAGACTAAGTAAAAGGAAAATAAATGTGATAAATTAAATTATTATTTGTCCACTAACCAAGATCACTAGGTACCATGTAGGACTCTGAGAGTCTAGCACTCTAGGATATTAAGGCTCTAAGAACCTAAATATGGAATCAACCCTACATAAAAGTTAGTGCATTAAATATTCTAAGTAAGAAAGAACCTAGTTTATTTTAGGTTTCATATATGACTTGGATTCATTAACTTTAAAGGATATGGGGTTATTAAAAGGAGACTGAATCTCTATTAAAAATATGTAATACACTTGACAGAACCAGGGTGAAATAGAAACTTGAATATTCTCTTAGAAAGGATTTGATTAGAACTCGCTATAAAGTTTGAGAAATTTGAGTTTGATAATTTTAAAAGGGGTCCCCCAATTCTGAAAAAAGGGGGTATGTTGTCCACAATAGTTTCTTCTAAAGTTTTATCATGGTGGTTGTTAATAGGATACCACCAAGAGAGTGAGTATTGATAAACAATCTAGTTCTGAGTTGGTCCCCTTTCCAAATAAGCTAGGGATTGATTTATTTCCATGTTTTTTGGATGCTCTTAGAAACAAATGATCTTACTATATGTAGGATAAATAAGTAAGGTGTGAAACCCAAACCATTTACAAGATATTATTCCATAAGGGCTACCAAAAAAATGCAATGCCTAATAAAGATTTTCCAAACTTCCTTACATTTAATGGCTTAAGGGAACCATTTAGAAAAATTTGCAATCCCTTCCTTTTAAATGCCATTAAATAACATATGCCTATCATAGTTGGGTATATAATAGATCTCTCATACCACCTTATGAAATCATTTGTTCCCTTTATAATTGGCTCATAAATATCTAAGTATCTTATTCAACATTTTATAGGCAACCTTAAAAGGTGCACATCATAAGGAGTCAGAAATTAGATATTCCTTTATGATCCTCCTTTGTCAAGATCCAAGCATTTTAAACTCTTATTTTCAACCGATTGAAATTTGTATTTATTTTTATTTAAAATTTTTATATTACATTTGGTTTGTGCTCTTATTTTATTGGTTTAGTGTAGTGTGATTAACTTAAAACCATGTTCGAGTAAAATAATTAGCTGGGAAGGGTTACAAAAAATTCAAAGTCAAAATTATATGTGTCTTTCCCACTAAATGAGATTATCTTTTCTCTAATAGGTATTTCACATCCCCCTTATGGTTCCTTACTTCCTCACTTTCACACATATCATTCCCAATATCCCTCTGATTGATATTATTGCTAATTTACCACATCCCTCTTATTTACATTCATAAATTTTATCATGTTTTAGATTGTAATACTTATTCTAGTTCTAGATAAAATTTTGTCAGTTTAATATTGTAAGACCTTTGGGAATCAACTGAGCCTTTTTTCCAAATGATCTCATATTTTCACACCCTTTTTCTTAAAATAGCTAAATGTTAGCACATTTAATTTTGTAAGACCTTTGGGAATCAACTATGCCTTCCTAAAAAATGATCATCCCTTATTATCACATTCATATTTTCACCTTTTTATCATATTAGTCTTTAAATTAGATGGTTTTATCATTCCAGCAAGAAATTCTATAAAAATCATTGATCTGGTTATAACTTATTTATGTGCTTTCATTTTATGACATACTATGTTTTCTTATATTCCTTATTTGGTTGTATTTTATGTATTATCGCCTTATCATTTTATTACATTTTTTATTTGCTCATATTTTTCTCTCTACTTACATTAGATGTTTTATTTACTATCTATTTTTATGAAATATTTTGTTTTGTTAGATTATTCTATGTACCTACATTAGATGTCACATTTTTAACATTTTTATCAATTTATATTTTTCCATTTGTTATTTCATTTTAGGACATCTTAATGCTCACATTTGATAAATGAAATAATGAAATATATTAGACAACATCAAACTATCATGCTAAAATTATCTAAATCAAATCCTATCAAGCTTAACTATTATAACATACACATGTAGATAACAATATGGGACTAAATCTAATTATACATCAATTTTTTTTCTACATTATAGTATCGATATATAATATAAATAATATATATAAATATCACATGATGTTTTCACCCATATAAAGGTGAGGGGATACACTCTAAAAATATGTAATCGCTATAATGGTAGATTGAGCAAGGGACAACTCTCTAGAACATGATCCCTATGCCTTTCCCTATGTCATGGCCAGTGCCATCTCTAGAGTCAAAATATGTGGAGTCACATGATCTATCTCCATCTTAACAATTTTAGTGGAGATATGAGATGTTTTATTTCTCACAAGGGACTATTGGGTTTTTATAACTTACCACATTAATACCACTAGGTCATAATGAATACTATAGATGAGGAAGGGATTGGGTCATGTCCCAATATTTTTAGGTCCCCCACAACTTATCCAATGAGTCTAAATAACCCCACATGAATTCTAGCTAATAATGCCACAAGGTCCTACATCAATGCAATGTCATGCTATAGTAGCGCACCCTCCAACATATCATGGTGTATAGATTCAATCAATAATCACCACTTAAATATTATAACACACCACTTTCTATGAAATCATCTTCTTGAAAATTATGCACTATAAAATTTAGATGATGGTTTATATTTATAATGTGTGTGGATGAACCTTATTATAGTGGTGACTAGATGTCCCGATGCCCCTAACATAGTCTTGTGCACTTATGTGAGCTCTATTTCTTGTGGCTATTATTACATACATGTAAAAAATAATTATTTTTGGACAATATATATTTATATAGGTTGTCTAAAGATGATTCACTTCTTGATGGTATCCCACTTCTTATTGGTCATATTTAAGTATAAATTAAGACATTCCATTTTTATATTACCATGTCAAATTCATATATATTTTACTTATTATTTGAGCATTATAAATGTATTAGATAGATGAAAAAGATTGACTAAATCTTAGTTTTTTATATTTAAAATGATAAAAAATGAAAAACTAGAGTTATCTTAATATATAAAAATTATGTAAACTTATATTCAATTAAAAATGTTTAATGATTAAATTTACATGAGATATCTATAAGCTCAAGTTAATAGGGGATAGTTAGTCTACTAGGTATGTTAATGAATTGTAAAAGGCCCAAATGGATTGTGTAAATATTTTTATAAGAGTTTGATGAGTATGTAAGAGTAGGAATGTGTAAGGAGATTTATAAGTGAGTTAATGAGAGTTTGGTAAGAAGGTGGTTGAGTGCACATTAATGCATGAAATATGTAAGTGGGTGGATAGAAAATTAAATGTGCTTAATATGGAACATGTGTTCCCATGTAAAGTGTAAAGGGAATTAATGAAAATTTAAGTATGTTTTGTGAATCCTTATGGATTGGGGTTTCCATGTGAAAATCCCCCATTGGGTGTAAGTGTTGGGAGATATTCCTATTTAGGGCATAAGCTCATTTTTGAATGGGGGATATTTACATTCTTAGATTTGGGAGATTTAAAGTTATAGGGAGATATTTAAAAGAGACATGTTTGGGGGATTTTTGGTGTGTGAATTTTGAGTTAGTAATTTTTTACTTAAGATCTCACTCCCTTTCTATGTGAGAAAATTTTCTAAATATAAATTTGGAATGTGTAAATAAATAATTATTCATTGTGAAATGGTGAGCCTTTTTAAAACATATGGTTTATAATTTCAAATAATAATTTTGTGAATTTATGGTTAGAGATATGTGTTTTATGTGATAATTTAAATTTCCTTAGAATGAATTTAAATTTAGATTTAATTTAATTTTTTATTAAAATCCAATTCCGTTACATATTGACATTCAATTTCATTTGGTATTGGCATTTAACTCATTGTATTGATGTTTAAGTTCATACACATGTAGAATTATCACCATTTTACAAAGAGAAAAAAGATGTAAGAAACAAATCCTTTTTTTTCTATTTTTATGCTATTTAAAATTTGAATTTATCATTGTTATGGAATTTTCCACTAATTTCAATATTGGGAAATGTTCATTTGCTACTTTATACAGTTTTAGATCCACCTTCAAACAAATTAAAATTAAATTAATAATTTTTTCTATTTTTTTTTAAATATGTTACTTTGTGAGTGTGTAAATAATGATACACCTACTTCAAGACACAACTAATTTGTTTATTTAAAACTTGGGCATTCCCATTTGATCTTAACATTCTCTTTATTTTTTACATTATGAAGTCATCTTTTAGAATATAATTTAGAGCCATGATTTTATTTATTTTAAAACCCTAGAGTACGAAATTATTTCATTGGATTAGTTATCATGTTTAGTTCATGTAGCATAATTTACCCATCCACTTATATGTTAGCCATATATATTTTTCTAAAAATTAGGGAAGTAGATTTTGCATCTATTTCCATATTTGATCATAGGTTTGATCTTCAATCATTTTAAACATTTTATGTTGAGCCTAAAATTTAAGTAATAGTCCATTAATATGGTCCTTTACATTTAATATAATGTCTCCATTACAATATTTAATTTACAATAAGATTTTATATTATTTTAATTAAAATGTTGGTGTACTTAAGATAATCTAGAAGAAAACATTTTGACCTCTCTTTTTTCCTTAGGGTTCAAAGGTAAATATTCACTTATTAGGTGGATATAGTATATGTGTTCGTTTGGAGGTAAGCACTAGCTATGATGTATTAAAGAGATTAATATCAATGAGAGTGATATTTGCATTCTTGAAAAGCTTAATAGTTCACATACAAATTCTTTCAGTTTTATTACTTTATTCCATAAAATCTATTTTTAATAATAAATTTACATATCAACATTCATCGACACTTTCCAAAAAAATATATATTCCTTATTACATAAAAATATGGAATGAGGGTTAAGTAACCCCAACTAAATTTTTATAAGCATTATAAAGTCCTTCATGTCTAACACATAGAACCATGAAAATAAATTACACTAATTGAGATATTTATACATTTATATTATCAATAATTTTATTAGAATATATTATTCTTCTTACACATTATCTCACCTAAAAACATCTACAAACCCTTACTATTTTAAAACTATATAATTTATATTATGGAGTGATGGTGATCATATTAATATAGCTTGAGATTGATGACAATGCAAGGCCAAATTTATTATCTAACACATATATGTTTGGTGATGTTTGTCTATATTTATGGAGGGACAAACACAATATGGTTGTCATAATATATTACAAATATAATATACCTATGCTTCATTAATGAATAAATTATAACACACACACACACACACACACACACACACACAAAATTATGAAGTGGGACTAAATTATGTGAACCATATGTATTAAATTATATGTTTATAATAAGAGGCTACATAAAATTAAAAGAATGTGTTTCAAGGGCCATAAATTATTTTTTGGTCCTTGAGGTCGATACTTCATCTATAAAAATGACCCTAGTTTAAATCAGGCATTAAAACACTTATTTTACACACACACACACACACATACTTTACCTATGCTTCATTACTGAATAAATTGTAAAACACACACACACAAAATTATGAAGTGAGACTAAACTATGTGAACCATATGTATTAAATGATATGTTTATAATAAGTGTATGTTAATTAATTTTTATAATAAGAGGCTAAATAAAATCAAGAGAATGTGTTTCAAGGGCCATGAATTATTTTTTGGTCTTTGAGGTCGATACTTCATCTATAAAATTGACCCTAGTTTAAATTAGGCATTAAAACACTTGTTTTAAACATGCATGTGTGTACGTGCATGCATGCACACACACACACACATACTATACCTATGATTCATTAATGAATAAATTATAACACACACACACATAGAAACCAACACACACACATACACACACATAGAAAATTATAAATCGGGACTAAATTGTTTGAACCATACATCTTGAATGAGATTTTTATAATAAGTGTATATTAAGTAATGCTTATAATAAGAGGCTACATAAAATTAAGAGAATGTGTCTCAAGGGACACAAATTATTTTTTGGTACTTAAAGTTGTAGCATAAATTAGACATTAAAACACTTATTTTACACACACACAAACTTGCACAAGATACAATATACAACACAAATTGTTTAACTTCTATAATAATGCCTTCCCTAGTATTAACTCAGAGCCAAGAAGGTAGGTGAAGGAGTATCTAAAATAGGCTTGGATATGGAATCATCATTTTATGTCTTCTATCAGATTAGGTTGCAAGTGCGTTTGATAAAATAAAATAGTGAGATCACCTTAAATACAAATCCAAGAAAGAGGAGTACCATTTGTAATTTTTTTTATTTTTATTTTTGAAACTACTATGAAATTTATTTAAATATGTGAATGAAAACATAAGTGTATTTTGAAAGAGAAATAAGGCAAGAATTGTAAAATATAATATGGAAAAATGAATAAAATAATAGTGAATATGCTAATATGTGATATAATATTGAAGATTAATATGATGAAATTGAATGTCAAGCCCTTATCATAATTATGAGATACTTGTGAAATTGAAATCATGATGGAAGAACCTTAGAATATACCATAATATTAATAAGTTTTAGGTATGAAAAATAGGCCACATTGGATTAACGTTCAACCTAATTCATCCCATGAAATCCATTTTAAATTTTAATGAAGAAAATGTCAAAATAATTATTTGGAGAAGTTGATGTTCATATTAACGTCACTATATCTTTAAAAAAATTAAGTATAAAACACAAAACTTGTTAGTTATTAAAATCAAATGTGGTAGAGTTTGCATAAATGGGATAGATTTTTTTAAGCATGAAATTATTTATAGTAATCATATATATTAGAATATCCTAAAGGGGCTTAAATATCCCCTTTATATAACATCCTATTTACAATTTTTGACTACTTGAAACATTGATTTCTAAAGTAAAAAAAATATACACCCATGCAGTAACCCCATTAGCATACCCTTACCACATCAATATATCATTGTATTACTAAAAATGAAATGTGAGCTCTGACACTATCTAAACTGGGAGATGTCATTACTTGAGATAAAAACATGGCATGTATTTAAAATTTGAAAACATGATATGATTTTTGTGGATTTTTTTTGGTATTTTTTCATCATTTCTCTAAAGCATTATTCTATAGGTTTTATCCATCATTATTGGTACATACTAAAACATACAAAATTTATACTAAATCATTTTAGTGAATACCACTATAAAAATGGGTCAAATTTCTATGAATTAGTACCCATTATTGTTGTGCTACTTGATTGGTCCTTATACAAATTGATTGTCCTCGAGAGGTATGGAAAAAAGGGTTAATGTTTCTTTTTTTGTTTTTAATAATATGATCCATATGGAATTTGATGTTAGTTGGTTTAGTATTGATTCATGTTTTCTTCCCTTCTTCCCTGTTGTTTGATTATGTTTAGCATCACCACAAGTACCATAAAAAATGAATTGTTTGAACAAGTATTAGGATTTTTCCAATATAGTGGGTAGGAAAGAAAAATGTGATTGTACTAATTTATAATTATTTGAAGTTATTTGGATATTTAATACAGTGTGTAAGAAACAAAAATGTGATTATAATAATTTAGGTTAATGTGAACAAATTTTAACAATAATTATAAAATGTTTGAACAAAATTTAGGGTTTTATCTCACATATGACAAAAAAATTATAATGAAAAAAAATGAAAGTGGTTATTAAATCCCATACATAAGTCCTCTTTCCATGATTTATTAAGAAGAAACAAATTTTAAGGATAATATTTTGGGTTCTATTTATTGATATTCTTGTTTTCTAAGCTACATTGTATTTGAAAAATTAAATATTTTATGTTATATTTTGAAATTTCTTAGCTATAGCAAGATATATAAGGATTCTCTTTTTTTAGGATTGAATGGGATTTTTTAGCAGGGGTGAAGGGAAGATTTGATCCATGAAACACACCTTATAAATCAGGTCTATAACCCACTTCCACTTTATTAGCCTTAGTATAGAAAGTATGTGATGACATGTCCATCATAAGCACTAAGTTTAGGCCTGATTTAACAATTTTGGGAATATTGGTGTATTATTCCTAATTTAGTTAAAGGGTAAAAGTAGTAAAATAAGTAAATAAATAGACAATAATAAAGATACTAGTTTATATAAATTAATTTTAATTTTTAATTTTCTAAAAATACTAATAAGAGATGGAAAAGAAGACTTAGCTAGAAACTAGTTGATACATCTGAGACATGGCCTGATACTCATTGTGAAGGACTAGGACACTATCAAAAACTAAGATATGAATTTTTTTTTATAATTATATAAGATCATCAAAACTAGACATGATTTGTATTGGTGTTTTATTCTACCTTTATCATTGTTATCTTGAGGATCTGAGCTTTCTAGGTTTTGTTCGCTATGTTTGTGTGACCTTGTCTACAAAGTTTCAATAGCTAGAAGTCTATAGAGCATATTTTTTCTTAAAAATATACATTTCATTATGATTTTTCAAATTTAAATAAGGATGGAGAGGGGTTAGTGTGTGTAATATTCACTAGACATGGATCCACACCCGTTGTGTGGACATGTTGCCTACATAACAATACTTTGAAGAGGGATCAATCCATATGCAGTTCTCCCACTTGATGTGATTTGTATAATTATGTGTATGAAGATGTATAATGCTAAATTATATGTGATTTGGGTGGCTAGGGACTGGTGTAAGGATTTGAATAAGATTTTAAGTGTATTGGCTAGATGTATGCAGAGAATAGGGAAGATTGCTTGAGTAATCTTTATTATATTCTTGCTTGCTTAGAAATAATTTCCAACCCTTTCCAAATTATATTTGAATGGGATTTTATATGGATCTATTGGTCATGGTTTAAATGTGAATGCATTAGGCTGACAAGGATAAGGATGGGAAACTAGAAGAATTTGATTATTAGGGCTAGAAATAGACTTGGATAATAGTACTAAAAGTAGATAGGAGTGACATCAATTCTATAGTCCTAGTGTGGTGCTATTTTATTGAGTATATGGGACTTAAGGGTATGTATATATCATGAAAAGAGGGGTCTAGATCAATTGGGATCAAGTCTAGAAGGCTACAAATGATTGGTAATCAATGAAAATATTCCTATGTAGGTCATGAGAGAAAGCAAGAGGGACCTAAGGGTTGGGTGTCATTAGCCACACTCAAGTTAATAATTTTTTCATTTTATATGACTATATTCCCCCCCCCCCTTTATTATAGTAATGCAGCAAAGTGAAATACTAGGATAAAAGAAAAATAGAAAGCGTACCCAAACTTACCTGTAAGGGTGAAGCTCATAAATCTATGTGATGTTGGGTGTGCATGGAGAGAGCATGATGTGAAGTATGAAACTTCAAAATAAAACAAAGAGTAGATCAATTCTTTCTAGATATGTTATATCTAAAATAAGAATGTATAAAGTTGAGTAAGAGAGAGAGAGGAAGAGAAAGGAATAAATACACCTTATTAGGTGTGAAACCTAATAAAAAACTTGTTGTGTTGTTGAGTGATGATGACTGATAACTGAGTGATGATGGGTATATTTTTTATCAAGAGTGATATCATGAATGGAGCTAAGTGTTCAATTTCTTAAGAGTGGCTCAAGGATGCAAAGGATGGGCCTTTGGCTCCATCATCACCCACTAAGTGAAGATAGGTGATCATGCATGTGTTGATCAATGTTTGGACTATGTGTCCAATCCCTTTAAATAGGTGGCTCAAGAAAACAAAGGCTATCTATTATTTTGACTCCATCATTTCCCCATGAAGTGAAGTAATGAACTGATACTAATATGAAATGTGTGTTGTATGAGATGGATCCTAAAGCCCTTGAATGTAATATGATCTAAAAATACTATCATGGATAGTTGAATGTATGATAGAAGCTAAGATATTATTTTCCACTCTAAAATATGGAGATTAGGTTTGTATGAAAGCCACTCTAAAACTGGTGCACTAGGCTTATATGAAAGCCAATCGAGAACTCAAAAAATTAGGAATGTGGAAGTTAGTCTTGTATGAAATCCATTCCAAAATGATGCCAACCACCTACAGATGGAATAAGGCACATAACTACTAAGAATTCCTAGGTAATATTAAACTTGAAAGGGAAAAGAAAACAAATGTGCCATGCACATTTCTCCCCATCACTAGTATCTGGAACATGGATCTTGATCTAGAAGTTATATCAAATATCGTGTCTAAAAATAGAAGTGAGATCCATCATACCATGCATGATTCCACCTATATCTAGATTTTTTGAGTGAAAATGTACTAAAAACTACTGATTTGAACTATTCTAGCTATAAAAAACTATAGCTAAACCTACTTTTTTAATTGCTTCTTAAAAGTCAATTTTTTTTGTTATTTGGATAAGAACACTAAAATTAGACACTAGTGGCATTGATGTTGTATTCCAAGTTGGAAAATATTGTCCTAGGCCAAATTTTGTAACTATTTTTATATTCTCACTATCTACCTGGTTTGTTTTGACTATTTTGATGTCTAGTTGTTGTTTTAGGTGTGCTAAATGTTGTGTTTTTTATCGATAGGAGCTATGCTCTCTGTAACAAAAAACCTATTTATTGCCTCCTCTTTTGAGGGTAGGGATGAAGACCCTATAATGACTTCCCTCTAAATAAAGATCCATGTAAGTGTGTTATGTTACAAATATACATGATATATCAATGATAATCGACAAGATATCTCAAGATATAACATGATTTAAATTGAGAGATTGTTAGATCAACATGGGTATGCCTAAATGGATATAAAAATGTAATAACATGTGCATTATACTAAATTATAAATTAAAGATTGGTTATTTTTTAGTTGGAGGGATGGAGCATGATGTCCATCATGGAATCCAAGAAAGTAAGATAAACACATGATGTGGATCATGGCATTGTAAACAATGAGAAGAAAATAAGAAAAAAGCACACAAGGTAAGAAGTAAGAAGCATACAAGGGTGGCCAAGGGGCCAAGAAAACAAAGGACATGGGCACATTTCTCTAAAAATAGAGGGCATGCATATAAGGCATTTTAAAATTCCACATACACATATAATTGAAACAAGCAAATTTGACATGGAAGCCACAATCACATAGAAGAGTACAAGAAAATGACATTGGAAAATGTCCTAAGGTACACACAATACATATAATTAAAGGAAATTAGAAAATGTTCTAAGGCACATACAAGAGGAAATCAAGAACTAAGAAATGCAATCATATCTAGCTATGTAAAGCAAGAACGGAAAGCATGTAATAACTGGAAATAAAATTGCATCTAATTAATCAAAGCAAGAGGGAAAGTATGCAAGACATGTTAGTACAAGACTAGGTATATGATAATAAATACACAAGTGATATATACTAGTGAGATGTTGATATAATAATATATGTAAGTTTGTAAATAATGTACATCAACATCATAACCAGAGTGTGTGGTGTAGGAATGATATAACCTGGATGATGTAGTCATATAGAATATGCCCCCAGTGGGTATGTATATCAATGTACGTCTTGATGTAGAAGTAGGATGCCCCCTCAATGGGTAGGTTGAAGTAATCAAAGATCTAGATGTCACTGCACACATTTAAAGAAGATCAAGTGAAGCAATGGTAATGTAGATAAATCAACAAACAATAGCATAAAATAATAAATGTAAGTCTAGCATAGTAGTAGAAATGTAAAGCATAGATAATGCATACAATCAAAAAAAAATTGATGGTTTTGAATATATTATATATTTGAGCTCTATACAATCAATCAATAAGAAATATGTAAAGGTATTGAAAAGGACTATGCAAAAGTAAGCAAAAAGAAACTATGTACAGGTAATTTTGAAAAATTAAGTACAATACAATGTGTGAAATGAAATGCTAGAAATGAAATCTGCGTAGATGCATAATATTCATTGGATTTTTGAGTTTCTTTCCTTTAAGTGAGGCTATATGATACACTTTAGGGATAATATTTTTGGTAATAATGTATGTACCTAGCCAATTTAGTTTGAATTTTCCTTTGGTTTCTTCTTTGGCATTGACATTGTGAAGATTTTCTTTGAGAATGAGGTCATTAACTTAAAATTATTGAGCATGAAATAATTTTTTGTAGGATCATTATATACATTATTTGGTTTTTTTTGAGATGTTTTTCTACTTGATTGTGTGTATGGCATAACTGCTCAAGCTGGTGTAGACGCTTTTCATGATACTAGTCATAAGTGATAATACCTTTAAGGGAGACATGAAAAGATGGGATTTATAATTCCAATGGTAAAAATAATTCTATTGCATATACAAGTGAATAAGGAGTGGTTCCCATTGGTATGTAGATACTTGTGTGATATGCCCATAATGCAAAGACTAGTTGATTATGCCAATCATCTCCAAATTTGGTCACTATTTTGCTCAAAATTTTGTTGATGGTTTTATTGGTGGCTTCTTCTTGAACATTTCATTATGAGTAATATATAGTGGAGAATGTGTGTTTAATATTATATTTTTTGCAAAATTTATTTAAAATTTTATTTTTGAATGATGTTCCATTATCAGAAATGATAGTTTCAAGCAAGCCAAAGCATGAAATAATATGAGTCATGAGAAAACTGCAAATGTCCTCACCTATATTAGATTGAATTAGAATAGATTATACCCACTTGGTAAAGTATTATATGGATATGATTATGAATTTATGTCCATTAGTAGATTCAGGGTTAATTTTTCCAATAAGATCAAATCCCCATAACATGATTGGCCATGTAGAGATAATATGTTATAATTGCTGTGATGGTGCATGTTGTAAGTTATTGTGTCATTGACATTTATCACATAGTTTTTCATATTATAAACATTCATCTTCTATTTTGGGTAGTAGTACCCTTATTTAAGTGATTTTTGTGACATGGATTTTATACTAAAATGGCCACCACACTCACTATCATGTATCTATGTAAGGGTAATTTCTTTTACTGTTGTTAAACATCAAAGAAATTATGCATCAAAGGATATTTTAAAAAGGTCTCCACTAATGATTACATAATGGAGTTCTTGTTTATGTAATTTTCACTTTTCATTTAAAAAAAAGTGTCTGGTGTAATAGATTTGTTTAGAAAGTTATAGATATCAGAGAACCATTTTAGAGTTGTAAAACTATGTGTAGTGGCTAGAATGGATAGTGAAATCAAATCCACATTAGATATTGATGGTGATTATAATCATTTAATTGTGAAAATATATTGATCATAATTAATGTTGATAATAATAAAATATGTATCACTTGCCATTGCATCTACATGTTGGTTGTCTTTTCTTGGTATACTTTCTTTAGAAAATTAGTTAAACTGTGATGATAAACATTATACCTTGTTTCAGTATGGGATAAGATGTTCTTATTTTGTCTGATAGAAATCATTGACTTGGTTGACCACAAGTTTGGAATCACCAAATACTTGAATATATCTAATTTGGAGAGATTTGGTGACAAATAGACCTGAAATAAGTGTTTCATATTCTACGGTGTTGTTGGTGCTAGAGAAATTTAATTGATATGTAATAGGAACTATGTGATCAAAAGGGTCGACAAAGACAATGCCTACCCTTGCATCATATGTGCATCAAGAACCATGAATAACATGGTCTAAGTATCTAAATCAGTAGAATAGGTAGTGAAATAATCTCTAAATGTGTCACTAATAGGATTAGTGTCTAGGGGTGGTACAACTGCGAAATGGTCTACAATGATTTGGCCCTTTATTGATTTTTGAAAAACTATTTTTAAGTCAAAATATATTAATAACATGACCCATTTTGTGATGTTATTAGAGAGATGTGGTTTTTAATTTAGAAACTTCAATGGATATGCTTTTGTGATAACCTAAGTCTCATTATTTACCATGTAATGTCAAAGTTTTTGTGTGGCAAAAACTAGTGCTAAACATAACTTTTCTTTTACGAATTAATTTTTTTCATAATCAAATAATGTGTGACTGATGTAATAAACTAATAATTTAGTGTGTTGATCATTGTGTTGTGCTAAGAGTGCTCCTAATGCATGGTATATTATTGGATATACAGTAAGAAAGGCTTGTCAGGGATAGGTGGTACTAAGATAGGTGGATTAAGAAGATATTTCTTGATTGTATCAAATATTTCTTGATAGGCTTATCCCCAAACAAAATTTTTATCTTTATTTAGTAATCAAGTGAATGATTGAGTTTTATCAACAAGTTGAGCTATAAAATGGTTAATTTCTTAGATTGTGCCTTGTAGGGATCTAAGTTGCTTTAAGTTCATAGGAGGTTACATGTTAATGATTGATTTGAATTTCATAAGGCTAACCTCTATGCCACACTAAGAAATAATGAAACAAAATATTTTTCCTATTGTAACTCCAAAGACACACTTATTTGGGTTCAATCAGACATTATGTTGTTTGAGTCTTTGAAAGATCTTTTATAAATCAATAGTGTGATGTTATCATTATTTGGATTTAGCTAAGATATCATAAACATAATCATCTATAGTATGGTGAATTAAATTATGAAATATATGTGTCATGGTACAATGGTATGTGGCTCTATAAATTTTTAATCTAAAAGGCATGACAATGTAACAAAATGTACCCTAAGGTGTTGTAAAAGATGTTTTCTCCTAATCTTCTTCAACAATTTTGATTTGGTTATATCCTACAAAGCCATCCATAAATGATAAAATTTCATATCCAGCTATGGAATTAGTGATCATGCCAATTTTAGGTAAAGGAAAATCATATTTTAGACATGCTTTATTTAAATCATGAAAATATGAATAACATTGAATTTGTCCATTGGGTTTGACCATGGGGACTATATTGGAAACCCATTCAGGGTGTGCTACTGGTTGAATGAAATTAGAATCTAAGAGGTGTTATCTCTCATCTTTGACTAATAAAACCACCTTAGGATGCATTTTGAAATTTTTTTGCTTAACAATTTTAGCATCAGGGTATAAAGGAATCCAATGAACTACTATGGATGTATCAATTCCTAGCATATCTAAGTAAGACCAGGTAAAGAGTTTATGTAAAATTTATTAAGGTTTGATGAGCATATATATCTTCTTCCTTTCATAGGGAAATAAATAATAAAATAATGAGGGGATCTTGATAAATTCCAAAATTAAAATTAACTATTTTTTCATTAAGCAATATAGAATGATCAAGTGTGTAGGGAATGGTAGGAATAGTATCATTTGAATCAACTGGTATGTCTTATGGAGAATTTAGACTTTATTCAAAGTATGCATGGTTATTTATGTTATGAAGAAATATATTTTTATGATAACAAGATGGAAGGTCCTCATATTCTCCAAAAAATTGTAGGAGGGATTCATCATTAGAGAATTCATCTAATGTGAGCCTGTCTAGTGAAACTACATCATCAATGAGATCTAGATAGATTAATGATAATATTTAAGTATGAGTAACAATGTGGTCTATTATTGTAGTGGGTGGACAAAAATTTATATGCTTTGAATTGGTAGAAGAAGGCTTATTATGAATGTGGGTAATCTAATATACTAGCCCTTGTGGTCCATGTTGTGTATATTCCTTGATAGTATTGACAATTCCTTATTCATGCTTTCCAAGACCTTTACCATGATATCCCATCTTATTGAGACATTTAAGGGTGAAAGGAGAGGTAAAATAGTGATTTGGTATCAATGTTATTATTTAACTTGGAGTTTTTGATGTGTTTCATGGTCTGAAGGTACATAATGAATAATAGGTTATGCTAGTATATTGCCAAGATTAAAGTGAAAAATATAATTTTGTAGAGTTTCAACAACTTGACAGTATTTAAAAGGGTTGTTAGCTATTGATAATGTGTAGATGTAGCCTTTGTGACTAAATTTTAAATAAGAATGGAGTGTAGAAGGGACTACATACATATCATGAATGTAAGGCCGACCAAGTAATAAATTATAGTTGAGGTTATTTAGCATGACTTGGCAAGTAGTTGGTAGTGCCTTAGGCCCTAAGATAAGATTTAGTGTTATTTGACCCATGAATTTCTATGGAATGTTGCTAAAACTTCTGATGTTCATATCTGAATGGTTAAGATCTTGAGGTTGTATGTTAAGATGTTTAAGAAAAGAAATGTTACAAATGTTGAGTCTAGAACCTTTATCAACTAATACCCTTTTGACCCCCACATCATTAATTCTTAATTAAATATATAGACGTAGATGTTGTTTAATGATGTGGCATGGGGGTAAATCCTCTTTTTTAAAGGAAATATATTCTTTAGTCCATTACATGGTCTTGAGGATAGATGCAACATAATCTAGTTTGATACAAATATGAATTATAGTATTGCAAAGGGATACATATAACACATATTTGTAAACATCCTATTGCTGAAGGAACTTGATAACTGAAATTCTATCAGAAGGGGTGCTACCTTGAGTGATAAAGCTATATCCATGGGTGTAATCAACCTGCCTATCTTCTAAAACTTGGGTAATAGCATGTATCACATGATATACTATAGGCATAAAGCTAGTAATAGGTGTAGGATAAAATCTAGATGTACCAAGTTTGAAAGGAGGGATAAATATAACTACTAGTGTTTGCTTATGTCTAGTAGTGATAGGGAGATACTCAAAAGTAGCCAAGGAGTTATTATCATCTAAGTAAAAAGTATGAATGTGGAATGAAATGCATGAAATGTGAGTAATGAATTCTATAATAATATGTTTATAACAAGCATTCCATAAGAGAGATAGAAAGCATGGGATAGAGAGTATGAATTTGTGCATGAATGTATAGAAAATTTTGACATGAATCATAACCTTTATAACATGTTTAGCATGTGAACTTGAAAAATTTTCCACATGGAAGATAGAAAGAAAGGGATAGAGAATATGAAATTGTGCATGAATGTATAGAAAATTTTGACATAAATCATAAAATTTCTAACATGTTTAGCATGATAAACTTGAAATTTTTTCCGCATGAGTGAGAGAAAGTATGTAAAAGGAATATTGAAATTTTGTGCATGTTTAGAAATGAATTTTGTAATAATATCCCTTATTATAAAAGGTAATCATGAATGAAAAGAATGAATCTTTTCACGCACATATTGTAAAATTCATCATTCATGTACATGATAGGACCAATGATGGTCTCCTTACTCTTTTCAAGAAATGTAAGAAAAAATTGTAAATAAGTGAGATCCATTTTTGAAATCTAACTTTAGAATGTAAGGTGATATCTCAAAAGCAATAAGACCTAGTGTATGCAACTAGGGTTTGAAAAATGATATTTTTTTTGAAAAACACTATGGAATTTTGAAAATGAAAGTGGACTTCTGATTTAAATATGCAAGTGAAAACTAGAAATTTATAGGGAATTTTGTGATTTGATGGGACCTAGTATATGCAACTAGGTTTTGTAATTTTTTTTTTTTTGAAATTCACTATTTAATTTTGAAATTTGAATGGATTTTTTGATTTAAGTATGCTATTAAAAAATTAGAAAATTATGGGAAAATACTAGGACCTAGTATGGAAAACTAAGGTTTGAAAGAGAAATTATTTTAAAATTACTATGAAATTTTAAAATTTAATGCTAATTTATAATTTTATTTTGTATCTAAAAAATTAAAAAAATAGGATAAATTAGTAAGAAATTTACCCTAGGGTTTCTAGTATTTTTATGCACAAACGAAGTACGTTGGGTTCACCAAATGATTTAACAATTTTGGGAATATTGATGTATTATTCCTAATTTAGTTAAAGGATATGATTAGTAAAATTATTAAATAAATAGACAATAATTAAGCTACTAATTTTTATAAATTAATTACAATTTTAAATTTTCTAAAGTTAGTAATAAGAGATGGAAAAGAAGACTTAACTAGAAACTGGTTGATATGACTGAGACAGGGCCTGATACTTATTGTACAGGATAAACTATAAAAAAATGAGATCTAAACTTTGTTTTTGATTGGATAAGAGTGATATAACTAGAGTAAAGTGGTATGAGTGTTTTAGTCCACCTCTACTGATGTTATCTTGAGGATCTAAGATTTTTGAGTTTTGTTCGCTATGTTTGTGTGACCCTATTTGTGAAGATTTGGTAGCTAGAAGTCTGTAAAGCTCCATATAGAGAAAATTTTCTCTTCAAACCCTAAGTTCCATTATTATTTGACCAATTTAAACAAAGAGGCAGGGGGGGTTAGTGTGTGTAAGATTAAATGGACATGGATACACACCCCTTATATGGGCACACTACCTACATACCAATACTCCGAAGAGGGATCAATCCATATGTAGTTTTCCCACTTGATGTGCTTTATGAAATTGTGTGTATGAAGATGAAAAATGCTAAATTGGATGTGCTTGAGGTGGCTAGGGACTAGTGTAAGGATTTGAATAAGCTTGTAAGTGTATTGGCTAGCTATATGTAAAGAATAGGGAAGATTGATTGAGTAGTATTTCTTGTATTCTTTCTTACTTAATGACAATTTCTAACTCTTTCCAAATGATATTTGAATGGGATTTTATAGGGATCTATTAGTCATGGGTTAAATTTTATCACATTAGGTTGACAAGGATAAGGATTGGGAATTGGAATAATTTGACTATTTGGGCCAGAAATGGACTTAGACAATAACACCAAAAGTGGATAGGAGTGGTACCAAC
This sequence comes from Torreya grandis, assembly GCA_037957365.1. Classification (NCBI taxonomy): domain Eukaryota; kingdom Viridiplantae; phylum Streptophyta; class Pinopsida; order Cupressales; family Taxaceae; genus Torreya; species Torreya grandis. Next base: position 1,968,208 of record JARHVA010002858.1, read on the forward strand.
ACTATAGTCCTAGTGTGGCATTATTTTTCTAAGTAGATGGGACCTATGGGGATGGATCTATCATGGAAATAGGGGTCTAGCTCAGCTGTGATCAAGTCTAGAAGGCTACAAATGACTGAAAATTAGTGGAAAGATGCCTATGAGGGTCATGAGAGCAAGAAAGAGGGACCTAAGGGTTGGGTGTCACTAGCCATGCTCAAGTTACCAATTTCACATTTTATATTACTAAAAGGTCCACTATTTTTAATTTCTAACACATAAATTTTGGAATTTCATGATAAATTTAAATTAAATTATTATAATTAGTTTTTTCCCAATAGGAAATTAATCTACATATATGGGGAAAATATAAATCTAGAAAATAATAAGATATATACACAACCCCTATCGATGTATTTTACATTTACTATAGGAAACTTATGTCAATTACTTACCTTAGATTTATCCTTTCCTTACTATTTATTTATGTTATATTAGGAAATTTATATCAATTACTTATCTTATATTAATACTTAACTTATAATGTGTTTTCCATGGAGTTTAAATAACCCCCTTTATAAGTGTCCTTTTTGCTTACTTCTGACCATTTCAAAAAACAAGGTCTAAAATGCCCTCATGTTCATGCATGTAGTATCCACATTAGTATACCCTTGTGACATTAATTCCCCACCATTAATATTCACATTTTTATTGACATATTAAGAAATTATAACATATTAAGACATTGATATTAATCAAATGTAGTAAAAAAAAGTCTCATAATTTTTTCAAACATTTTAAAAATTGTAAAATCACATTTTTATTTCTTACACACTTTATTAATATTCAGATTTTTTCCTTATGTAGTCAATAAATAAATATATTCAAACACAAACACTATTATGGTAGGTTGTAATGTCTTATTAACACCTAGTCTTGAAAGAGCTTTCATCCTCACTTTTTTAGTAATTTTATTTCTTCTTTTTCTACTCACTTATTTTCCAACATGAATAGGAAATTATTGTAGGATGTAATTTCAATATTAGTGACTATAAAAAATGAAAAATCTATAAAATATATCATATTCATATTTATCTTCATTTTGTATGAAAACTAGAAATTAGTACATGAACACCAACATTAGTAGCAACTAACTATTTTGAAAATCTATTTTTGAGAGATACAATCATAACATGAAATCCAATTGACTCACCACGTACATATTCATAAAAATAAGTGGTGTATCCAATAGGAATTGTAATTAATAAATTTAAATATTTGAGTTTTCAATACTCAATCTTCATCTAAACTTAGAAATCCCAATCATAATAAATCATTACAACATAATATGATTTCATCAAATCCTATAAATAAAGGTCTTGTTTTCAATGAATTAATTATACCATTAATATGTCAATAAAAATGTGAATTCATCAAATGCAATCAAGAAAGATATTCTTATCAATATCCCACCATTTCACCATGGAATGACCATGAATTACATTGTTGATCGCTATAAATTCCCTCTAATACTACAAAAATGGGGAGATGTCATTACCTAAGATTTATCATGGAATCAATATAAATTAATTAGCTTATATTTATCCTTAATTGACACTGAAATTCCATTAAATGATAAATTATATTTTTTACTAAATATTTATTTATTTGAAAATAAAACACATGTAAATATAGTGTTATGTAAACAATAATTAATGATTAACATGTAATAACATGGTCCTATTAACACACTATGAATTTATTAAATAATATACCTTTGAATATGTGTTGTCCTAGATTATTGTCTAAATAATGCAATTTATTTGTGAATTATTTTTAAAAATATCAATTATGTTATTTAGACAATAATTAGGGATTGACATGTCATAAATAACATAGTCTTATCAACATGTTGTGAATTTAATAAATTACATACCTTCACATATATGTTATCCCTAAGTATTGTCTAAATAAATTTTTTTATCTATGTATGTTATAGCTAATTTCAGCACCCCTCATTTAAAAATTACAATTTTTAAAATTATTACATGTGATGGCCTCTATCAAAAAAATTAAAAGTACGTGGTAGGGGCTGACATGTTTGCATTCATTTAACAATTATTTATTTTGCATATGATTTGATGTGAAATAAATATTTGTCAATTAATTTAAATTATTTGTAAAATTATTTACAGTGAATCAAACATTGCATAACATCTGTGATCAATTTGTCATAAAAAACATTTCTATGCATAAAAGGGTACAAATTATGTTTTCATAACTATCGTAGAAGTGAAATATTAGGGAATGATATAGTTATAATCCATTCTCTTTTGACTATGATGATATTTTCATAGTCTTTATTTTTTAATGGATCTTTAAATAAGTATGCAATTTCATGTGTTGATCGTGCACTTGATCTCTTAAATAGTTTTACATTGTAGGTTGAAGTTGGTGAACTTAGTTAATAACCTAGATTGGCACATACATTAGTTTTTAAAGATTCACATTAAAATTAAGGTTTGTATCTACCTCTAACATTTATATTATCATAAAAAGAGGGTTTTTTTACTATACTAGATAATTTTTTATCAAATTATTTCATGACTTTAGAAGTTGTTCATTACCTAGTTCTTATAATATAAACCTAGCTTGTTAAACACTATATTAATGGTTATGTTTTGATGGGTCATGTGGTCATATTTTATTTTTTGAGGCATATGATATAAAAACCATTAGAAACCTAGGTAGAAAATATAGTGAAGGCAAGGTAGATTTATTTTACATGGAAATATTTTCATTAAAAACATTAGTACATTGTCAATTTGTTTATCGATAATATAATGTTGGTAGAGAATTTGGAGTTCATCAAAGTTGAAATTTATAAACAATTTTAGTGGTTTTTAATGAATTATTTGACATTTTTCATTTATTATAATGTTTTGAGGTTTTTATTATCTACCAAATTAGATGACACTAACCACCATATTGTGCATTGGGAAACATGTCCACTATAAAAGTGATAGTTATTACATTTACCTCTCATTCAACTCAATCTCTCTGGTAGAATTTGCACTCTACAAAATTATTTTTTGAAGTTAAACATGGTGATTTTTTGAGAATAATTTGATTCAAGATCACTTATATTTATTGGTAGTTATGAAAAGTCATTTTGTGGAATACAATGGATACTAAAAAGCTGATATTTTTCTCTATTTTTCATATCTCATGCATGCACATTGTTCACTTGACATATACATTATTATGTGGTTTAAAATATGAAATAGTAGATACATTTGAGTTTATTAATAATTTTTGTTCATTATGGAAGATTATCAATGATTTTAAATATATCAATGTGTTGTTTATTTTTGTTTTGTGCATGTGTTATTATTAGATTATGAATAAAAAATATAATAAATGGTAATAGTTTGAGCTAGGATTTGCTTAAATTTTGTTTATTGTAGTCACAAAAGATTTCCTAGTTTATTGCATCTATGAGATAAAATTTCTTCTAGGTTTTGAGCATAAGAGTTGTCTAAGTTTATTAAAATGGTTATAGGGTTTTCATGCTCTTGCCTATGTATTCTCTAGTATTTCCTATTTCATGGTTGTTAGAACTCATAAGCTCACTATAACTATATTATGAAAAGTTGGCTTTATGCATATTGTAATAGTGGAAGGTATTTTCAGGGTTTTATTGTGTTGAATTCTAATCATAGTTTTATTTGATGGATGGATATTTGGATTGACATTTTCATTATCAAATGATTGATAATATTTATTATTTATTATAAAATAATGAATATTTTATTGAATAAGATCGAGTCTCTCAAAGCTTAAAATTTTGGTTTCATTCGTGGAAATAACTTGGTCTAGTTTTGAAGGTATCTTTGTTCACATTTGTGGTTTTTATTTTGGTCATTATTTTTGCATGTAGTTTTAAAATTTATTTAATTAAAGGATCAAAAATAATCTTAAAGGTTTAAAGTTTGTCTTCAAAATATTCATTTTGTTCCTGTACCTGCATGTAAATTTCAAAGCTCTTGTAAAACTTAGATATGAAAGGGTTATTTTAAATATGTCATTTGAGATAGTATTTACATGTGAAAGTCTACCATTTTAGTACATAAATAGAACTTGAATTATTATTACACTATTAAATTTATGTACAATAGTTTTTAAGAAGACTATACAAAATTTTTTGTTGTTTTAAAATTGGTTCATACTTATGATTTTTAAGTTGCCTGAGTCTACATGGAGCACATGGCAATTATGTAAATCATGAAAAGTTTTACATTAGTATTTTGATATGTAGTATGTTTTGGTGATTTTTTTATTTATAGGATTTTTCTATTTGAAATGATTTATTTTTATACAATATCCAAATGAAATTTTTAATGATTAGATTATTAAGGAAATAATGATAGAGTTTCACAAGAAATATGCAAATTTCAGTCATATTTGTCTTCATGTGTTTGATATTGAAATGAAACTCAATATTGTTTCATTCCTTAAGGATGTAGATTATTTATGTTAATTACATTAATAATTATTTGGAAAATGGAACTTGGTATGTGTGAGGATAGTTTTTCAAAAATATTGTTGAAATTTTGAAAAGGTTCATGTAGTGTTATGATAAATTGAAGGTTAATTATTTAAATTAGAAGCATTTTGAGTCTCCTTTGAAATTTATAAATATAAAATATATGTGAGTTTAGACTAAATATTCAAGGGAGTCTGACAAAAATATATGGGGTAGAGGTACTCTACATCAGAGTGGAGATACTTCTTCAAAAATTAGTAATCACAATGCACCTTTTTAGGGTCATAGGGATGCCAATGCTCTCTCTCACCCATTTAAATATGAACCTAATGTTTATATACATTTTCTTATGAATGACCCAAAATTTTGGAATCTATTTGACAATGTATCATACCCCTCTTTCAATATGTGAGGTAATGTTTTTTATATAGGTTTGATATGAGCCACTTGGCATTCTTGTTCTTTTAGATGAAGTACATCAGGTGAATATTATCAACACATACATACAACTCTTGAATCTATTCTTAATATGAATCTTATTTTCAATTATGCTAAGTTATTTATTGAGCTTAACCCAAAAGTCACTAATCCTAATCCTCTATTGGCTATTTTACCTTGGCTTATTTCATCTACCCCTGATAATCTTGCATCAACTAGTAAAATCATATTGGTAGTCTTACATCCCAATCCATGGTTAGTCAAGTGATGAATAAAGTTAAATTCAAGGTATATGATGATTGTGGGGGAAATAATTTAGTTGAGTTACCTTATTCACCATTAGAGTATATGGAGTATCAAATAGATAAGGGAGAGAACCATTGATATATTTGGTTTTAGACGGATATTTTTATTGAAATATTTATAGTATGGTGTTTTGGTTATGATTTTTATATTAATTTTATTGAGATACTTTTTGTGGGACATGTTTTTTAATATTTTCAATTTTGTACTTCTTTATAGTGGATTCTCAGTACTCTTTGACAACTATAATTTTGATATCATTATCAATTTTGTTGGTAGTTGTTCATATAATTATTAAATGATAATTTGATGATTTTGGTCAATTTTCATAGTGGCTATTCAATATGTTTTCATAGTGATATTTTGTTTAGTTCACTTGCTTAACATTTGAACACATAGTGTGTATTCTTGATAATGTTATGTTACCTTATGAATTATGATGTTATGAATTATTTTAATCATTAGACATTAGTAACTATTGATCATTTAATTAATATGCACTTGTAAATGACTTATTAGTGATGTTAGACAAGTTATGAGGGGCCCCACCCATTATATATTATTATGTTGGTCTATATTATAAATTATCTCTTGATTTTATGGACTTTATCAATAAATTTCAAAAAGGTATAAAGTTAAGTTATGACTTAAGATTATAAAGTTATTATCATATTTTAAGTTAATTAAAATTTATAAACTAACTAAATAAAATTTATTTATAAATTTAAAACATAACCACCTCTTATGAAGATAATTTAAAAGGACTCAAAGGATAAAAAAATTAGATAACATAGAGGAATTAGGAGCTCTCTGCTTAAAGCTTCCACATCTTTATTCTTTCTATGCAAACATCTCTAAAATCGATCATCGCTTACAGATAGACCAAAGACATCTTTTTTGATGATGAAGGTATTTTATTGAATAATAAAGATATATCTAGGTTTTATTGATTGAGTTATAACTAATTATCTAATTTTTTCATGAATTAATTACTTTGATGATTGCAAATACACAATCATATGTGTACAAATCATTTTACTTTATTTGAATAATGATAAACACTTTGTAATTTATGACATATTGTCAAAATTCTATATTGTATAGTGATTTCTTAGTTGATGATATGATTGTAATTAGTTGATATAAACCATTTTCTCAATATATATTACTTCCATTTTAATTTATCTTGAGTTGACTCTCTTTTTGTAATTTTTAGTTATTATTTTAAGTTAGTTTCTTTCTATTTTTTACATTAGTTTACTTTAATTTATTATTTTCTCTTAGTTTTTATATAGTTCCCTTATTTATTTTCTTCTTTATTTTATAGTTTTCTCTTTGCTAAAGCCTATAATCATTTGATTTTAGATCTTATAATTGTTAATTATCATAACTTTTATTAGCTTTAACTAATTACTTTTATTCTCTTTATTAAATTAGATTTAGTCTTTGTTTTATTTACAGTTACGTGTCATTTATTTGTTAGTTTTCATAAATTAGATTAATGTTAGTTGTCAAAATTTATTTATTTGGGTTTTGTCTTCATTTCATCTATCTTTCCTTTGATTTCTGATGTTACTTATCTTTTATTTTGTTTTAATATATTATGGCATTAATAAGTTAGTTGTGAGAGATACTTTGATGAATTGAAAATATAAATAATCATATATCTTTCCTTCAAGAGATTGCATCTTCTATAAGATCTACTATGTTGGATAGTTAGATTCATATTTATAATCTAATATTTTTAGTTTTAAATTATATGATTGAAAAAATTTAATATGAAGAACAACTTAGGGTATGACCCTATTGGAAAAAGAATGATTCAGACCCTTTAGACTAATAGTGAGATATTATCAGCTATAGGGGGATTAAAAAATAATTAGTGACCATAAAAATAGAAAAAACTACTTTTATTTATATAATAGGGAGTCAATAAAAATATATCAAAAGCCCCCTAACTATCCAAGTCATAAATTACATGCACAAGGGGTAGAAATAAAAAATACCTTCAAGTCAATGATTATCACCTCCACACCTAAAGGCCCCACACTAGCATCCATGGTATTCAACACTACTCTCAATCCATCCTCACTACCAGATCCCATACCTACACACCTAGATTTTTCATCCTTATCATCACAATAACTAGGAGGAATAAAGATATAGTCATTTAAGAGATTGGTATCCAACCATTCTACCAATAATTCCATGTTGCTCTAAAACTTAACCAAACTATTTTTGATGGCATGGAAATGTCTTTATAATTCTAACCACACCAAATTTAAAATGGTTTCAATGTAAAGATGATCATTATGGATAAAAAATTAGTTAACAACATTAGAAATAAAATTCATACTATTGATTTTCTAGGCAACATTGGACACATTTCATCTACCAAGTGATTATTTGGGTAGAGCATAAAGGATTTCATCACTTTGGTTATATATTTCCCTTCAAACTGATCAAAATTAGTTTCTTCATCCCACCTTTTTTAGCTAAATCCTCATAAAAATATTTGTATATATACATAGATAAATGGGAGACTATGCCTCACCAATCATCTAATTTAGGGTGCCACTCTCTATCCTATATAATTCTTGACTAGAGTGCCCTGATCTTGATTAATCATTTTTCCTTTATCCATTCTTTCCCCTCACATATGTCTATGCTTCTTGGAAACACCACTCTTTATTCCACTAACCTACTACATACTAAATGAACTCATACACTTTCCATATTACACACTCTAAAATGATATTTCCCTCCTTAACATTAATAGTTCACTCATTTTGCATTCTTCAATCTTCATCTCTCACTTATTAATGATTCATTCATTAAGACTGACCACCTTGCACTTGGATCTTATCCCAATATCCCATACATATAAAAATTAATTCTACCTAAAGATTTAAATAAGCATGCAGACTTATAATAGGACCACCAAGAATGGAAGAAGGCCATAGTGCTAATAAATTATGCATATTTACAAAAAGAGTTTTTAATCACTCACCAAAAGATTATAACTCTCATGAGACCACTATCACTCCCACAAAATTATTAAAACTTTCTCAACCTTCTACAACATCCTCTGATGATTCTAAAAAACTTATCACACTTTTAGTTAGAAAGATTTGAACCTCATTTAGGAAATTAGATACTCATTCCTTATAACCAACCTTAACCTTCTCCTTGAGTAACATAGATTCATTAGCCTCCCAATATAATATCACATTTCCTTCCATTTTTATATTCCTAAAATAGATAGACCCACATATATTCTTTACCATTTAAATTTATTCAAGGATAGATCATATTCTCCAAGCCTTTACCCCTTGAATTGAGAGCATTGATGATAACCTTTGAGTTTAATTCAATTATCAACTCCTTCTAACCCCTATTATATATAATTTCAATTCTTAAGAGGGGTTATATAGCTTCTACCACATTATTAGACACAACCTATAGTGATTTTGAATATATTAAAAAGGGTTTACCTTCAATATTATAGAACACACCACCTATTCTTGCCAAACCTGGGTTTTATTTAGAGGCCCTATCAAAATTCAATTTAATTTTTTTAGCTTCAGGTGGTATCCAATACTATGTACGGTACTTATTATTCCCATTTATTTCATCAAGCCCCTTATCAAGTATCTATAATTTGATTTTTAGTTCATATATATTTAAATTAATATCTAAAAATAGTGAGGTTTGATTACTATTTGATTAAACAAATCTATTCTCCTAAATTTAAAAAAACCACTACACACCTTAATGATTAATATTTTAGTCCATATTGACCATCATGATAGGATATGGGTTGAATCATTGACTTGAAATTTTCACTATCAACAAATTTGGAAAATCTACCAAGGAATTTTTCAAAAATCAAACTCTTTGTTTTATTTCTTTCTTTCAAACCAATATTTCTTACCATGACCTTTATTGGTCACCCTCCTATCATCCAACCTAGGTTTGATATTGGTGAATATTAAGTTGATGTAGCTTCTAATATATTTATATTTACTTGGTAAAATAAACCCAAGAAATTCATAGATTCTTAAGGTTATTAATTTTAAATACGATGAAGCCTTTGAGATAGATAGGTATGCCGAATTTGGCCTTCAAACCTAGTTTCATATCTAGAAATGAAATCATCACATTAAATGAAAATGAGAATACACATTAGATTCTAATCCTCCACTTAGAACTTGGTTAATTTAAAAAACCTTTGATTTTGAGGCTTTTATTATTCATACTGATTCTAACTAATATGTAGAACCAATTGAATCTTGTAAAACTATAGAGCTCATTGAATCTTCCAATGGAAGAATAAATTGAAGATAGAGTTAGGGACCTCATTCCTAGTTTATATAATGAAAAAGATCAAGTTGAAGTAAATAATAATGAATCTGACTCTGATGTATAAAATGAAAAAAAAAATAGTAAATCCTTGGATTTAGGAAATATAATTAATATCCATAACTATCTAAGTATGTTATCCTCACTTAAATGACTTAATGTCCCAAAATTTCAAGAAATATATGTGAATATTGGGAAAATCATCTCAATTAATTTAATCTAATTTGTTATGCCCTTAGTATAACCAATGAATAAGTTTATCTTATGGTATTTTTAAAAAAATTAGAAGGTAAAGCATACCAAGCTTTTATTAGTCTACTTTCTAAGGTCATCAATACATGAACAAATATAGAAGATTGTCTATAGCTCTATTTTGGTAATCATAAATAAGATCTAGATCTAATTAATGAGCTTGTGAATATTTATACTCATCTATGGAGACTATTTACTATTTTGTTACTAGATTTATGAAGTTGTGTTAGAAAATTCCACATGATGTGCGACCATCCAAAAAATTATCTAGATTATATTTTTGCATTGCATTGACTTTAAAATAAAAAATTCCTTCAAAATATAAATAAATAATAAAATATGATGCTAAAATTAATTTTTAAATTGAATATGAAAATTAGTTTAAATGTATTGGATTTAAAGAATCAACTTCTACTAGTTTAACCTTTGATAATGCATAAATTTTGAAATCCATAAATAATCTTGACAATGAGTTGGTCACCATCAAGTGGTAGTTGAATGATAAACCCTCAACATCAAACAACACTCTTAATACTAAAAGAGGTAATAGTGAATAAAATATTCATTATTATCAGATTTGTGAAATAGATCATGATCCTAATAAATGTAAAGTTATTCAAAAGTTTAAGTGATTCATCTAAGAGAAAGATAGTATTTCCATTGACTTGGATAATAATATAAACATGTGTAGTTTTGACAAGTCTTTAGACAAAATCAAAATTGATAATGTTTAAGTTGTTTATACAAGGCAAAGGGATTATAATTTTATCCCTAAAGATAATTTAAATACAACTAACAATCTAATGTCTACTTTCAAATCTTTTATGTAAGATAAAAGTAAAATTATACAAAATATTACTATTGTAGATAATTATATTAAAAATTATTAGCAATCTAACATTTTTACAATGGGTTTAACAATGTATAAAATCCTCCTTATAATCCCAAAAATTATAGTAATATTCATCATCCTGATGTTGGGGATTATAATATTATAGATATTTTGGAAATTATTAAAGCTAGTTTTCTTTATTCCAAGTTGATGGTTTTTTCAATCAACTTAATAAAATTAATGATGCTATTTAGAGTAAAAATTATAATAATGTAGTAGGTTTTTAGGAAGAGTAATAAAAATGAATCTAATTCTATTTTTTCTCAATACAATGATCCTCTAGTTGATTACATTCATCCCTTTTATATTTCTACTTAAATTGTTGATAAGGTTATCCATAATTGTATCCTTGACTCAATAACTTCTAATAAAATCATGCCTAAGTTTATTACTAATCAAATAGGAATATATTATGAAATTAATAATAAAAAACTCACTGGTTATGAATATTGACAAACTAAGATTTATGAAGTTTCATGACATTTTTATTAAGATACTCAAGATGAAATAATTAGATGCATTTAAAATGTGCAAGTTTTAGATATCCTTACTAATTATGTCATATTATTAGGAATATATTGGTCAAAAGAAACTGGTGTTTTCATAGGTAAGGATACTATTTGGGTCCCTATTAGTAAGTAAATTATGTTTATCTAGAGAGATGAATGGAATAGTAATCCTATAAAATCCATACCAAATAATGTTGCTTATATTGAAACTAAAATTAGTACTTATGAGTTGTTAACTTTAGATGAGCCTAGTCATTAGAAAAATACAACTATTTCTAGTGAAACCATCTAGTTTTTGTACTTTGATGGATATTTTTCACAATAAGGGATTAGTGTTAGAATTGTTTTAGTTTATCCATTAGGTAAAGTTTTTTGGTATGATTGTAAATTATTATTTGAAAACACTAATAACATATCTAAATTTGAGGCTCTATGTTTAGGTTTTGAAAAAGTGATATAATTAAATATTAAACATTTAGAGTTTTTTTAGAGATTCTAGGTTAATTATTAGATAATCAAGAAAAATTTATAAAACTAAGCAGACTCGTCTCCATAAATATACTCAGAAGGTTTGTTCACTTACTAAAATTTTTGAAGAATTTAATATCTCACATATCCTTGTAGAATTTATTTCTCATGCTGATAAGCTTGCTATTATATCTTGTAATCCTACCTTAAGTGAAAGTGAACCAATTATAGATTTTTTTCTCAAGTTTTTAGACCTAAAGTACATAATCTCAATGATAATTGGCGTATATTTGACTATGATGAACACATTGATATATTTTTAAAGGCTAATTATTTTGATTATGATGATTATGTGCTAATTATAGTGGTTATTTATAGTTAAGCATTAATAAACTACCTATTGGTTTGGTCAGTTTGAAATCCATGTTTTCACCACATGATTAACCTAAGATCTCATGAATCAAGGAACCATATCAAAGAATAGAGACTATTCCCATTAATCTTTGTACTAAATAGGATCCTAAGTTTGCATATTTATGAATTCATTATAATACTAAGGAGAGAGTTTACTTAATTAAAATATTTAAGGAATTTGTATACATATTATATTAATCTTAAAAATATGCAAAGAGTTATGATACTAATGTTATTAAACATGGCATACCTATTAAGCCTAGTATAAAACCTGTTAGGTAAAAAGCTAGAAGAATAAGCCCTTTATTGGAAGACACCATCAATAAGGAGTTTTATAATATGTTAGGAGTAGTGTCATCTTTACTATATGATATTCATATTTTTAAGCTAATTTATTTCATGTTAATAAGAAAAAGGTGATATCCATCATTGTGTAGCTTTTAGAGATTTAAATAAAATTAGTGTTAGAGACAATCTTCCTTTTCCTAATATAGATCAAATTTTGAATCAAGTTTCAAGGTTTGAAATGATGTCACTTATTGATGGATTTTTAATTATAATCAAATATCTGTAAATCTAGAAGATAGACACTAGACTATATTTACTACACAGAGGAAAATTTGCCTATAACATAATGCCCTTTGGTCTAATGAATATTGGTGCCACTTTTAAGAGAGATATGCATGTAGATTTTGATGACATGATTTACATCATCATTCAAGTCTAAATTGAAAATATTATTATGCATTCAAAAATTATAAATAAGCATATTGATCATTTACATGAAATTTTCACTAGGTGTTAAAAATATGGTATTTCTCTATTCCCAATATATCAAATTTAGGAGTTATTAAAGGAAACTTATTAGGTCATATTATTTAAAAAGATTTTAGTTGAACTTGAACACATAAAATATTGCAAGGATTACCCCCTCCTAAAGACCATTTTTGTCTTAGATTTTTTTTGGTTAAATTAATTTTGTGTGTAAGTTTATTTCTAATTTTCCTGATACATCTAATCCTTTATATATTTTGCTTAAGAAAATTAGAATTATTTACAAGATGCAAGTTTAGATTTAACATTTAATGAGAAAAAAATTCCATTTCAGGTGATCTTTTGCTTTTTAAACTTTATGAAAAAAAAATATTCACTATGTATGTCAATACAACCAAAAAATCCACGTGTGTTGTTATTACTGAACATGATTATGATCATGAAGAAAGGCCTATTAGATATATTAGTTAAGTTTTGAAAAACATTAAATTTAAGTATTTATTGATTGAAAAAATGTTATCACAATGATTTTTTATTTAAATACTATATTTTTTGATGGGAAACAAAGTTATTGTTCATTCCATCATAACTATTTTGTCTTATCTTTTGAAACAATATCTTTTGAAACAAACAACCAATCATTAGTAGATTAACATTTTTGAATTTCAAGAATTTAATCTTGAATTTAAAACATTAAACCCATTAATGGATATGAATTAACTAAAAAAAAAATTGAAAAGGTGAAGTACAATATAAATGTTTTAGTTCTTTTAGTATATGATGTCCTTCAAGTTAAATCTCATTTCCAAACTATGAATGTTGTTGATAATTTAAAGTAGTTTAAAATAGGACTTGAGATGCATGCTCAGGGTTATCTATTTTCATAGGATGATTTGTATCATGACCTAATTTATTAATTTTATAACTAGGACTATATTGATACATTAAATATATGATAAAGATGAACACGTAGGTTGCAATCTTTAAAATTTATCTTGTTAGAAAATTTTATGTTCTATAGAAAGAGATATGGTGTGCTTTTGCATTACTTAACTCATGAAAAAACACAAAATGTTGTTAAGAGTCACCATAATTATAATTATAGTGAAATTACATAGTAAAAATATTGAACTTAAAATGCCACATGCAAGATATTATTGGCCTACATTGTTTAAAAATGCCTATAAGTTAGTAAGGTCTTATATGTCATGTCAAATTTTCACCAGTAGAGATAGTATGCTAGTTATGCCTTCAAACCCTATTATACCTAAGAAAATTTCACTAAATAGAGAATTGAATTTATTTTAGACATTCAACCTCCATCTTTGACTAGCCATAGATACATTTATTACTAATTTTGATTACTTTAATAAATGGCCTAAAGTTGTATCATTAAGAAGTTATGTTACTTCTTAAACAATTTTAATTTTTGAATTTTTGAATTCAATATTTGTTGTTCCTTATGAGATAATATTTAATAATGGTCCTCAATTCATTTATAATGAATATTTATAATTACTAAGACATTATTAAATCATTTCAAGTCATTATTTTAAGTATTATCCTCAAGGGAATGGATAAGTTGGATCTAATAACAAATAATTTATTTCAATTATGAAAAATTTAGTTTGTGAAAACAAAATAAATTAACATGTCAAAATATTTTAAGCTTTATGGGATAATTTTACAATGATAAAATATACAACAAACTATTCTCCATTCATTTTAGCTTATGGATTTGAATCTAATTTTCCTATTGAACTAAAAATTACTTCAACTAGGATTGCCATTTAATATCTAAATGAAGATGCTATTAATGTAGAATAGAGACTTAATGATCTCTTATCTCTTGATGAAATTAAAGAGACAAATTTTACAAAATTAGAGAGAGATAAGGAAAAAAATAATTTTTTTTTGATAATAAAGTTTCCAAAAATACTTTTAAGGTAGGTGATTTAGTGTTGTGTTAGAACAAAGCTCATGGAGAACCATGTAAGCACCATAAATTTTATTCACTATGGCTTGGATATTATAAAATAGTTGTTCTTGGTAGCAATCCATTTCATATACATGATCATGATGGAAATTATTTGCATCATTCAGTCAATGATAATAATTTGAAGCTTTTTTAAATTAGTTGTTTTTTCTTTATTTTTTCACTTCTTTTATTTTTTTTTGCTTTATTGTTTTGCTCTCTTTTGGTTTTATTTAGCTATTTTCTATGTTTTTTGGTTTTTGTCTAGCTCTCTGGTTGAAAAAAAATGAGAAATTCATTATTATGAGAAGAAGGCAAAAAAATTATGTATAAGTATTGCTTATCAAAGTTTTAAATACTTTGTCAGTTTTAGATCAATTCTATATAGTTAAGTAAATACTAAATTACTACTGATATGAACATTAATTATTTTTATAATTAGTGTATTAGGTTGTTGTAATGATGTTCATCTAACATTAAATTCCCTATTTTAATCTTACTATATTTATGCCACACTTGTTGAATGATCCATGCCTTAAATGTGAAAATATTTATAAGGGGTTTGTGTATAGCTACTTAAGAAAAAATTGGGATGAATCATGATCCTAAGTCTCTAAAATTTATAATTCTGATCACAACCCAATTTCATATGTGAAACTAACTAGAAAGGTTGAAATTGTTATAGCTAATTTCAACACTCCTCATTTAAAACTTATAATTTTTCTAATTTTCACTTATGATGAACTATGCCATAAAATTTAAAAATTCTTAACATGGGTCAAATTGTTTGCATTCATTTAAAAGTTATTTCTTGTGCATATGATTTGATGTGACATAAATCTAGGTTGATTAATTTCAAACATTTGCAATGATTTAACCATTTTTATGTTTTTTTAATGAGGGTTAAAAGGTAAAAAAAATCCTACACACTGTAGACACCCTATTTTAGTTTTATCTGTGTATAAATTAGACTTTATATTAATTTTTACCAAACTATGTAGATTAAGCTTATAAATCACCAAAACACTTAAATTCATCTAATTATGGGATATAACTACCCAAAATCTTATCAAATATTCCTTATTTGGGGTATTACCCTATATACACTGATAACTTATCTTAGATTTAACCCTAGTAAAATTATGATCTACCAAATTGAAAGATTGACCATTTGATCTATTAATGTAAAACACTAAAATAATTCCTAAATGCCAAAAACCCTAAGTAGGATTCATTAAAAATCAAACTTCAATTATATTCTTGAGTAAAAATTCCAAGTTTAATTAGGTAATTACATTTTCTAAAAAAATATTTTTTCAATTAAGATATGGTCAAAGTCAAAGGAATTAATAATATCTTTTATAAATGTCTAAAATTAAAAGAGAACATGAGTCACACCTCATAAATATCTTTTATGAATTATCAAGCCTCATAAATATCTTCTATGAGTTGTTAATCCTATAATTAATTTGGTCTATCAAGGCCAAATTACTACCCTTATTATCAGAAACTTTCCCTAAAATGGTTAATTTCCCAATGTAGCTGGTCAAACTAGTCAATTATGGCCTAAAAATGCAAATATTTGTAAAAAATGTCAAAAAATGGGATAAAAAGGGTCAATAATTATTTCAAAGTAATTAAATTATTCCAAAAGAGATTTATTC
Source organism: Torreya grandis (assembly GCA_037957365.1). NCBI lineage: Eukaryota > Viridiplantae > Streptophyta > Pinopsida > Cupressales > Taxaceae > Torreya > Torreya grandis. The sequence continues at coordinate 1,984,784 of JARHVA010002858.1, forward strand.
ATGTTCAAAAGGGTGAAAATAGCCTAAGTCCTAAGTTTCAAGTCATAAAAAGGTCATTTAATGTGTTATAATGGACAAAAAGGCCACAAATTAGCTCCCACATACTAAATTTTCCAATTAAAAGCTCCAAAATATTAAAATATTCATGTTATCCACTAGATTATTCTTAATACATCCATTCCAAGTGGTGGGAAGCCTTAGTTCTCTTTTAAAAGGGTAAAAGAGCTTGTTTTCACCTATTTCACAAGCAATAGTACAAAATCCATATATAATTCATACATCAAAGGTAGGGGAAGTCATTTATATGGAATAAAAAATATTATTTAGGAGTTTTATGGCCATATAGGCCCAAAACTAGCTTCTTTTTTATTTCTTGCTTCTTGGCACATAAAGACCTGCTTGTAGGTTTTCTACTAGTAAAAATTGTTGGAGGAGGTTACATATCTAAAATTAGGGTTTAATAAATTATACCAAGAGGGATTACTGATGGTCTAAGTGGTTTCTCAATTGGATTCTCTAGGCTCATGAACCATCCAGTTGAAGTTAGGGAAAATTTTGCTACCTAACATCCAAAAAGGCAGTTATTTTTCTTTAATTTATCTTCACCTAGGTAGAGTTTATTAAAAATTAAAATTGTTACATAATATTTAGGAATTTATATACCATTAAATGGTATATTTTAGATTTTATTAATCCATTTCAAGGTCAAACAAAGGTCACAAACTCAACCATTCTAAATCTATAGTTAGCAAGATTGCAAAGAGAATTTGTAAGGTCCAACGTGAAGAAATTAGCATCAAATTGTCAAGAATTCATATTATGAGGGTTTTCATAAAATTTTAATGGTTTAAAACCATAATAATTAGATATTATTAAATTTTCATGGCAAAGAAAGCCTATCTCCATGCTTTTAGTGTCTCAAGCGAGCTAGTTTAGCATTTTTTAAAAAGAAACTTTGCAAAAACTAAGGTTTTTAGAGAAAATCATATTTCAATTTCACCTCCTTGGAATCATTATATGTCCTAAAAATTGTTTTTGTATGATGTTTAGGTTTTTATTTTTTCATACTTTCCTTCTCTTGGTCTTGTCATACTCTCTCTCCCTCCTTTTCCGCCTCCATGCCTTTCACCTCATTCCACTACCATAATCTACCTTTTCACTTCATTTTCACCCTTCTTTCATGTTTTATCTCATATTTAATCACCCATACTCATCTCCATCACCTTTTTCAACCATCAAGGAGGGCCAAAGTTGGTAAAGGGTACTACAAGCATAAAAGAGGATATGAGCCAATCAAGTAAGGCATCAAACACAGTCAAAAGAACATATACAATAGTACCTTATAGCCAAGAATTGATCATTAGGTTACAATTAATATTAATAACATGAAGGAAACTTCATTTAAATATAATTAAATCAAAGATAGATAATACAAGAGAATCATAAGATTGATAAATGACTATCAAAATCATGATCAAATAGGATAGGCCATCAAGCATATAGTATAGCCAATATAGAAGTACACATACCTAATATCTAGTCAAGACATAAGTATTAACAAATGATATGAACTTAAAAGTGGTAAAAATATATCATATGATCTATAAGCAATGAAATTACCTATTTAAATGATGAAAGAAATAAAATCATGTTTTTTGAGCTTTTCTTAATGCTAAACTTTGTTATTTCCATACACAGGCCATGTATACACAACCATGATTTGAGGGGAAATATGACATATTTAAAAGGTGTTTTAAATGGGTTTTGGCAAGGTTTTTATCATGTTTTATCATCTCAAATATATTTAAAAGGGTCTTGAGTCAAAAGGCTAGTAACCAAATTCACACAAGAAATATCCTAAAAGCCCTAAAAACTACCCTACAAGTGTGTGTCATTCTAAAGAAGGCTTTTTTAGAGTCTTAGGAATTTTCAAGCCCCAAAGATATTTATTTGTTCACTAATTGAGATTGGTAATAAATGAGGAGTGGAAGAGAAAAAGCATGGGAAGATTCAAGGGGGGCTAAATAAGAGATACTAAATGTAATCAAGTCATGGTATAGTCAGCCAACTCAAACTAACCCTAAGCCATGGGAATGCATTTTCAATCTATTATGAAGAGGACTTCAATATAGGGATTGTAAATAGAGTTAGTTTCATTTGTTAAGGTGATTTATCATGGATTTTAGGATATTGTTAGTTTAATAAGGTAATATGAGCTAGCCTAAATTAACACCTAGCTCTAATGTTAACTTACATGCAGCCATAAGTGACCCTCACACCTATACCTTGTGAGGAGGAAACTTGGTGGAGAGAAGGATGTTTCAAAGAGATACTAATTTTATGAAAATTCTAATCCCTAAGAGGTAAAATGTATACTAAATCATCAAAAGGGATAAATTTCACATCAAATATTTTATGCACCTAAAGTAGGCCCTAAAACCCACCTAAAGGCTTGTGTCTTGTAACAAGGCATAATTGGTAGTAAGGAGGACTTCTTGGGGTCCAAGGAAATAATTTTGATGAACAAAGACAATGATTAACTATATTATTTTCATGAAAAGAGGATAATAATGCATGAAGTAATAGCAAAAAAGAAGCCTTATGTAATCATCAATAAGTATACTAATAGTCAAAATTCTAACTTAGGTCATAGCCTAGGGTTATGGAAAGGGTTAAAGTCTGTAAGCCAAGGATTTAAGTTTTTCAAGGTTTGAAAATGAACAAGGTAGGTTTATTCAAAAACAAAACAATCTAATATGGAGACAAAAGGATCAATGATGACCTATAATCCTATAAAATCAACCTAAAACCACTATGAGGTGATCATGATAATCTACAAGTTACCTAATCAAGACCTATAGTTAGATCTATTACCTTCAAGTTATTCATTCCTAAATGAGTCTCAATTAGCCTTTTGAGGTTTAAGGAACAATCAATAGCATTTAGGATTGATCTCATGAAGTTTCATAGGAGGAAAAGAGCACCCAAATTTCAAGATAGGCCTAATGAAAGAAATGTCCATCTAAAACAAGCTTAGATAGTGACCTATAGTCATTAAAAGAAGATACATAGAGCTAGGACATTATTGAGAGGGTTTTTAAATGTTGCCTTTAAGGTAAGGGAGTTTTGAGTACAATTATCATCTTGTTTGATAGCTCAATCAAGGAATCTTGTTTTTTATTTCAAACCCCACATACCTTCCTAGAAGATCATGCTCTGTCTATATAGGGGCATTAAAGTGATAGAGGATAATTAGTTTGAAGAAGTTATGTTGCTTTTTAATTGATAGCCATGACTTTGAGTTTGGAAATATAGCATAAATTATAAGGAGAGTAGGACATTTTCAAAATTTTAAAAGCTAGGGTTTTTCAAAAATGACCTACATCCAACCCAGATATCATCCTATAGTCACTCCCTCAAGAGCTTCAAGTCAAGAGGTATGGATTGTAGATAAGGTTTATGTGTCAAGGGTTTTTAAACTTTCATAAGGGTTTGGTGTTTGAGGAGATATCATGACTATGGAATGAAGAATAGTGAGGGCTTAAATAACTAGAAAGTATCCTATAAATATCTCCAAAGGGACACTATAGTAGTCATGACATCACTATCACCTATAGTCACAGTCTGTAATGAACCGCTACACCAAAACCTCAAGGCGTTAGTGAAGTCCACCCACCAGGACCATAACATCCCACCATGCTTCCAAAGCCCAGACTCTGGGCTGGCTTTGTGCATGTACCACTAGGAACCCCAGCGTACGAGCCTCAGCTGAACACTGCCATACCGACGTAACCACCCGCTATATGACTTGAACCCAGGTGGAGGCTCTAATACCACATGTAATGAACCGCTACACCAAAACCTCAAGGCATTAGTGAAGTCCACCCACCAAGACCATAACACAGTCAGGCTTAGATAAAGAGTGTTTATTTAGAAGAGGGTTATGGTGAAATCCTTTAGTGAATAGGGAGTCATGGAAGCAAGGAAATGACCTAGATAAGGACAAAGATTAAAATGAAAGCCATAGGGTTTCTAGCACCAAATCAAGCATCATGCTACAATCAACCATCAAGTGAAGCATACAGTGGAGGTAGTTTATTTTGGTGAGGTTCCAATAAAGGTCATTATTGTATGGGTCTAAAACCTTTCATTGAATAGTGTTCTCATCTCTTTACAAACATTATCATACCAAGGTAGCATACAACCAACTATGAAAACACACCTATAGTTATGGGAAGTAATGATACCTAAGCTCTCAAATGGTCAGTTGGTTGATACAAGTCTCAAGAATCATCACCAAGTAGTCACATTGAAGTTTTGGTCCTTAGAATCATCAAGGTTACTTGATGATGATTTGATTATAGGTGAATACTATCATAAGGAAAAAGGGATGACCTACAACCTTAGCTTGTAGGTTTTCTTTTGACCAAGCCATGAATAAGGTTTATAGGGTTAGGCCATGAAGAGTGGAATATTATCAAATGCTTATACATTTCAGTAAGTGTTTCAGGTGGAGGTGATATCTTCAAAGCATTTCTCAAGGTCACAATGACATCAATGAATATGAATCAAGGGTGACAATACAAGTTCATTGTATGGAATTTTAATAGTATAGGGACTTAAAAGGTTGGTTTTAGGTCAAATTTCATTGAAGGAGATATGTAAAAGCTCTCATTTTATATAAATTATATTGAAACACCTTTTAAAGATGGATTACCACTAAACATGCTCAGGCCTAATCAATACCTATCTGCAACAACAAACTACACAGTCATCTTAGGGCTTAAATGCTTTATTTTAAGGCCTTGATGTGTCAAAAAATAGTGGTAGAGGAGTTTTCCAAGATATTGAAAGGAAAATTATGATAAATTAAGATTTTTTTGACCTTAAAACGTCTAAAATCCATGAAAATCACCTTAAAACATGAAAACTTAGTAAAAAATGTAGACAATCCATGTACAGAGGTCATTTTTGGGAAAAAATTGAAGATTTTGGGAGCTACAAGTGGAATCAGGACTTGAAATTTTGTACACAGGGTAATCCTGATTTGGGGAATATATTTAAAAAGTGTCATGGCCATTGGAAAATTAGACATACTATTTTGTCTCAGACCTTAGCTTATTCATTTGAAGTCACCATTGGAGCATGCTTCATCCTAGAGTGCCTCAGAAGCTTTTAAAGCCACTTAAAAGATTTAAAGACATGGGATGATGTTTTTTAAATCATAATAATACCTATATATAGTGTAAAAACTAAAATTTTTATGCAAACTATGCTCACATAATGTTTTATAGGTAAATAGGCACTTATGCCAAAAAGGCATTTTTTGACTTTTCATGGAAAAATGACTATCAGAGTGTTTTAATAGAATTTTACAGGTCTCATAATGATTTTTTCAAAATTTTTGAAGCTTGGAAGGAACTATTTTCATTTTAGTGAAGTTTTTTCACTTAAGCCATGTACCTGTTTAGATGCTCATTTTGTTCACCACATGTGGAGTTTGGCCAAAAATTCTTAGTATGTTTTTAAGAACCATATGTACTTAGAAGTAATGAACAATTGAAATCAATTGAGGGGTTGTGATTTATGAACAATTGATAAGAGTGTAGGCAGCCCATAATGTAATCAATTCCACATAGGTAAATTTCATTTATATGGTAACTTTTCATATATTTTTCATTGGAGCCCAATATTTTTATGGATGTTATGGGGATAAATGTGATATAAATAAGTGGAATTAGTTTATGATTTGGAGGTTTGTACCTCAAGAATCATTAGTTTAATTATTTGGCTTCAGAACCTTCCTAAGCACCTTACAAACTAATTTTGAGAAAGTTGATTTTATTTCCACCAAATTGTCATGAATCAACCCAAATAATTTTTAAAACACAAACTAAACTCTGAGAGGAATCCATAAATGTCATTTTAATTCATGGAACTATAAAGATGAAGGCTGAAATCATGCTTTTTGTTGAACAAAGCATGTAAAGTGAAGTACAAGGTAATTCAGAGGAATCTAATCATTGGATATCAAAGCCTATAAATTTTTATGTTTCCTAAAATATTTATTTTGTCATAAATAATCCTATAAATATACCTATGATCTCAAGTAAAATGGCCAGTCTACTGGAAAATGGTAAAAAATAAGCCTAGTCAACCTTGTTGACTAAATGGTGAAGGTTTTCTCATAAAAATCACATATTTTGGTGATGAATAATTGTTTTTAAAGTGTATTTTGTTGTTTTTTGAGGTTTCATGACTTATTTTTATAAGTTTCATGGTGTCCAAGTGCTCAAATTAACCTTTAGGCCTAACTACTTTAGTGGGCCTACTTGTTCTAAAGGTCAAGTTAAAGTTTGGCATTAGAACAAGCTAACAAAGAGTTTAATTTTGAGTTGCATGCCACTTTTATATTTTTTTAAGAATATAATTATGAATATTTAATCCTTCAAGGTCATTTTCATGAAAAAAAAGGCTATTTGGAGTTTGATTGGTCTTATACTTTGGTTGACTAGTTCTAAGTCATGTTTTTCTCCTAGTCATCTCAGGCATTCAATGTTCCAACTCAGCTTTAAGTTCAAATAAATTTATATTAATTTTAATATATGTGGCATATAATTTCATTAAAGTAATTTTTACTTCTCAAATGGGCCCACCATCCTTTCTATGCCAAAGTTTGAAATAAAACATGCATTTTTTTCAGAGATAAAGCTTTTTTATGAATTGTTTAATCTTTGTAAAAGGATTTGTTTGAGTTGAGTCAAAAAATACCACCCATTACCCTTATTAAACTCCACTTTTGGATTTTATTAGGTTTAGATACATATATATTGGATTAGTCAAGCCATTTTTTCATTATTCCAGGAGTAGAGGAAGAAATTATAATTTGGACCATACATCAATAAAGAATATTTTGTTTTGAATATGAGTTTTTGATTAAAAAAATAGAGTGTAATTGATTGTGTATCAGCATATAACTGAGATTATATCTCCTTCTTGAAGGTCCCTTCCTCATCTATTGCTTTTTATTTCACCTTCTATAGGTCATTTGAAGAGGTAAAACAAATTTTGTAATCCAATAAACTTTCAACCCTTCATCTAAAATATTTATGATTAAGGGTATAATAGGAATTTTACTGGTTTATATGCGTACATTGATTTCAAAAGCTTCTATAGAATATAAAAAATTTAGATGCATCACCTTTTAATCAAGATTTCCCTTCAATTTTCCTTCCCCTTTTCATCTGAGAAATCATAGTAGTCAGACTTAATAGATAAATATTAAGGGAATTAGCCATCTATGGATGTTATTCTCATAATAGAGTCACCCACACTCTAATAATTTCCCATTGTATCAATTGGAGATAAGGTGTGCTTGCACATCTTCAAGCAGGGTGCACTCTAGAGTGATAACAGTTTTTGGCATGCTTGGTGGGATAACTTATTCACACTTTTGAATTATTATTTGTTTATCTAAATATATTATTCATTTGCAAATTTTTATTTTTAGATCTGCATAATTTTCATGCCACCAAGATTTTTCACAAGATCATCTGCAAAAGGGAAAGAAACAAATTTCTTGGAGCTATCTTTCCAATCAACAAGAAAGAAGAAAGCCTCTTAGTCAAATCCAAATCCTACACCTTCTGTTAACCTTGCTATTATAAAAAATCATCCTATTCAAGCCAATATTATTCACCCAAATATTTTTTTAAATCTTATTCCTTATATGGCTATTCCCAAAAGATAATATTTTATTGCATTTAATGGTGGTAGTCCTCTAAATCTCAATCAATGTGATAATATTCTAGCTTCTAATCTGAAGGCTTTTCCTTATTTTATAGGGGAAAATATAACAAATTATATAGAGTATATTTTATATATTTATAATATTTGTTTAGTACATCATGTGACATAGGAAAATGTAGAAATGAGGTTGTTGGCAACTTCTTTCAAAGGAAAGGCACTTCAGTGGTATACAGGTTTGACTCCTACATCAATCAACAACTAAGATGGATTCAGATAAATTATGTGCAAACATTTTGAAGACAAAATTGATCATCTATCACTTGTGGAGTATATTACAACAATTAATATATTAAATCATGAATATATGGTGGATTTCAACTATAGATTCTAGAAGACTTGGGATAGAAGTCTTGTAGTGATCAAGCCTACACCTAACTATGATTTTTTGTATTATTTGAAGGCTCTTAATTCAGATGTGGCTATCATGATCCAATATATGGGAGGTAATAATTTACTTGAATATTTTAAAGTATAAATAAAGTCTGAAAATTACCTTATATAAGCAAGCAAGTTATCTCTAAGGCCACCAATGCCTCTTTTTCTAGAGATCCATCATCCTGCTCTAACTATTACTCCAATTCTAGCGTCATCTAAGTTACATCAAATAAAAGGTAATCAAAATAATAAATTGGGGAAGATAGAGAGCATTTTAAAATCTTAAACTAACAAGTTGGTTGTAATGAAGAGGTAACAAGCTCCACAATATAGGCCATATTAGAATACTAATTAGAATTATCAACCCAATAGGCTATCCTATCAATCCAATCAACAAGGTCAAGGGAAAAATTATTAATCAAGTAAATATAATCCTAATGATCCAAAAAATTCAAGAGATATAATTCCAAATCAAAGAAATTATGCTTAAGAAGGACAATGGAATAATCAATGGAATCAAGCAAACAACATGGCAATGGCTCCAACTAGTGAGAGCTCTCATCAATCTTTCATGCAACAAAGTTTAGTTCTTCTTTCATTTGAAAACCAACCACCTTCTCAGAATAAGGAAGATTTTATTTCTCATGGAAACATTCCTTCATTCATTAAATTGGAAGTGCCAAATTGATAAGGAGAAGGTAGTGGTAAGGCACTTACTAAAACTACATTTGTCAACTTTCAGGAAGGTGAGAGTTCTTTTGACCACTTGGCTGCGAATCAAAATCAATATTTACCTAATATTGATAATTTAGTTGCAGCCCATACTATATACAAGAAAATAGCAATTGGATAAGGTTCAAGTCTTGAAAGGGCAGCCCCTTCTTCTTCTTCTTCTCAGACACAATAAAATACAACACATGAGATACCTCAGAAAAGTTCAAATCAGCAAGATCAAGATCCAAAAGATAAGAATGTGAAAGGTCCTTATATTCCTCAATTCACACAACATTTGGGAGCTCTTTCTACTCTTAAATTACAATAAAAGGTAACTACTTCTCCACTTAGTATCATGGATCATATGAAGACTTCAATATCAATTTTAATGTGGAATACTCTACTAATCCTAGGACAAAAGGAGTACTTGCAAGAAGAACTTTCAAAGCTCAATATCTCTAAGAAACCACCTAAAAAAGAAAGATTAAGTAATGTCCTAACTAATTCCAATCTATTTGTTTAATCTCAACCTCTTAAGGTGACTAAACCTCCTCCATTTTACCTTTTGATTATCATTAGAGATTGTGTAGTTCATAATTATATGATTGATAGTGGGGCTAGTACTTTTGTCATGCCCAAATCAATAGCTAATAAGTTGGGATTGTAGTATGAAACCCATGATAAGGGTGTTTTGAAATTAAATGGGTCTCCTACCAAGACTGTAGGTGTGTTGAAATATCTAAAAATCATACTTGTTGCTTGTCTAAATTTCACCATTTTACAAGATGTCATTGTTATTGATCTACCTCCATGTTTTGCACTATGCCTATCCAGAGATTTCAATGCCAAAATAGGATGTTACCTTTCTTCACATTGATCATACATGGTTTTTAGAACTAGGTATGGAACCAAATTTACTATTATATTTGAGCCTATTTCTATATTTCACCTTGAACCATATATGCCAAATATGTCAAATGTGAATTAAAGTATTTCAGAAGATGATAACACCATTGAGCAAGAGACTTCTAAGCCTCTTTGAAGGCATTATATTATTCTCCTAGATGAATGATCTAATGATAATCATGGACATGACCCCTAAAAAAGTATTGAATATGCTAGTTTTGGAGTGTATTGTATGCATGAAGAGGGTGATTTATTATCTAGTCTCATTAGCTCAGTGAAAGATCAAGGAGTTTGGAATCTATTCTTTAATGGATCTAGAACAAAGAATGGAAGTGGGGATAGTGTAATGTTGATTTCACCACAAAATAAAAGTTATTATTCTTCTATTATATTTTAGTTTATTTGTACTTCTAATATTGCAGAGTATGAAGCTCTTATTTATGGTCTTCAGTAGGCTAAAAAGAGGGATATTAAGCTCTTACAGGTGACATGTGATAGTGAGTTGGTAGTCCATAAAGTTAGAGGTTTAAGTGAAGCTAATAATAATTTTTATAAGGCCTATAAACATAGAGTTTGTGATATTATATAATATTTCCTTGCATTTGAAATTTGCTCTATTCCTAGAGTAGAAAATTAGCATGCTGATAGACTTGTTGCCATAGGAGCACAATATGATATTCTAGATCAGAATAAGGAAAATAAAAATCAAACCCAAATCAAGGTTGTATGTAGGAATTTATTCCCAAATAATGATGTAATTTGGCAATTTTTTGACTCTGATAAACAAATAACATATTTTCTATAGAATGAGGCAGAATTTTGCCAAAGAAATCATGATAAATTCCAAGATCAATATGAAAATCAGATTGTGAAATTGAAATCAAATAGTATGCCTAAAGTTTTGGTGAATTTATAAATAATATATAGTGAATATGATTAGCTAAGGAAATACAAAGTGAGTATTTCTTCCAAGAAAGAGAATTATGAGCCAATTAACATAGCTGAAGGTAAGCAACTCAAGTTGGGTAAAGTGAATATTGATTCTAATAAAGTAGCTTTCATTTCATTATGTCAAGAATTCATGGATATATTTTCTTAGGAATACCATGATTTGAAAGGTTTTGACCCTAGATTAACACAACATACTATTGAACTAGAATAGGATGTAAAAGTGGTATGACAAAAGCAAAGGCCTATCAACCCCAAGGTTGAGATTCTCATGAGGAAGGAACTTACAAATCTAATTGAATTAGGTATTATTTTTCCTATTAAGCATTCAAAATGGGTAGAAAATATTTTATTGATAATAAATAAGAATGGAGAGATAAGACTTTGTGTAGATTTTAGAGATTTGAATAGAGTATCTTTGAAAGACCACTATCCACCTCCTTCCATGGATCAAAATTTACAAAGAGTATCAGGTTCACAAAGGTTTTATTTATTGGATGGGTACTAAAGATACAACCAAATAATGGTGAAATAGTAATATTAGTATAAAATAGCTTTCACCACCAAATGGGGTACTTTTGCTTACAAGAAGATGCCTTTTGGACTCTCCAAAGCTAGAGCTACCTTCCAAAGGGAAATGGATGTTGATTTTCATGTTTTATTGAGTGAAATGGTTTTAGTCTCCTTGATGACATTAAATTATTTTCAAAGGATCCTAATGATCATCTAACACATTTGAGAATTTTTTTTGATAGATGTAGGCAATTTGGAGTTTCATTAAATCCAAAGAAATGCATTTTTCAGTGCATGAGGGGAGACTTATTGGAGATGTGGTGTCTAAAGATGGTATTTCCATTGATAAATAGATAAAAGAGGAAATCCTTTCTCTATAATTTCCTAAACATAAGAAAGGATTGTAGAGCTTCTTGGGTAAGATAAACTTTATCAAAAGATTCATTCTTGGTTTTGCAAAACTATTAAAACCACTTACTAAAATGCTAAAGAAACACTAAGAATTCACTTGGAGTAAAGAAGGTAAAAGATGTTTTGAAGCTATCAAATAAGAAATAAACCAAGCTCTTACTTTTATAAATCTAGATTTTAGTTATGATTTCTTCTTGTATGCTTTCTCTACTTCCAGTACTACTTCAAACATGCTTATGCAACAGAATGATGAAGGTTTGGAACAACCCATTGCTTTATTTAGTCAATATTTATAAGGTTATGAATAAATGAATTTATTTTTATAAAAAAATGTACTTTATGTTATAAAATGTCTAAATAAATGTATACATTTGGTTTCAAATAATAAGATTATACTAATGGTTGTTCATCCAAGTGTGAAGGATTTCATTCTCAATAGAGATTTGAGCGAAAAGAGAGCTGGATGGGTCAATAAATACATGGAATATGACATTGAATTAAAATTTATAAATATGGTCCAAGGAAAAGGATTATGTGAACATATTATATAAGATGTAAAAGAAGAAAAAGAAATAATTTTGGCAATTCAGGGCACTCAGCTTAAAGCTAAAAATACACTTCCTATAAGTTAGACACAAAACATTGTTAGATTCCTTAAAACTAGAGAGTGTTCAAAGGGTTTGAATGCATCAAAAAGAAGATACTTTAGGATGAAATCAATACCATACATTCTAATTGATGGGTTTCTCTTCAAAAAATATATTGGAGGTATACTTTTAATGTGTGTAGAAATTAGTCAATTTGACAAGATTTTTGAGCAATTTCATGATAGTCCTTCTAGAGGTTATTTTTGGCCTAATTTATTCATAGATAAACTTGGATGGGTTAGTAAATGTATAAAGTGTGAAATTTTTGTAGGAAATAAGAGACTAGATACTATGCCATTAAAGCCAATTCAGATTTAACAACCTTTTATGTAATGGGGTTTAGACTTCATTGGCATGATTCATTCTCCATCTAGTGGTGATCATAAGTGGGTTTTGATAGCTATAGACTATTTCACCAGGTGAGTGGAAGTAGTGGCAAATGAGAAATCTATGATTGAATTCTATGAGAGCCTATTCACTAGTTTTGGAGCACCTTCTACTATCATATCAGATAATGCTTTGGCATTCAATAGTAAAAAGGTATGTGAATGGGCTCTTGAACATGGTATTTATTTTACATCTTCATCCAATTACTATACATAGGGTAATGGACTAGCTGAGTCCACTAACAAGAAATTGATTTAGATCATTAAAAAATAATGGAAGATAATTAGAGATCTTGGCATACTACGTTGAAGACTACTTTATGGGCTGATAGAATCACACCTAAGAAGGCCATTGGTCATTCACCATATCTCCTAGTTTATGGAAGAGAATCAAGGCTACCTATCTTATTAGAACTTCTATCTTTGGAGCTTGTACACCAGCTAAAGATTTAATAAAGTGATACAATAGAGGTAAGAATGAATGAACTGAGAGAACTAGAGGAGATAAGATATGATGTTACACATACCATGTGGTCAAATCAGTATCAATTCAAGAAGACATTTGATAATAGAGATTCATCAAAAAAAATTAGAAAGAATATATAGTACTCAAATGGGATAACGAATGTGTAAATATAGGTAAGCATTCCAAATTTGATAGCCTTTGGAGTGGACCTTATATTATCATTGATTTTAATAAGAACAATGTTTTTTAATTATCTAGATTGAGTGGAGAACTTCCCATTCCTATGAATGGGATGTTTCTAAAATACTATTATTAGGAGAGTCACTCCTTTGTACATAGTCATAGTTTCATTCCTTTAAGTGATTTTCCACACATGCTTTCAATATTGCTGTTTCCATTTCATGTTCTTGTTATCTTTTCCTCTAAGTGCATATGTTCACATGTCTGTTGTTGTTGTTGTGTCAATCTCTCTTATTAAGTATTGGTCTATAGCTTTCCTAGTTTTAGAGTTTGTTTTGGTCTATCCTTGCTAGAGTTTTGAGTTATTTGACCAACATGCTAGTTAACCCCTGAAAGTCACCAAAATTGTTAGTAATTTGGCCTATCAAGGCCAAATTACTACCCCTATTATCTAAAACTTTCCCTAAAATGGTCAATTTCCCAATGTAGCTGGTCAAATCAATTAATTATGGCCTAAGAATAAAAATATTGGTCAAAAATATCTAAAAATGGGATAAAAATGGTCAATAATTATTTAAAATTAATTAAATTATTCCAAAATATCTTTATTCATGTTCAAAAGGGTGAAAATAGCCTAAGTTCTAAGTTTCAAGTCATAAAAGGTCATTTGATATGTTCTAATAGCTAAAAAGGCCCCAAAATAGCTCTCACATTATAAATTTTCTAATTAAAAGGTCAAAAATATGAAAATATGCATGATAAACACGAAATTCTTCTCAATACTTCCATTCCAAGTAGTGGGAAGCTTTAGTTCTCTTTTAAAAGGGGAAAAAAGCTTGTTTTCACCTATTTCACAAGCAATAGTATGAAATATGTATAGAATCCATACATACAAGGTAGGGAAAGTAATTTAAAAGGAAATACAAACCTTATACAAGAGTTTCATTTCCATACAGGCCCCAAAGCATCTTCTTTTTGATTTTTTGCTTCTTGGCATAGAGAGACCTACCTGTAAGTTTTCTACTGATACAGATTGCTGGAGGAGGGTAAAGCTATAAAATTTGGAATGAATAAAGTAGAATAATATGGATTATTTATGGTTTAATTTTTATTTCAATTATATTATCCAAGTTCATGAACCATCTAGTTTAAGTTAAGGTAGGTTATGTTGCCTAGCATCGAGAAAGGCAATTATTTTTATTCAATTTCTCTTCACCTAGGTAGAGTTTCTTAAAAATTCAACTTTTTATAGAATATTTAGGACTTTATATAACATTCCATGATATATTTCAGGTTTTATTCATCCATTTCAAGGTTAAATAGAGGTTGGAAACTCAGCCAGTCCAAATCTGTAGTTGGCAAGCTTGCAAAAAGAATTTGTACGGTTGAAGGAGAAGAAATTAGCTTCAAATTGTCAAGAATTCATATTTGGAGGGTTTTCATCAATTTTTAATTGTTTCCAATCATAATCATCAGATATTATTAAATTTTCATGGCTAAATAAGCCTATATCCATGTTTTCTAGTGTCTCAAGTGAGCTAGTTTAACATTTTTTTAAGGAAACTTTTCAAAATTTAATGTTTTTGGAGAAAACCATGTTTCAATTTCACCTCCTTTCACTCATTATATGGCCTAAAAAAATTTATCATATGATTTTTAGGTTTTTATTTTTTTATACTTTCTTTCTCTTAGTCTTTCCATACTCTCTCTCCCTCCTTTCACACCTCCATCCCTTTCACCTCATTCCACTACCATAATCTATCTTTTCACTATGTTTTCACTTCATTTTCACCATCCTTTCATGTTTTCCCTCATATTTCATCACCCATACCCATCTATATCATCTTGTTCCACCATAAATGAGGGTCAAAGTTGGTAAAGGGTACTACAAGCATAAAAGAGGATATGAACCAATAAAGTAAGGCATCAAGCATAGTCAAAAGAGCATATACAATAGTAACCTATAGCCAAGAATTGATCATTAGGCTGTAATGAATATTAAGAACATGAAGGAAACTTACTTAAAATATAAGTAAATCAAAGATAACTAATATAAGAGAATCAAAAATATTGATAAAGGACTATCAAAATCATGATCAAATAGGATAGGCCACCTACCATTATAGTATAGCCAATATAGAAGCCCACAGACCTAATATCCAGTCAAGATATCAGTATTAACAAAGGATATGAACTTCAAAGGGGTAACAATGTTTCATATGGCCTATAGGAAATGACCTTACTTATTTTAATAATGGAAGAAACAAAATCATTTTTTTTTAGCTTTTCTTAAGGATAAACTTGGTCATTTATATACATAGGCCATGTATACACAACCATGATTTGAGGGGAGATATGATGGTTTTCAAAGGTGTTTGAAATTGGTTTTGGCAAGGTTTTGATCATGTATAGTCATATAAAATAGATTTAAAAGAGTCTTGAGTGAAAAGTCTAGTAACCAAACTTACACAAGAAATATCTTAAAACCCCTAAAAATTACCCTATAGGCATGTGTCATTCCAAAGAAGGCATTTTTGGAGTCTTAGGACTTTTCAATCCTCAAAGATATTTATTTTTTCACCAATTGAGATTAGAAATAAATGAGTGCAAGAGGAAAATCATGAGAAGATTAAAGGGGGGATTAATAAGAGATACTAAATGTAATAAAGTCATGCTATAGTCAGCCAACTCAAACTAATCCTACAGCCATGGGAATACATTTTCAATCTATTATGAAGATGACTTCAATACAGGGATTGTAAATAAGGTTAGTTTGGTTTGGTAAGGGTATTTATCATGGTTTCTAGGATATTTTAATTTTAACAAGGAAATATGAGCTAGCCTAAATTAGCACCTATCCCTAATGTTAACTTACAAGTAGTCATAAGTGACCCTTAGGCCTATACCTTGTGAGGAGGCAACTTAGTGGAGAGGAGGATGTTTAAAAGAGATACTAATTTTATGCAAAGTCTAATCCCAAAGATTTAAAAGGTATAATAAATCATCAAAAGGGATAAATGTCAAATCAAATACTTTATGCACCTATATCAGGCCCTAAAACCCACCTATAAGCTTGTGTCTTATAGCAAGGCATAATTGGTAATAAGGAGGACTTCTTAGGGCCCAAAGAAATCAGTTTAATGAATGAAGACAATTATTGACTATATTATTTTCATGAAAAGAGGATAATAAGGAATTAATGAATAACAATAATGAAGCCTTATGTAATCATTAATAAGTGTACTTACAGTCAAAATTCTAACTTAGGTCATAACCTAGGGTTATGAAAATGGGTAAAGTCTGTAAGCCAAGGATTTAAGTTTCACAAGGTTTTAAAATGAACAAGGAAAGTTTATTCAAATACAAAACATTCAAATATGGAGACAAAGGGATCAATGATAACCTATAATCCTATAACATCAACCTACAGCCACTATGAGGTGATCATGATGACCTATAAGTTACCTAATCAAGACCTACATTCAGATCTATTACCTTTGACTTCCTCATTCTCAAATGAGTCTCAATTAGCCTTTTGAGGTTCAAGGAATAATTAATAGAATTTGGGATTTATCTCATGAAGTTTCAAAGGAGGAAAAGAGAACCCAAATTTTAAGATAGGCCTAAAGAAAGAAATGCCCATCTACAATAGGCTTAGATAGTGACCTATAGTCATTACAAGAAGATACATAAAGATAAGACATTCTTCAAAGGGTTTTGAAAATTTTCCTTGAAGTTAAAGGAGTTTTGACTATAATGGTCATCTTGTTTGATAGCTCAGCCAAGGAATCTTGTTTCTTCTTTCAAACTCCACAGACCTTCCTAGAAGATCATGCTTTGTCCGTACAGGGGCATTGAAGTTACAGAAGACAATTAGTTTGAAGAAGTTATGTTGATTATCAAGTGATATCCATGACTTTGAGTTTGGAATTCTAGCATAAAGTGTAAGGAGAATAGGAAATTTTCAATCTTTAAAATCTAGGGTTTTTCCAAAATGACCTATATCCAACTTAGATATCATCCTATAGTCACTCCTTTAAGAGCTTCAGGTCAAGACTTTGGACTATAAATAGGGTTTGTGTGCCAAGGTATTTTAAAATTTCATAAGGGTTTTGTGTTCTAGGAGCTATCATGACTATGGAATAAAGAATAATGATGGCTTAAAGAACCAAAAAGTATCCTATAACTATTTCCAAGGGGACACTATAGTAGTCATGACATCACTATCACCTACAGTCATAGTCCAACTTAGATAAAGAGTGTTTATTCAAAAGATGGTTATGGTGAAATAATTTAGTGAATAGGAAATAATGGAAGAAAATAAATGACCTGGATGAGGTCAAAGATCACAATGAAAGCCACAAGGTTTCTAGCACCAAATCAAGAATCATGCTACAGTCAACCATCAAGTGAAGCATATAATGGAGGTGGGTTTATTTTGGTGAGGTTCTAGGAAAGGTCATTTTTGTATTGGTCTAAAACCTTTCATTGAATATTTTTCTCATATATTTACAAACATGCTCATACTAAGATGACATACAACCAATTGTGAAAACACACCTATAGTCAGGGGAAGTAGTGATACCTAAGATCTCAAATGGTCATTGGTTAATACAATTCTTAGGAATAATCACCAAGGAGTCACATTGAATTTTTTGGTCCTTAGGAACATCAAGGTTAGTTTATGATGGTTTGATTATAGGTGGCTACTATCATAAGGAAAAGGGGATGACCTACAACCTTAGCCTGTAGGTTTTCTTTTGACCAAGCCAAGAATAAGGTCTATAAGGTTAGGCCATGAAGAGTGGATTATTCTCAAATGCCTAGAAATTTAAAGAAGTGTTTCAGGTGGAGGTGATATATTCAAATCATTTCTCAAGGTCGCAATGACATCAATGAATATGAATCAAATGTGATAGTACAAGTTTATTGTACGGACTTTTAACAATATGTGGACTTAAAAACTTGGTTTTAGGTCAAATTGCATTGAAGGAGATATGTAGAATCTCTAATTTGATATAAATTTTATTCAAATGCCTTTTTATGATGTATTAACACTAAACATTCTCAAGACTAATCAATATCTATCTTCAACAACAAACTACATAGTCATCTTAGGGCCTAAATGCTTTGTTTGAAGGCCTTGATGTGTCAAAAAATAGTGGTAGAGGAGTTTTCCAATATTTTGAAAGGAATATTATTATAAATTAATATTTTTTTGACATTTAAACCTCTAAAATCCACGAAAATCACCTTCAAACATGAAAACTCAGTCAAAAATGTAGACAATCCATGTACAGAGGTCATTTTTGGGAAAAAAATTAAAGATTTTGGGAGCTACAAGTGGAATCAGGGCTTGAAATTTTGTAAAAATGGTATTAATGAGTTGGGTAATATTTTTAAAAAGTTTTATGTCCATTTTAAAAATGTAATTATTCACTATTTTTTCTCATACCTTAGCCTATTCGTTTGAAGTCACCATTGGAGCATGCTTCATCCTGGAGTACCTCAGAAGCTTTTAAAGCCAAGTAAAAGATTTAAAGTCATGGGATGATGTTTTCACATCGTAATAAGACCTATATAGATTATAAAAACTCCAAATTTTATGCAAACTATGCTCACACAGTGTTTTGCAAGCAAATAGGCACTTAGGCCAAAAAGCCATTTTTTGACTTTTGATCAAAAAATGACTATCAGAGTGTTTTGATATCATTTTATAGGTCCCATAATTATTTTTTTAGGTTTTTTGAATCTTATAAGGAACTATTTTCATTTTATTTAAGGTTTTCACTTTTTACAGTTCTAGGCACCCTTTAAAGCCACCTATTCAGATGCTCATTTTGTTCACCACATGTGGTGTTTGGATAAATGATATTAGTTTTTTTAAGAACACTATGTAATTATAATTAATGAAAAATTTATATCATTTTAGGGGTTATGATATATGAACAATCGCTAAGAGCGTAAGCAACCCAAAATGCAATCAATTCCCCACAGGCAAATTTCATTTACATGGTAACTTTTCATATCTTTTGCATGGAATCCCCATATTTTCAAGGATGTCAGGTGGGTAAATTTAATATACATAAATTTAATTGGCTAGTTATTTGGATGTATGTACCTCATGAATCATCAATTTGAAGATTCAACTTCAGAACTTTCCTAAGCACCTTAAAAACTAGTTTTGAGGAAAGTCAATTTTGTTGCCAAAAAATCATCATGAATCAACCAAAAAAATTTCAAACATCAATTAAACTCTGATAATATTCTATAAATTTCATTTTAATTCATGTATCTATACAGATGAAGGCTAAAATCAAGTTTTTTGTGTAAAAAAGCATGTAAAATGAATTACAAGGCACTTCAAAGGAATATAATCATTGGAGATAAAATCATATAAATTTTTATTCATCTTAACATATTTATTTGGTCATAAATAATCCCATAAGTCTCCCTATAATCTCAATAAAAATGGCCAATCTGCTAGAAAATGGCATAAAATAGGCCTAGTCAACCTTGTTGACTAAATGGCAAAGGTTTTCTCATAAAAATAAGATTTTTGGTGATGAAGAATTATTTTATAGGTATATTTTGTTTTTTTTTTCAGGTTTCATGGCTTCTTTTTTTAGGGTTCATGGTGTCCAAGTGCTCAAATTAACCTTTGGGCCTAACTAGTCTAGTTGGCCTAATTGTTCTAAAGGTCAAGTTAAAGTTTGGTATTGGAACAAGCTAACAAGGAGTTCAATTTGGATTTCCATGACAATTTTATACTATTTAAAGAATATAATTATGAATATTTAATCCTTCAGGGTATTTTACATTTAAAAGAAGGTTATTTGGAGTTTGATTGGTCTTACACTTTGTTTGACTAGTTCTAAGTCATGCTTTTTTCCTAGTCATCTCATGCATTCAATGTTCCAACTCACCTTAAAGTTCAAATAAATTTATATTCCTTTGAATATATTTGGCATAGCATTCCATGCAAGGAAATTTTGACTTCTCAAATGGGCCCACCATCCCTTCTACGTCAAAGTTTGAAACAAAGCATGCATTTTTTGTGGAGATAAAGTTTTTTTATGAGTTGTTTAATCTTTGTAAAAGGAGTTGTCTTGAGTTGAGTCAACCAAGGTCATCCGTTACCCATTTTCAATTCCACTTGTGGCTTGGATTAGGTTTAGAGACATATATATTGGCTTAGTCAAGCCATTTTTTCATTATTCTAGGAGTAGAAGAATAAATTGTAATCTGGACCATACGTCAATAAAGAATATTTTGTTTTACATATGAGTTTTTGATATAAAATAGAGTGTAATTAATTGTTTATCAGTATATAAGTGATATTATATCTCATTTTGGTAGGTCCCTTCCTCACTTATTTCTTTCTATCTCACCTTCTACAGGTCATTTGAAGAGGTAAAAGAAATTTTGTAATCCAAAATCCTTTCAACCCTTCATCTAAAATATTTATGCTTAAGGTGAAAATAGAAATTTTATTGGTTGATATGCATGCATTGATTTCAATAGCTTCCAAATAATATAAAAAAATTAGGTGCATCACCCCTTTAATTAGGATTTCCCTTTAGTTTCCCCTTCCTCTTTTCATCTGAGAAATCACAGTAGTCAAATTTAATAGATAAATCTTAAGGGAACCAACCCTCTTTGGATGTTCTTCTAATCATAGAGTCACCCACACTATGAGAAGTTACCATTGTATCAACTGGATATAAGGTGTGCTTGCACATATTTAATAAGGGTGAACTCTAGAGTGATAATAAAGCCTTAATAATTATTATGACCAAACCCAGGGTTAATATAAAATTGACCAAGATTAATTTAGACACAACCAAGGGTAAAATTAAACCTAACCACACTTTGATTATAGCTAGTTTTATAACTTATAAATACAAGTGCCATTGCCCCTATCTAAACAAGCTCTCAATCCAAAGTTATAATGTTTGATTGATTAAAGAGAACATTCACCAAGCCAAACCAATCTAATGCAAGCCTCAAGTGGTCTTAGATAAGTGATACTGAAATGGAAATTATATTGATGAAAGTCTCTATTTCCCACAAGATGATCATGAACATCCTCTATGCCAATGAATGAGAACTAATTTTATAAGGGAGGTAACATAGTCTTGTGTTTTATCTTTTATTTATAATTTTTTTCATTATGTTAAGCTTACCCAAGTACTTAAGAAAGAGTAGTTTAGTTTTTATTGTATTCTTTGATATGAATTCTCTTTTAATTTCATCAACAATAAACTAACAAAATTTGGCTCTTTAGATTCATAATGATACATAATGGCATGCTTGATGAGATGACACACTCCACATGGACCAAAAGAGTGACATGGAAATTATAAAACCATTAAAAATATCACTTACAACTTCAAGTTTTTAGTTTTATGACTTAATTTACCATCATTTTATTTAGCTACTAATTAGTGACTTTGCACCTGCTAAATGGTGACTTCAACTATTTTGTCCTCTATTTTATGATTGTTTGTTTTTTAAAGAAACAATGATTTGTGCCTAATTTTCAATGAGCTCACATAAAATGGCAAATTTGATAAATAATGACATCAACTTGATGAATCAACCTATGTGAAATTAATGACTTTGATGAATAAAAATGGTGACTTCACTCTAGCATTTCAGTGACTTTGCTAGGCAACTTTTCTTGTGAATTTGATGTCTTATCTCTATTTTTAGACATAAATAATGACTTTGAATAGCCTGATAAATGAATTCATGCCTGATAAATGGTGTCTTCACTAGATATTATTTTATGTCTATTTTGGTTTCATAGGAAAACAATGACTTCACTTTGTTAAAAAAAATTGACTTCACTTTGTTCAAAAATTGGTGACTTCACTCTTTGTAAAAAAAATCAAGAGCTTCAAAGTGAAGGTTGAATGTTGGATAAATATTTTTCATAAACATAATTAAAGCCCTTAAAAAAATTTTGGTAGGAAACTAAGTGAATAAAAGGAGGTTTAAATACTTAAAAATTTCATTCAAATTTATGTTTTGGTACTCAAAGATTTACTTAACAACTTTGATTTTTGTCTTTCAAGGTTACAAGTGTAAACAACAAAGCCAAGGGGCAGAATTTTAATTCACACATTATTTAGTAATCTAGAAAGAATAAAAACCTTATACTAGTGATCCTAAAAGATTTTTAATTTTCATTTTTTCATTCTTACAAAGATAATTAGTTTTTATTTCTTAGATTAATTTCTTTTTGGAAAAACAAACTTCATGTGTATGCTCTCCCCTATCCCCTTTAAGGAAGTTGAGTGATCAAAAGAAACATTTTTCTTGCCTTGTTTTGTTGAGTTTAGAAAGGAATGAAAGTTTTGTATGCTCTCCCCAAGATCCAAGTGACTTGGGTGACCCATAGACGACCCTAAAGTTCTTCCAAGTTTTCATTTATTTATTTTTCTCCATTATATTGTGGGCAGGATTTCATCACCTCTTCACAAGTTCTTTAGGGGAGAGTTAACCTAGGGTTTTATCTCCCAACATAGTTCTAACACCAATACATGGCAGGGTAATAAATTGGACATGTTATACTATAATTTAATAGTGTATGAGTAGTTATCCTGATAATTCTAATGAAAACCAAGATCACTTCTTGATAAACATAAGAATTCACTAAGTAGTACATGTCTAAAGTCATTATGCAAAGGACTAGACATTTACATAACAAGTATTAGATTTTGAATCTGATTGATGTGATTTGATCTTATGTCATCCATACTTGGGACCATTTAGATCATTTCAAAAAAATATATATATTTTAGTAAAACCTATTTTACTATGGAATATCCTACCAAATGCCAAGTGCTCCGTCACTCTAATTTTCTTGCATTATACCATTTATTGAGAGAAAAATGAGGAATTAGAAAACCCTATATACATGCACTCTTTAATTTTTGTATTAAAAATTAATTAATTTTAGGATTGGTATATCAGTGGAAACTTTGGTAGAAGCTATGCACACCTTGTTAGTTTAAGGGTAGGACGTACACTTAAGTTTTTTTTTCTATTTTACTTGCATGTATTTTTGGATATGAAATTATTTACCAAAGTCAAAATGAGTCAAAACCTTCAAAAAATGACACAATTTACACACCACTTTTAACAAATAGGTGTTATACTACCAAAATCATTCCAAACATTTATCTTGGAGATTTTTAAAACCACCTTTTGTGCTCTTGTTCAAAGAGGCATTATCACATTGTCAATTTTATTACAAAATACTTGCCTTGTTTAAAAATGAGTATAAATTATTTATGTTAATTTGTTTTAATAATACCTAGTTATGTTGCACATTTGAGTCTAGACCATTGTTCATTCAAAAATCCAAGTCTTTCAAAAATCTCATTTGAAATCTATCTTTCAAAGTTTAGATCTAAAACAATTGGTTTATGTTTGAGTCTTGTTCACGACTTGGGATTAAATGGTTCATCTTTTTATCTTTATATTGTGCAACTTGGATGAATTTTTAGTTTTATTTTTAAATACCTTTACTTAGAGACTAAGTTATCATTTTAATATGTCTTGCCTTGATTCCAAATTTCTATTTTAGACCAAGTGTGTCATTTGTTTCAAAATTAGGGTTTTTAGACTTGAGAGTGTTTCAAAATTTGCATGTCTTGATTGATTTTTTTTTTAAATTCCTACCCTAAGTTATGTTCCAAGACCTATTTCACACACCTTAATCAAATTTGTTTCCAAGGACCTAGTTAATGTTTGTTTTCAATTCTGATTTCACACTTAGACTTAGACCAATTCTAAGTTCCATGTCCAAATTGACCATGTTCAAATTTAGGCCTTAAATATCAAGTATTTTGACCAGCCTATACCATCATGATAAATTAGGGTTTTGTTTTTTAAACCACATTCCAATCTAATTAGAGTCATTTTGACCCCTTTTAGACCATGATAATCAGGAAAAAAATGACTTAGACCTAGACCAAGTCTATTTCATAGCCAAGACAAAGTTTAACATCAATTTAATATAACAAGACTACCCTCTTTGGGATAATTTTCCAAACCTAGCCATTATATTTATCATATGCCAAGACTACCTTGCTTTTGGCCAATTAAAGTACCAAGTTCACCCTTTTGGGGATAATTTCTTTGATAATGGTACTTGATACCCTACTTATGCTGATAATCCTCCTTTGGCCTATGTTAGTAACCAAACCTTGTAATTCCCAAGGATTATAATTCTAAACCCTCTTCCTTTAGATTGAGTTAGAAACAAAGATCTATAGTACCTAA
Organism: Torreya grandis; assembly: GCA_037957365.1. Taxonomy (NCBI): domain Eukaryota; kingdom Viridiplantae; phylum Streptophyta; class Pinopsida; order Cupressales; family Taxaceae; genus Torreya; species Torreya grandis. The sequence goes on from JARHVA010002858.1 coordinate 2,009,434, forward strand.
TGATTACCATTCTAATCCCTCCTCCTTTAGCCTGTGTTAGCAACCAAGATCTATAGTACCCAAGGATTACCCTTTCAGGCCCTCCTCCTTTGTCCTATGTTAGCAACCAAGATCTATAGTTCCCAAGGATTACAATTTTAGGCCCTCCTCCTTTGGCTTGTGTTAGCAACCAAGCTCCATGGTACCTAAGGATAACCATTCCATGCCATCCTCCTTAGGCATACACTAACAACCAAGTTTCATAGTGCCCAAAGATTACCATTCTAGGCTCTCCTCTTTTGTCTCATATTAGCAACCAAGATCCACAATGCCCAAGGATTACCATCCTAAGCCCTCATCCTTTGGACTGCATTAATAACCAAGCTCTACAACACCTAGGTTTTATCATTTTAGTCATTTACCCCTATTCTTCCAAATATAGTAGCTCATTTTCTCAATAAGGTTACATAATTACAACTAAACACATCATAGTTACCATCCTAAACCCATAGTCAGTGTTTGTTAAGCCCATATTTGATGAGCCTATTTATAAAGAGCCCCTTTTTTGATACTAGGTCATTACTCACCTATTTATAAATTTCCCCCAATTTATAAAATACAATATAATATTCAATCCATAACAAATCCAATCACTAAATCTCTAAAATCCATTATTTAAAGACCAAAATGTGTCCAGATCTAATATTTTATAGCCAAGTATAAGCCAAGGCCAAGAAAAATAACCAATCTATGGTGTTTTTATTAGAGCACCTATTTATGATGAGTTAACCTATGTCAAGTCACCCTTCAACCATTTCCATATCTTTTAGGAGCCTCAAATTGATAAGCCAATATTTGTGGAGTTGCCTATTAACCATTTCCATTTTGATGAGAAGCCTCACTTTAACAAGCTAGTCTTTGTGGAGTCCTTTTTAGCTAAGCCTATTTTCAAAGAGCCCATTGTTTAATCACAGGTCATTACTCATCCAATACCAAAAATTTAGAATAACATATTTTCATCTACACCAAAAGAAGAATGAAAATTAAAGTTAGGTTATATTTTTGAACTGATATTAGATTTAGCATCAAAATCAGAATCAGAATCAACATCAGTCTCAACATTGAATTTAGAGTCCTTTGAGTTAGACTCAACTTTAGAATAAAAATATAATATTAGATGTTACAACATTGGTTACACATTAATTAAAAATTAAATTGAAACATTTGTGATCCTTCTAAAATTTTCAAGGATAATTACTTTATTATTGACACAAATTCTCTTAGTATCTTCTATGAGGATTGTGTTACCTCTTAAAATTCCATTACCATTCCACTTTCCATTAACACAAACCAACCTATCCATTATATTGATATTCCACCTCCCAAAAGTATTTATTGGGATTGAAAAAATCACATATTATTGAACTACATCTGTGGAGACATATCAATTATATAATATTAGGGGGACCTAAACCAAATTTATGTAGAAGAAGAACAATCTCCTAGTGAAATCTTCTTGGAGGTGCTAGGGGGTAATGAAAGTCCAAACTCAAAATATTCTATTGAAACCTTATTCAAGGAATTATAGGACAATCAAATTCAAAAGTCAACATTTATTAGTGAAAAATTATTATAGGAACTATGGGAAAATCAAGATAAATTTATTGGTGAAAACTTTTCTGAGGTGACAATAGCTAAGCACAATGGTTCTTCATTACTTGAGGAGACATTATTAAAGATAAAATTAATACAAATTACAATCTACAACATAATTATATGGTAGCATATCTCAATCCCAAAAAAAAATAAAAATATGGTGGTCCTATCAAGAGCATATTTAGAAGTCTTTGGCCATTCCACAACCAAAATTATGTCAAATCTAAAATCAACAACATTGTGTATGGAAATCTTGATCTTCATTTGTTACCCAACCATTATACATTCCATTAGCATCAATTTATTAATTTAAGGCCTATATTACATTACTAAATCAGACCTTTTATCCAATTTTTATCCTTATTTACCATCCCTAGTTTTACTTTACTTTATAAAGGCTATGAAGACATATTGTCTCAAAGTTTGGAGGCAATAAAATCAAGGACTAAAAAAAATAATAACAACATTATTGGAGTTTAAATTAGTATCAGTTTCTTGATATAATATATATTTATAAGGGGTGTGGGCTAGAAATTTAAATAATTAACTATTATGGTTGTATCATATGTTAATTAGGATATGCATCTCCACATTAGCAAGAACAACATAATCACACCTTATATTTCCATAATTCCATTTGAATTACCCTTACCATTGTTTCATACCTTACCATTTACCTTGCCTTTAGATTTGCCTTACCATTTGATTTGCCTTACCATTATTTCATACATTTTCCCATTTTCCTATTCCCAACTTGCTATTACTTTATTAGGATTCCTTCATTGTAAAATGGAGCTACATTGAATTGAGGTCCTTTGGGACTATGTAGGTAGTGATAAATTTAAAATAAGTTCAGATTGGTCACCCTATTTTCCAATGCTCTCACATTTTTATCATTTAGACAATTTTTTATCTCATAATTATCCATTGAGTTGAGATACCCAAAAAACTCAAAAATATTAGAAACATTTCTAAACATTCATATATTATATGGTAGAACTACATTGACTTGAGGTCCTTTAGGACTATGTAAGAAGTGTTAAATTTACATTGAGTTCATCTCAATCATAACTTTATTCTAGATCTCATTATTTTATGGGTTAGACCATTCTGTATCTTGTAACTCTCTATTGAGTTGAGATACCCAAAAAACCCCAAAACATTGGAAACATTTACAAACATTACTCTAATGTAGGGTGGAAATACATTAACTTGAGGTATTTTTGGACTATGTAGGAAACACTAAATATAAATTGAGGTTAGCTCAGTCACCCCTTTTCCATGCTCTCACTATTTTGTGAACAACCTAAGCCACATTGTCACTATTTTGTGAGTTAGCCCATTCTGTGTCTCATAATTCTCCATTGAGTTGAGATGCTTAAAAATTCCAAAAATATTCAAAAAAATTCAAAAACCTAAAATTTAAAAGTGTCTTACAATCTCCTATAGAGATATAAAGCCCCAAAATCCAAAAACATTTGTCTTGTCCTAAACCTAGTCACTAATCCTTGATTTGCCCTACTTGGGAAAATCCATTATTGGTTCTAATCCATTCCACTTTTATTGGAGGCATGAACTTCCATTTTCATATATCCTTTATTAGGGGATTAATAAAATTTGAATTTATAGGCTAGATATATTTGGGGGGTGTGACCTTCCCTTTGCATGTATTCTTTCTTAGGGGTCCTATCTAATTTTCAATTTTAGACCAAACTCATAGCTTTCACCCTACTAGGGTAAAATCAAAACATGAAGCTTATACCGAGATATCTTATCCATGAATTTAATCTCATCACATATAGCCTTGCTTAGGGGTACCATCATTTTATCATTCCATTGAGCCTTCACATATAGCTATTGACTTGGTTAACAATATGATGCTTTCTATTGCTTTTAATATCAAGCTTTATGTGTGTTTATTTGTTTAATTATTTGTTTGTTTGTTTATTTTATTTCCTTTTTGTGCCTTGACTAAGTTCATATACATTAATTGGGTGATTCCTTATTCATTTTATTTGAGTCCATCCATATTCATACATCAACATTATCATCATGGTTTTTATTATGGTGCATTATTTTCAATTGTCTATTGGATTGAGAGTCAGTCCTTATGAAAATTATGACTAGATCATCATGGTGATTTATATCATGGTGCATACCATCATGTGATATATCAAAAACTAGGACATTGGATCTTTCAAGAAATGTAGTTGGCAATACTTCTCTTTGTTCACAATTGGCATATCCCAAACATCACCCAAACATAAAGTAATTAAACTACAAATGAATAGTAATCTTGTTTTTTAGGATGTGCATCTTTGTACTAGTAGGTAACCCAAATTCATACCTATCCTCTATGCTAGTTCACTATATATTACATAAGATTCATTGGCCCCATTGTGTCACATCAATAGTTACCCCTTGCTCCTTGATCAAATCAATCCATTGACCATTTTGGTTGTATCAATTCTAATAAGGATGAACATATCTACATTGGTAAATACAATTGAATCATATACATTGATCTATTATTATTATTGTATTATGTTCTTCATTCCATTTTCTCCTACTTTTGGGTGAATTACATTGGTCTGAGGTCCATTTAGACTATGTAGGTAGCACTTGGATACATGATGTATCTTAGGTCAACTCAGCTATTATCATCATCATTATCATCATTATCTTCCATCCCCATGATTTTATTCTAGTATTCTCTTTCATCATTTTACACATCCTCATGTGTTTGGTTGTTTATGGCTTATTAAATGCTTAAAAAATCATTAAACCATTGTACCTATGTTTGTGCTTGTTCATCATTAATCTATGTCATAGGTTATATCCTTGAGTTATTCTTACCAATCTACCCTTTGGGAGCACAATCATTTTATCATGATTAAATTTTACCTACTGGGAAAAACCATTATATAATCTAGGTCATCAAAATAATTATAATAGATTTTAAGCAAATCATTATTATGACACATCTCTGTTATTAGGGTACATACATGCACCACTAATTATAACCACCTTTGGGTAACTCAGTGTCTCAACCTCTATTATTGAATATAATAGACTTTAGGAAAATCATTATTTTAATCAACACATGTAAAAATTAGCTTGATTATATTAATCTCATCCATGAGTTAATTTCATTTTTCTTCTTTCTTATTTTCTAGGGACCTTCTATCAATAATATGTTTTAGCCACTCCATTGAGGGAACATCATAGGCTTCCCAAAATAATTTTGGAGCACCATTATTCAATCATTTCCTTCTTTTTATTCTTAACAATTTTTTCATTATTTGAAAATACATTACTATGCCTATGTTTTGAAATGCCTTTTCAAATAAGGGCAAAATGTAGACACCATGTTTCAAACACATCTATGTTTATACCAAACTTTAGATTGGTAGCCAAATTATGAAAATTAATTCTAGAAATCATTGAAATTCCCAAATTCATTTGAGCATGGGATATAACTACCTAGAATCATGTTTAGCCTCAATTATCTAGGGTATTACCCTGTATACACTGATAACCTATCTTGGATTCAACCCTAGTCAAATTACGACTTAGCAAATCGATAGATTGACCTTTCGATCTATTAATGTAAAACACTAAAACAATTATTAAATTCCAAAAACCCTAATAAATATTAATTAAAAAACAAACTTAAATTATCTACTTCATTAAAAATTCCAAGTTAAATTTAGGAATTAGATTTTATAAAAAAGAATTTTTTTAATAAAGATAAGGTCAAAGTCAAAAGAGTTAATAATATCTTTTATAAATGCCTAAAAAAAGGAAAATGTGAGTCACGCCTCATAAATATTTTAGATGAGTTGTTAAGCTCTATAAATATATTTTATGAGTTATCAAGCCTTCATAATTGTTTTATCCCAACCTAGGGTTAATCTAAACTTGACCAAGGTTAATCTAGACACAACCAAGGTTAAAACTAAACCTGACCACACTTGGGGTTAGAGTTAGTTTTATAAATAATGATTACAAGTACCATTTCCCCTATCTAAACATGATATCAAGCCAAAGTTATAATGTTCGATTGATTAAGGAGAAGCCTCACCAATCCAAGCTAATCCAATCCAATCCAAACCAAGCCAACCTTCAAGTAATCTTAGAGAAGTGTTTCCCAAATGGAAATTTCATTGATGAAAGTCTAGATTACCCACAATTTGAGCATGAACATCCTCAATGCTAATGAATGAGCACTATTTTGATAAGAGAAGTAGCATAATATTGTGTTTTATTTTCTATTTGTAATTTTATTAATTAAGTTAAGATCAACCATGTACTTATGAAAGATTAGTTAAGTTTATATTTTATTATTTGATTTGAATTCTCTTTTGATTTCACTAATAAGAAACTAATGAAATTTGGCTCTTCAAACTCCTAATGATACACACAAGGACAAATAAAATTATTTTAAAACATGATAATTAATTGAAAACATAAATAAATAAATATTTTGAATTAAAATATTGAGTTATGTTAAATATATAAAGTACATTAAAATAATAATTTGATTATATAAATAATAGAAAGAGATAATACTTAGTTTATTTGAAAATGTGCGAATAAATCTAATATATTCAAAAGTGGAAATAGGTGGGAACAAGATCAAGATCTAGTCATCAAATTCTTGAAGTATTTTTCTAGAGACCATGATACTTGCATCAGCCTTGAGACAATTGCATTGAATCAAGTGTCCTGATGTTGATAGATATGTCTAATATAGAATACTCATAGTATTAAAAATAGACCACTTGGAACTTTTTAAGTTTCATGCCACCTTTATATTGGTATATTTTAGTTACACATATAGGTTTTAGATCTATATTTATGGATCAAACCCTAAATATTCACCTTAGGTCTTTGTACCTTGATAAAAATGGGTTAGTGGGATCACAAATTCAAGATGACCTCAAGGACCCCTCTATCAATGAGCATTACGTACATAGCTAATAATCCAAAGAGGTCTTCAAACATATGTATATCTCCCCTAGGTGTTGGCTTGTGTGTACACAAGGATGAAATTTGATATATACAAGGGCATGGAATGATCTAGCTGGTAACTTTACAAATACTATTCATGGGATATTTTTTGAATTCTTCAAACTTGTCATATGATTTCTTTGATGATTAATATAAAACTAAGGAAGAATAGGGTAGTTTTGAATACTTGAAAGGTGATTTTATAGATGTGTTCTTGGTAATATGTTTGAATATGACTTGGTGATAATGATTGGTCTTTATTTTGTATTTATACCACACATTTTGAAAATCTCTCATGAAAGGGTTAAAATAATAAATTAGCCAACCCATAAGACTTTAAAGATTTAAAAATTATATGATTTTTTTATAAAAACACTAGATAAGAATTTGGATACTTGCATTGATGCATGTGTCCCTATGTGTGATGTAAGTGTCGAATATGCTAAGAAGTTACTGAGGATCTAAAACTGACAGTGAAGGATATATCTCAAGGTTTTTGTATTGTTCAGGAGGTTTAGGTCATCAAAAATGATAGGGTTGGACCATAATATAAAAAATCAGGCATAATGAGATAGTGAATGTGATCTTTTCATTAGTAAGGTCTAAAATTGAAGGGTAGACCTTGATAGGTATTTTTAAATATACAAGAGTGAGATGTTATATAAATCATATTTTATTATCTACATTTACCCCCCTCTCCTTTAATCTAGTAATACATACAAATGAAATTAATAGTTTAAAATAAAGAAATGTGTACCTAGGTGTGCAAAACACACCTTACCTTTGATTGAGCCCACTTTGAGTTAATTTATAGTATATGACTTTCAAGAAAGATCATGTTATAGTATAAATTAGTACATATAATCTAAAATTTTACATAATTGAAATGTTTGAAAAAAAATAGTGCAAAGAAGGAATGCACTTATGTGTTAATGCAACCATGTTTCCCCTACGTACTTTAACTTGGTAAAGATTCTTCCTTATGAAACATTAAATTTGTGATAGGTTCAAAAAATAACTTGGATATTTGAAGAGGGATATTAAAAGGTAATTATGTCCCTAATCTAGTGTAAGGGTGAGTTGTGACATGACCATTGAGATCATTGAATCTCAATCACACAACTTAAGTAATAATACAATAAAATTCAAGTTAAGTGGTATAAACAACTCAACTTGAAAAAAGGAAGTAATGATACACCATTGAATCTATAGATAGATAAGGCTCAAAATGGTGCTTCTTGGTGAAAATGGCACTTCTTGGCAATGTATCAGTGCTTCTTGCTAAAAAAATTGAATAAGTATTTGAATTTTTTGGTGCAATTATATGTCATATACACCTATAATGTGTCTCAATATAAATTTTCTATCAAAATGTAAAACTAATCTACAAATATGTATAACATCTATCATATACCTAAAAAAATCTATCCCAAATCTATAAAAAATTGTGCAATGTGTATAGTATTTTGACCCAAATTATATTTGAATAATGTAAAATCTATCAAATTATATCAAATGTGTAAACTATATGTGTGGGTTCATGTCTCTATGTAACTGACCCACTAATATGCCCCCATTTTGAGTTGAAGGGAATTAAATTTGGTAGTATTCTTAACTTAAAAGGATAAGATAAATGTATAATACGTGTATGAATCATGTAACTATCCCTAAGATAAATGATATGAATCATGGAAACATATAGAAAGTAATAGTACAAGCTCAAAAAATAATCAAGCACACACACATGAACACTAAATTTCACCCAAAAGAGGTCTATGAGACCACAAACATGAGGCATATTCAAATGTTTCACACTCGAAGGAATGACATATTTAAGTGCACAAATAAAAAAATAAAGAAACATATGGTGGCACAAGGGCCAATAAGCAAGGGAAATATTCAAATATTCCACAAGAAATACAATATAAAGCAAGAAAAATATTCTCAAGGATGTGACAATGTGAATAAATGAAATATAAGAAACCATTATAAGCATATCATACTAGTCCATGTGTATATGTGTTAGTAAAAATTATCATGTAACATAGAATATCAAGTACAATTTGAAATATGTAATCATGAACACAGACATGTATAAACATTAGTATATAATCTCAATATGATAATGATAAGGTGATAATAAAATTATATAACATGTATCAATCATGATCAAGAAAGTAAATTCCCCTAATGTATTGTGTCATGCAATAAGAGGAAAGGTCCAACATTTGTGTGTGCATGTATCATATATCTTAATTTTTCCACACGTAGTTATGTGTGAAACATATGTGTATATACAAAATAAATTATATGATATATAATAACATAAAGTAAACAACATATATTCCAAGGAGCTAATAAACATATGAATGCTAAATATATTAGAAATTATTTGAATGTTCTTATATTTTCTTGAATATTTGATTTTTTAATTTTTTATTAATTTTTTGGAAATGAAAAAGTTCTAACCTATGATCCCATATAAGTTATTCTCATGTTAATCTCCAAAATTGGAATATGTTATATCAAACTGGTGATATTACCAATGGGCATACATAGGTGTCATGTCTTATTGGCATGAAAAGTTGTTAGGGGGACAAATTGTCGAATTACATTAACAACATATGGGATAAAATACCTCTCCTATTAGAAATAGAGATACCTTTATTGAAAACCAATAATTTATTAAAAATAAACTATTTACAAACAAAATTTGTAAATTATGGGGGTCATAATTTTAGCCTAAAAGTATGAGGAGTTTTTTTTATTAAGGAATGTATGGAGAGAGAAAGGAAAGAAAGGGATCTTTTTAGACAACACATTTGTTAAGAACATTTAAGCTCAACAAATAAATCAAATGGAAAACTAATGTTTAATAGGAAATCTCTCTCATTTAATTGGTAGAAAATACATATTCATACTATTAAGAATATAAAACATACACTAGAAGAACTACTTGGCTGAAATAACAAAGATGAGTAATTCTTTGTATTTTCTAGTAGAAACAACAAAGATATCATTCATATTCCCACTAATATATATATATATATATATATATATATATATATATATATATATATATATATATATATATATATATATATCACAACTCTAAATTAAATTTACCACTTAATTTCTTATTATTAACAATATAAAAATAGTAGAAATAGTAGTAAAGATCAATTATGTTGAATTAAACAAAAAAGACATAATCCAAGGAGTTACGAATACAAAGTTCATAAACACTTCTTAATATTGATCTTCTTAAAGTAGAATGTTCTATCGTACTTTAAAAATCTTTTCCAAAATCCTTCTATTTTGAACCCAAAAATTATAACTTTTATTTATAGGCTAAAATGGGTGGTTATGCTACAAAACCACCTATTTTACCTTTTTACATGTTTGCAAAAACACCAACAAGAAATTAAAACTTAAAATGGCGAAAAAATGTTTTGAGCATTTATCATCAATCAAGAAAAAAATTTGGATTTTTTACACTACTTTAAAAATCACATTATCAATTTGCATAACTTGAAAAATCAAGTTGGAAAAACTACAAAGACAATTTTCAAAATGGAAACATACATTTTCAAGGGGAAATATAGTGTGACAATACAAGTTAGGTGTAAAATAAACATCAGAAGAGAATATTGAAACACTGAGAACAATTAATCAATCTTCTTGCTTCTTAATTCTTAATTCTTTCCCTTTCATAAAATTGTCAAATATTTGGAGAAATTCCTTTATCAAATCTTCATCTAGACCATCTATGTACCTATAAGTAATTTCCACTAAGAAATAAAACTTTCTCATCTATTGAATTTTTCTTTGGAGACTATTTATCTTCATGTTAAGATTATCAACATCCACTTGGTATTTTGATAGATAGTGAATTTTTTCATGACCAAAATGTAGATATGGGATTGATAATCTCTTGAATTTACTCTCTAAATTCTCCAATCATAGTTTTAATTGAAATCATATTCCCATTTTGATCTTTGTCATTACCAAAAAGATACTTCAACTTTTTTACCTTAGTGTCAATCTCCATCATCACATCATTTTCAAGTGACTTTGCACTATTGAATTTTTGAATAAACCCTTAAAGATATTAGATCTTCAATTTCATAGCCTAGAAGAATTAAATTTGATAGATGACTTCTTACTTATTGATGATTCCTTCTTCAATAAGGTTAATAGAAGGAAATTTTAAGAATTCAATTAATTTAGGAATGAATTCTTCCCACTTTTGTTTTTATTCTACATATCCATTTTCTTTTGTCATTAGCTATTCACATTATGACTAGATTTTAAAGACCATTATTTCCACATCAATAATTACTAGGGTTACTTGATCAATAATATTTTCAATCCAATCTTTCACTGCATTGCTTGTTTGACCTACTTCTCTTACTTTTTCCAATGTCTCAACATGAAGACTTGATGAAGCAATTGCTGGTTGAATTGGTTTGATCAATCTTTATATCACTGAATTCAATCATTATAATTTTTACTTTAACTCATCATTTCTTTGTCCTTATCCATTTTTTCAAAAATGGTACCTATATCCAACTATACATCTCCTTTCATCTCTTCCCTAGTATACTTTCCCAAATGAACCTTGGATACTTGATAGTCTTCACTTCTAATTTCAAATTATCCTTTTCATCTATAGGAATTGCCACTTCTACATACTTCTCTCCTTTTTCATCATGTTACCATTCACAAAACTATTATTTCTTTCTTTGGCCTTTTAGATAAAGGGATTGTCAAAGTTAAAAATTATATCTCCTTAGGTTCACTAACATTTCTTATTTTCTTCACCACCATGGATAACCAATCTAAAATTGTCATGCTTGAAGAAGGAAGTGTGATAGAAGTTGAGACAAGTGGAACAAACATAGATAGATTGGAAGAATGCATTTTATTAGTTGTGGCACCTTGGAAAGATGTTTATACTTGTTTATATCTTATAATTATATCATTGGAGTTCTTTTAGAGGAGACAATAGGCAATTCAAGATTTGAGGGAGAATATGAAGAAACATGAGTGATCTCTTGAAATGGGAAAGTAGATGACATAGAAAATAACATGTAATTTGAAGTAATAAATTGATGGTCATATTCTCTACAAGTTCTTGAGAATGTGGAAAACTATCAACAAGAATCTCTTGAGTAATTAAAAGACTAGGAGAAGAAGATACATTTTCACCTAATCTCTTTATTTTGAGCTTGAGAATATTCTATGGTGGAACGTCTTATTTAATATTTTTTGGGTCTTGTGCCTCTTTTATCATTAGGGGTTATCCACTTGGACCTATTTCATATACTTTTTTTGATCCATCATGTTATTTTTAGAAGATACAAAATTCATGCTCCCCAAGAGGTGTAGGGAAATCAACATTTCCTACATCCACACCTTTACTCCTCAACCATTTAAGAGTTATGTCAAGTAATGATCTTGTTATAATTTTTAGATAAGTATATTCCCTCTTATCTCAATGGACTAAAAATAATGCCTTTGTCATGATGTTTTATTTTCCAAAAATAGGATTCAATATGACCTCATCATCCATCAACTAATTTAGCACTTTCATTATACAAAATTTGACTATTCATTTCATGATAAACCATGAATAGTCTATAATATTTAATACTTTATCATTATTATAATGCATCCAATAATCATCTAAATGTGAGAGATGTTAATATGAAGGTCCAATATTATGCTCAATCAAGCCCCTAATATCAAATGCAAATCTATGCTCAAAAGTCATGAGTTTATTACAAGACATATATTTTTCAATTGTATTGGATTTTATCAGTGATGGAGAAGAATACCTACCAATTGAGATTGGAAGTTTGACTCTTATCTTATGTCAAAATTTTAAAAAATTATGTTTTTGAATAATTGTTTCACCATTTCCATCAACACCCACTTATTACTAACATATCATGGAATCATATAAGGAACAACCTCACAACCATTGATTATCAAATAACTAAAATTTGGGAACTATATGAATGATGTTCCCCATATATATATATTTGTTTTGGTTGCTACTAATATCCTCATGTTTAAAATCTCCTTTTAAAACAACTAAATGATGAAATGAACAAAATAATCATTCACCCTTTTGAAATGATGAGTGTTTTAATTCAATGCTAGTTTGGGATATAAATCATTACCATTGTCTTTTTGAAATAACCTACTATATGAAATCAATCAAAATATATTTAGCTAAACACAACATAAATAAGATATGAAGTCATATAAAACTTTGATGTGACTTTCACTTCCATTAGCTATTTGTGAATTTCATTGCTGATAAACTATCCCCAATTGATATATTACTTATTCTCGATGATGATCTAAAAAAAATTGTACATCCATGTTTGAAAGTTATTTTCTATTTAGCTTCCCACTATATTTTGAAATAGTGTTATCATGTCATTTATTTCATTCTTGAAATCAGACCTTGTGATAGTTTTTGGGAGTCACGTGGAGGAATGTTTTGGCTTAGTCAACCATCCATTATTTGCTTATTTAGGACAAATAATACTATTATCATTCAAAAATATTTGAGAGGACTCAAGGGTTAGATTCACAAAATATTCATGATCTAGAAAGTGAAAAATATTGTCTATGTGTTTAGGAACAAAACTCACTAATAATTCCCCCTATGAATCTCTAACTTCCTTTGTCTCTGAGTTATAGTTATTTTCCATGACCAATACTAGATTAGGAAACTATAATAAAATCTAAAATGCTGCTACTTGCACCAATCCAATATCAAAAATTCTTTGACCAAAGTCAATTTTATACATTGTATTCATCCTTTCCTAAAACTTGTCTAAGTCAGTATGACCTAGATCAATATTCATGATATTTTCAACATTGGAATCCAATGGAAAGAGAGGTGTCATGCCTTGAAACTAATATTTCATGTTTTATTTGTCTTTAATTAGAATCACTTTTTCAAGAGTAATGGATGAAGACATCAAATTTTATTTGTGTAAATTACACCATTGTTTTTAATGCCACTTAAGGAATTTCAACTTTCTCACTCAATTACATTTCTTCACCCAAAACTTTCTTTGATCAACCACCTCATAGCTATCAGATGGACCCTCCTAACAAGTGCAAATGAGCCTTTTTTTTTTTTGAAAATTCCTATATTTTGATTTTTTTTAATTTCAAAATCCCACTTCTTTTTCACCTCGAGCCAAAATATGAAAAATTGATCACCCAATTAATTTTCAAAAAATTTTAACCATTCAAGCTTACATCAAGTTGTATGTGTTTTTCACTCTTTGAACACAAATAACTAAAAATTAGATTTTTTATTTTACAATTTATAAAAAACCCCATGTTTGCATGGGAATGTACAACATTTTAAAGATTGAAGTAAAAAAAGAAAAAAAAATGAAAACCTGTCTTCTTTTTTTAATTTCACCTCTCCTATACTATTAAAGCACCATACATCTTACCTTTGGCAACCCAAAATAAAAAAAATATGATATTTAGTTGTACAATTTTAAAATTACTCTCTCCTTCCTCCTTGTTACATGACCATACAACTTCTCATGCAATTAAAGAAATAAATTTATCTACTCTTATATTTTATTAATTATTTTCTCCTTATAGCCATAAAAATTCACATACATGAAGGAATAAATAAATTTTACCATTTTTTTATTTTTTTCTATCTTGCTTGGAATCATCTCAATCATACATGGGCCATATAAATTTCTATTGTAGATGGAAACACAATAAAATGTATTCCTTTTTTAAATTTCATCTTCCTCTCTTTTCTACTTCTACTTGGTTATGTGGTTTCTAATGCAAACCAAAGAGACAAAAATCTCATCCAAAACTTACTCTTTCTCAAATTTGTGCTCTTTTTGTGAGGTGTATGATTTATCTTTATAGAAAATAATAAAAAAAATCTCCTTTTTTATTTTAAAATATTATTTACCTCCTTAAATCTCTCTTGTAAGGGTCATCATACAGTTCTATGTCTTTCTCTTTTCAAAGTAAAAAGCACAAATTAAATTTGGTCTTTTTATTTTTATTTCCTCTCTTCTTTGGGGTGAACTACAAGGAAAACACTTGTATAGTGTCCAACCTTTTGGTAGGTGAAAACTAGAACATAAATTCAAAACCTTTCTTTGCTTATTTCTTAGGTTATTACATAGCATTCAAAATATAAAAATCTAATTTTATCTAAATCCACTTTGCTAAATAATTACCAAAGCTTCAACATGAAAATTAAGAAACTTTTCTTTTTTTGGAAAGGAATAAGATTCTATTTTAACATGACCTAAGAAAATAACTAAAATCAAATGATCAAAGGAAGAAATAAATGAAATTACATATAAGTTGAAAAATGAGTGCTAAATTTTCAATGACAATTTGCACATAGTGAAAAAGGCAATTGCAACATGAAGGTTTACATTTACATGACTCGAGGAAATGTAATTTTGAATTGCATGATCTAGGGAAGTGTAAATTCAATTTTCATGGTTTGGGGAAATAAAATTTGGAATTTCACGAGAAGGGGAAATGCAAATCAAATTTCAAAGAAATGCAAAACAAATTTTCAACTTGCATGGAATGAAAATTTGATTTTAGAAATTGCACAAAATTGAAAAAAAGTTTTACAAATTGCATGGGATCATAAAACAAAATTATAAATTACATGAATTACAAAATAAAAAATGCAAATTTAAACTAGCAGAAAAAGGAATTTTCAAATTACATAGATCATAATAATAAATTTGTAATTTGCATGACTTTGAAAGAGTCGGGGCATTTTGCATAACTTTGGGAAAATCAACACACATTTTCACAACTTATAAAAAGTAAAATCTATTTTTCAAGTTGTGGGAAAGGCCAATGACTTTTTACATAGGAGATCAAAAGCATTTTAAAATAATTTGGGAATAAAAAATATTTTTCTCATGATTTTTTTAATTAATCAATTAAAATTAATTAGTTAATTAATTTTTTTTTAATTTCTTAAAATATGACAGTTTTGATCTCAAATCAAAATTTTTAATTTAAAATTTTGATTTTTTCTTGGTTTTTATCTTTTCCAAAAAGCATGATAAAATGTCTAAAACAATAAAATCTATGGTTATTTTCACATGTCCAATAGGACTCTATGGCCATAAAGAGGTAATAAAATGAGTTTTGGTTCATGGTACCCACTCTTTAGTGTTATATGATTTCTTTGTGTAACTATAATCAGAACATGTTTATTTACTTCTAGAAAATAGGTAGACCATGTAGGTGTAGATGATGATTCCATGAAACCTATTATGTATCTTTGGTGTAAGTATCTATAAATTATGGGCCACCTAGGAAAGGGGATTACCTTTTTCTTACCCTTTGTAGATGATTAATCTTAGTAGGTTGTATAGTTATCTATCTAGGAATAAACCTTTCTTGTTTAAGTGGAATTTCATATGAAATTTTGTAAACTATGACAACCCTATAGGTATGAATCTATTTAATACACCCATGCATAGTGGAATGTACTACATAGAGTTTATGTATCTAAGGTTGTCCCAATAACATATCATATAATCCTCTACATGGTATAATTGGAAAGATAGAGACCACATGCTAGACAAACTTGTAAAAGTAAACCAATCTCATCAATAACATGTCGTGATGTCCCATCAAATTATCTGACCATTTTGGTCGAAGGGTATAAATCACCATGTGTATAAATCACCATGTGTATATCCTAAATGTGTAAGTAACATCATAGTACATACATTCTCAATAAAATCATTATCAATCACATCAATATGTACATGCTGATGATCAAGGTATGCTAGAATAAATATTGAATGAATATATTAGTCATCATCCATAATTTCATTACATCAAATGTAATATAAGGTATATGAACCATAAGAGGTATTGTGCATGCATAAGTGAAAATAATCCCATATAATGGGTGATCATAATATGGTAGAAGAGGATGTGCATTACATTCCATTTGCACTTCTAGATATTTCTTAGAAGGATCTAGTAATGGATTGTTAAACATCTTTTGGTTTTGAAGGTCACTAGGTTATGAACTTGAATCCTTTGGAGGATCATCAAAGGTAAGCTACTGGTTATCACCAAGATCCTAGATATTATGTTTCAAGGTATATAATTTGTCTATGAAATGCATAAAGCCTTGGTGATTGTCACAATATGCTTTAACATCATATGTGTTTGGTAAAGGTCAACTCATATCAAATTCTATAGTATGAGGGAGATATATGACATGACACTTTAAAAGCTTATTAAGTAATGAAGCTAGAGACTCAGGTAATAATGTAAATTGTCTCTTAGGTGTTTTAGATAATGTTAGGTAATTATTTTTATATGATATTGCATTAACTTTTGGGGTTTCTTCCCTTTTAGGTTTTGTATGTTTTACCTTATAGCTTGGTTTGATATGTGTGAAAGTGGGACACAATAGAGGATCAGTAATGGATAAACATGAATGGATGAATACAAATTCTATTATATAAGTAAAATAAAAAATGAGGAAAAAATAGATACATTATCATCATTATCTAATAGCTTCAGGAAAGGTACATTTATAGAGAAGCAAAAAATAACTCAAAATTAAAAAATAGGTTAAGCCATATTTTACTTAATGACCTAATATGATACATAAGAAAGATAAATAGTGTGTAGGAAAAAACTTATAATGTTATAAAAAAACCTACACTAACACCCCCCCCCCCCCCCCTCTTAAGCACAACTTAAGTGGATACAAGAATTGGGTCCTAAAAATAAGGCCTTATGAGGTACTCAAGTACATAGAAAATATCCCCTAAAGAATAGAGAGAAGCTCCCCCAAAATTAGAGAGAGGAAAAAAATAAAATGGCCCCCAGAGGATGATCTCAAAGCTAACAAAACCTAAATAATATACCATAAATGAAGATACTTACTCTTATTGAAAGGTTTGATAAATATATCAACAATCTGTTTTGAAGTCTAGAATTAGTAGAGATCAATGACTTTCTCATGAATATGATCATAAATGAAATTCATGTGAATCTTGACATTATTGGTCCATTGATGGAGGATAGGGTTCTTAAAAATATGGATGGTGTTTTAATTATCATAGAATATGATTGTTGGTTGTCAAAACTAGATACTAAATTTAGTGAGAATCCCCTGAAGCTAAATAGCCCCAGTGGTAGCTTTAATGACTTCTCTATATTTTACCTATATAAAATATAAATAAATATTATTATGATTCTTTCTTGACCAAATAATTTTTACTAAACTAAAGGATAAATTTTAACATGAAATTGACATATGATTCTAAATACCACTAGCCCAATCTGAATCTGTATATCCAATAAATTCAACATTAATGTTTATTCCATAGTGAATCCCAAAAATATGAGTACCCTAAATGTAGTGGAGAATAGACTTAACCAATTTAAAGTACATCTTATGTGGTTCTTGTATAAATATAAAGACAATGCCCACTCTATATGAAATTTTAAGTCTAGTGTGTGTAATATAGATGAGACTACCAATAAGTTTTTGATACAAGGTAACATCAACCGAATGAAAAGGAAAATAAACTTCAATATTCACACTAAATAAAAATGGAATTGGACTAAATTACAACCAACCATGTTAAATTATTTAATTAAATAAAGAGCCTACTTGGATTGTGCAATAGTAATCCCAAAATTAGTTAAAAATTTTAAATCCCAAGGAAGTAATGCAACAAACCCAAGTTAGTCATTGAGAATCTATTAGACAAACTATTTTTCACTATTGCAATTGATGATGATGAACCCCTAGTGATCAAAAGGTCATCCACACAGAGAACCAAAATCAAAAGTGAGTCATCCTACATAAAATGTAAATATTAGGATCAAAATGGCATCTAATGAACCTAACTAAAATAAAAAATGAGTCCATCTTAGCATACCAAGACTGAGGGGATTATTTGAGGCCATAGATATATTTTTGAAATTTACAAACTAAGGAATAATCTTCCAAAAGACATTATCATTTCTCTATGTGTATCTCTTCCTTGAGGTCATCATGAAGAAAATAACTCTGCATATACATCTAATGAATATCCTAATGATGTGTTATGTTAATGGCAAGAGTGAGTTGGATTGATTTCATTTTGGCACCTAGGACAAAACTATCAATATAGTTAATTCTAGGTACTTGAGAAAAACCCTTTGCTACCAAATGTGCCTTGAAATTTTCTACTAACCCATCTATTAAAAATATTGTTTGATAGATCCATTTACTTCAAAAAAATCTTCCCTTAGGAATAGAAACTAAATATCAAGTTTTGTTCCTAAGTAATGAACCATAATCCTCTTCCATAATAGTATCCCACTCATGAATGATTGATGCCTCATAAAATAACTATGGATTATAAGTAGATGTAATGAATGCATGTGGGATATTATGGATTTTTGAGAAAGTTTGCATAGTGTCTAAAGGATTTCCAACCCATGGAAAACACTTTGTAGTGTCTATCTATCCCAAAGGGAACCAGAATTTAAAGAGTCAGGTAGATATTCCTCAACTTATAAATATATTTTTGGAATATGAGGTGAGTCCCCATTACCACTCTCATCATCTAAAATATAATAATAATCCAAATAATTTGGAAGCTACTCATGCAAATATAAATCATTATAATTATCATCAAATATAAACAAGTCCCAGGAATAGATATAAGTTTGAAGCGGAGTATAAAAGACCCTCTTGAAAATGAAAATTTCTCTTAATGAACAACTCATGAGTTGTGGGTTGGAGAAGCTTGTGTCCTTTAGTAGTCTCAAGATATCCAACAAAGATGTAATTTTGGCTCTAAGGTTCTATTACCTTACTTTTATTATTATGAATGTGGGATATAGCAAGAGCTCTAAACACTTGAAAGTAATTAACATGGGTTTATTCTTTCTTCATGATTCAAAAAGAGTGACCCATTTCAATGCTTTATGAGGAACCTAGTTATGGATATAACAAGCATAGTTAATGGCCTCATCCCAATATTAGGGTGCAAGAGATTTGGAGTGTAACATATAGTTTTCCATTTCCTTTAAGGACATATTATTTCATCATGAAACACCATTATATTGAGGAATGTAGGAAACTATATGTTTTAGTTCAATCTACTTTAAAGTCTAGAATTGCTTAAAATGATGGTTGACATACTCAACACCATTATCCATACACAAAATATTGATGGATTTACTTGAATATTTTTATGCAAGGGACTTAAAGTCTTGAAAGTGATGAGATACATTTTACTTATACTTAATAAAATACACCTATGTACACCTTGAAAAATCATGAATGAAGGTAAGAATATATCTAGTCTTGTTAAATGAAAGTTATGGAAAAGGACCAAAAATATCACTGTGGGCTAGCTCCAAAATATATGTAGCTTTCTATGATTTGTATTTATCATAATTATCTTCAATATGCTTAATAATTTTTTAACATTGGAAAACATATTCAAAAAAATGGACACAAGGTAACCTTGAAACCATGTCATGATGACTAATTTACTCCATGTAGCGAAAGTTAAAATGGATGAATTTTTTATGCCATAATTTAATCACCCCATCTGCATGAGTGAGTAGAGAAATAGAGGGTTATTTAGGAGAAAAATGTGAGTAAGTGTATAACCATGATTGGTAATGTGCTTTACCAACTACAACTATATAATTATTATGTAATTCCCTAATAACCATATTAACTCCTATGCCTAAATCAATGTGAGTAATCTAATAAATAGATAGGAGATTTGTTGATAATGAGGTAACACATAGAACATCCTAAAATTTAAAATCACTCAATTCAATATTACCTCTCCCAAAAACTTCTAAAAAAGTATCATCACCTGATAAAATGGAAGGGATAGAACATGGCTCCAAGGATGAGAAAAGATCTTGTGATGAAGCCATATGGTGTGAGGCACTAAAATCCATCACCCATGTGGAAGTTTGGGATGAAATTATGACAAGTGCCTTCCCATTAATATTTTATTTGGAATTAAAATACTAATATGCTAATGATATATGTTTGATTGAATCATGAAGATTAATGTTGTTTTTATTAAGAAAATTTATTAGTTTATCAATTTGTTTCTTCATACATTTGGTTTCATCATGCCCAGTTTTAGTAAAGTAGGCACATGTGATCCTTTGTTTCTTAGGTCTATCACTTGAATATGTTGGATGTTTGTCTATAATGTCTCCAAGGTGACCAAAGTTGTTGAGAAGGTGTCATGTGTTAGATTGATAATGACAAAGTGTGCTTCAATGTTCTTGCATAGTTATTCAGTGTTTGTATAGGTAATTTATGGATGATATTTATGGTATGTACATGTTTAATAGATCATATGGGATGTTATGAGTGATTATAATTCTTATGGAAGTGAACATAATTCATCAGAATAGTCATATGAATGTCTAAGCTCAAGTAGACATCTTGATAGATAAGGCTAAGTAAGTAGATTGATGACATTATATTTCACATGTATGAAGGTTTAAGGAGTATTTTAATATGTATATGGATTAATATGTGTGAGGATATCATATGATTTAAATTTTAGGTCATAAGTTTGAGTGTAGAAAAAGTAATTAAGGTGCATAGTTGGCCTTCTAAACAGAGTTTTACTAAGTTCCCATAGCCAAATTTGCAAGAAGAGATCTATGGTGAGCATTTAATCAGATCATATATCTAATAAGGATAATTTAAAATACTATTCACACCTATGGGAGTGGGAAAATATCAAGAGGATATACTAAATAGAGATCAATAACAACTCCTATGGAAGTACAATATTGAAACAACAAGGGAACATACATTGACCAAGATGACCAAAATAATTAAATCATTAATATTTTTAGTATTATTAACTCACAAAAACAGAAATATATAATTAAATATTTATTTCTAAGGATTTAAAACTTGAATACAAATTGAAAATACTCTAATGTTTCATAATATCACATCTCTTTAGGATTGTATAAAGAGCAAATAACATTAACAAGTTCAACATCAAAAAATCCAAAAAGCATAATATGAATAGGATAAATTTTTATAAGAACAAATCTAAAATGAATAGGTTCAATTAGACAAAGAAAATAAAATTTAAATTAAGCAAGATAACATTCTCAAGAAATGATATATTATAAAGGATAGATAAAATAAATAAAAAAAATATGGATAATGTGTTTTAAAAGGAGTTATATAACAAATGTTCATAATATCTAGAGCCTTTTATTCTTTTTTTAAACATTTATGGCAATAAATTTACCAAGGTCAAGGTTTCTTCACTTCATGAGGCCAATATATGTATCACAACACTTATTCAATATTTAGTATATGATTAAAAATTTGGGTAATATTATTGGGACAAAATTTTAAATTAGATACATTGAACTACCTATCACACTTGGGACAAATTCATGTTCAATTACATTTTTAATTAACCATACCATGGATAAATAGAAAGAAAAATTGGGAAAATTAGGGATGAGAGTAATTGGGGCAACACTAGACAAAGATCATTACTCTATCACATTAGAACATGAAACTAAAATGGTATCAATGTCACACATATATGATTCCATTAATAAATATAAAATAAATCGAATTAACATTTAAAATTATCTTTCAAAAAATATGGATAACATAGACACATCAGAAGCACATGATACAACATATTCTGAAGCACAAAATACATTATAACATTGACTAACACACTATGGTGAAATTTAATTTACATAAATAGATACAAATGATGCCACAATAACACTATGAATTTACAATATGAAGAATATTATGATCCTAATTTTATTAAGAATAATATTGGTATGATCTACTGACAACATAAGAACTATACATTTCCATTACATTCCTATTGGGAGTTTAACACATAATTCATTATACAATTACATATGTAATGTATAAAATCCATGAAAATACCCTATGAACTAATTTAATATTTAGAAAACATATAAAAAAATATTAAAAATTAAAATATATCATAAATTATATATATATATATATATATATATATATATATATATATATATATATAATATTACTAAAATTCAATAAAAATAAAAATATTCTCAAAACTTGGGACCAAAGCATGAAGTAAGATACTAGTTACTTATTTACATATGCTATATATCATATATGTTAGTAGATATCATATTATTTTCTATAAAAATATTCATTTATTGATGTATTTTAGTGTGATACATGACATACATTACATATGCATTCTTAGATGTTGGATTCCCTTCTACCTAGGGGCTACACCTATGTTAAGGGCATCTTATTTTATGAATTACATTATAATAGGTTATATATCTCTATGACCTCAAATTCAATGTTAAGCTACGTATATTAAAAATTATTTTCTAACTCATTCATATTTTACATTGTGATACATGGATACATTGATTATTTAAAAAATATTCAACATGGATACATATGTCTAGAATAGACTAGTTTCCAGTTTTTCATATGCTCCTTCGATGTCGCTTACTATATTAATTAATAAGACAAATATATTTTTATTATTTTGTGTGACCCTTGGCTCTTATGTGAAAAATTACTGATCACATATATGAGATAATTATTTTTTATGTGTGACATTTCAATATGTCTGTTGAGTATTATCATTGATGTCAAATGTGCATCTTGCATGAGGTTGATGTCATTGAGAGAGTAAGCCTAGTTGGTATTATGTTGATGTGATAAGGGGAATTATTGAGAGAGTTTTATCTAAAGTATGTTTAATTATGTTTTCATTAAATATAACTTCAAGTAATAAGAGAGAATTTGAGGGCAACTAATGTCTTATGGTTGCATGAAGGTAGAAGTCAATGATGTCAAAGTTGCATAGGAAACCTAATCATGAGCCTTGTCATGAAATGATGAGGTATGTACATAAAAATTAATTAAAATATGCGTGTGATGGATGTATTTCATTATTTTATCATGCATGTGAGGCATTGAATCACTCATGAGAGTTTTAGGGTGAACTTATAAGGGTAAGACCTATACACCTAAACCTCTCTTAGACCCTACCTGAACTAATGAGGTATTAAGATCAGTTGTAAATATAATTTTTCATAGGTGAGGATGAAAATAGATAATATATATTTTTTTAAAGCATGTTCACCTATTTTTAGGTCATGGTTTGAAGGAAATTTCAAGAAACACTATTTTAGGCCTTCTCTAGTTCACAAAATGAGGTCTCAAGACCTGAAAAGCACTTTTAGACTTTTTTTTGGCACGTGTAACCTATTAATGGGAAATTAAGTTGTTAATTAGGTATTTTTAATTTTCCTATATAATATCTCCAAGCATTGTTTTTGTATTTAAGGGTCATGCCTTTATGAACAATCATTAACAATAGAACGTATGTCAAACCTCCCTAAAACCCTAATAAGGACCCAATGTGGAAGATATTATTAAAAATAGCCCATAATGGTCTAAAATAAATATATAAAAAATTATATCATGTATTAAACTCTCTCAAGTACCTCCAGGTGGTGGTGGTTAGTCAAATGAGTGAGAAAATACACATATACAAGCTTATTTATCAAGTTAATATAGATCTCAAAAGTTACATTGGTCAAGGAAAGAGAATGGGTTGAATAATATGTTATAAAATCATAATGAATGATAATTATGGTTTATATATATTTTATACCCTTCAGATATGCTAAACTGGTCTTCAAAGACAACCAATCATAGACAAACCTAATGGTGTGAACAGTGCAAAACATAGGTAGAAATAAGAAGATAAATTTAAGGGTTTAAGCATGTCAAATTGATGAAAAAAAGTTAATTAATAGTTTATTTATGAATTTTAAGTCATTTTGATTATTTTAACAAGTTTTTGAGGTTAGTGAACATGGTGAAAAATTTCTTCACGAGTTGACTTATTTGGTTCAGATAAGACAATGTGATATTAGGTCAATAAATTGGTCTGTAAGACCAATATTTACCATTATACCATATGATATTTATATATAAGGATGGTATCATGATATAATAATACCATATACATTAATTATGATTCATGGAAAGTATGTACATAGGTGTGGGAGGTCTAAGTCATCATGACTGGTCTTTAAGGTAAATTGGTAATTATAAATGAGTAAGTTGTAGAGATGTTATTGATATTTATCTCTTGATTGAAAGTGTTCTAAGTAATTATTGATGAACATAAGGTCATGAATAACCTATCTACATTTTTTTTATAATTCACTAGCTTAAGGGTGTTTTAAGCCTCATTTTTCAAGACATACTTCTAAGGTACACAGACCTACTAGGATAGTTTATCCTAAAAGATGTTTCATGTTATGAATGAAAGATAAATGTAAATAAAAGTATGGATGATTTTAATATGTCTATTTTAATAAGTTTTTTAATAGTTTTTATTTTGTGTATAAAGTCATATGGGCCCCATAAGATCAATATTTGGTGTTGAGAAGACAAATCTAAAGCAATTAGGTCTCCATGAGGCTTAAAAGAGAAATGAGGCTTAATTGAGTTATTATAGACTAAAAATGGTCCAAAGTTAATTTTAACAATTCTCATAAAGTTTTATAAGACCTATTATATGGCTAACCTAAGATTTTGAAGGTGTATGGCTGACTAAGTGGTGTGTAACCATGGGTATAGTGTATATACAAGGCAATTTAGGCCTATTTGGATGTAAGAAATAAAATTGAATGAAATATTTCCTTGAAATGAGACCATAACATCAAAGCCAAAGTGTGATGAGATTATTTACTTGATATTGAGTCACTTAGGGAGTTGGTTTTTCCTTGCAAGTAGGTACTTGCTAAAGCCTAGTCAAGTGGGTGCTTGACTTCTTTGGGGTTGGTTCTCCAAGTTGAGTTACTGATCAATAGAATTTGATAGTTTGTATTATAATATAGTAGTACATTTTTAGGGATCAGAATGGGTTTTATTACCATTGAGGGTTTTCCACTCATATATGTGTTATGATTTTAGTTCATGCTCATAAGATTAGTTCTTTATGCTTTGATATATCATTATATTACTTTTATGGTTCAATGAATGTTAAATTACATGTGATTCAAAGTTTAAAAAACTAATTCACCCTATTTTAGTGATTGTGCTTCCAAAAATTGGTATCAAATCTTAGTCTTTTGAAGCAGACCTAATAGCTTAAAGGAGATCCTATAGACACAAGCATGTCTAAGCATCAAGCACAAGGAGGTTTCTAAATAAATAAGGCTCCTCTCTTTAGTGGGAATAAATATGAATTTTAGATCATTAGAATGAATACATATCTAATATCCTTAGGATATGATACATGTTAATCTGTTGTTGATGGATTAACTCCACTTTCTACACCACCAACTGATGCAATCAGCAAGAAGGTAAGTGAGAAAAACTCTAAGGCAATGAATGTCATCCTGTGTGGTATTTCAAAATAATATTTTTTTAAGGTCATGTATTTTGATACACCCAAAGGAATTTGGGAGAAGTTGTAGACCATATATGAAGGAGAAATCAAAGTTAATTTGGAAAAGTTTTAGACTCATAGAAGGTAGTTTGAAAGTTTGAGAATGAAGGTGGATGAAAACATTGCATCTTATTTATTGAGAATAGATGAATTTCTAAATGCCATCAAAGTTCTAGGAAAGAATTTAAAAGAATCAATAGTAGTATAAAATGTACTAAGATCTGTGTCTTCTAAGTTTGATTCAAAAGTGTTTATAGTAGAGGAGATCAATGATCATTACATGCTATACATGGATGAAATTTATGGAATTTTGAATACCTATGAAATGGGAACAAGTGATGGAAGACCTTCAAATAAGGAAACTACATTCAAAATTGAGAATAAGTTATAAGGTAAGAAAGACAAGGATAAAGTTGACATAGACATTGATGATAACAATATAGAATCCATGTTTGTCAAAAAAACTAAGGAAAATATCATGTAAGTATAAGGGAAAGTTACCATTCAAGTGCTTTAATTATGGAAATATTGTTCACTTTGCCTTTTAATGTCCTAACAAGGATAATACTAATCATGATGGAAAACATGATGAACATCATGGTGATGATAAGAAGGTATATAAGCTTGATAAGAGTAAAAGGGGTTTTAGGAAGTATGAAGGCAAGAAAGGATCATTCAAGAATAAGAGAAATTTCTATACCAAAGAATACAATAGCTCATTTGATGTAAATGACACTAGTACATCTGGTAGTGATGATGATAGTAATTACCATGGTAGTAATGAGACCTTATTCATGGTTATAGAAAGAGACAATGAGGGTTGATCAAAAGGGAAAAACCTTATCGATGATGAAGAATCAAATAAATAAGAGGATAAAGTAAATCTTGAGGTAGAATTAGTGAATGATCTAAAAGAGTTAAAGTTCCAAATAAGGAAGAATCAAAAACTAAGATCATTGGTTAAGAGTTATGAGGATCAAATCAATCTCTTTCAATAAAAACTAAGAAAAAACACCAATTACCTTGAGGATATCATCAAATAGTTATAAACTCATATTAAAATTTACATTGCAAGTCTCAAGAGCAAGAAGGAATAATACATCAAGGTTTGATTTGAAATGGAGTCCTTAAAGGTATGATTAGATTAGGCAATAGTCAAGTTGAAGACTCATCATAAATTTTAAGATAACACTAATTTTATTGTTGATATTTTGATTATTAAAAGGTATACACATGATAAGATAGGTCTTGGGTTCAAATAAGACAAAAAAGAGAACAAGAAAAGTCAGACCTCAAAGACCTATGCAAAAGCTTTCAAATCTGAGACTCAAGTTGATCATCAACAAGTCAAGAAGAGCTTGAATCATTTAAGGGACCATAAAGGTAAAGGTGTATCATTCAAGCTCAAATAAACAAGGTATGAAAATTCATTCAATGGTTACTATTTTTCATGTAATCAATATGGACATAAAGTTATGGATTGTAAACACTATGCAAGAATCAATTCATCATGGATGAATTGGGTGAATGTCCATTGCAATAGTAGAATCAAAATACTATGTTATAGTTTTGATAAAATAGGACACATTGTAAGGGAATACAAGATGAAACATATGAGGAAGGTTAGTCAAGATAAAAGAGTATACATTCATACCATTGATAAGTGGTTCAAGAATTTAGACCTTATGGACAAGGTGAAAGAGGAGTAGAAGACTAAATATGAATAATCTATGCTAGCTCAGACTACCTTTCACATTTAAGATGAAGTCATGAAATGGTATATAGATAGTGGTTTGTCAAGCCAAATTATAGGAGACAAAATAAATTTCATATCATTAAAGAAGAATGTTGTAGGAAAAATTATATTTTGATATAACACTACTAACAATATAGTTGGCAAGGGTATATTGAGTTTAGATAATGGGAAGACCAAGACAAAGAATGTTTTGTATGTGAAATATTTGAAACATAACCTACTTAGTGTAAGTAAAATTTAGAACCAAGGACACACACTAACCTTTCATGACAAAGCATGTGAGATAAGGAGAGACAAATTAAGAAGGCTAATTACAAATTCTAAGAGGACTGAGAACAATCTATATGTTTTAAATGATATCAATAAAGAGAGATGATTTATGAACAAGATGGATGAAATTTGGATATGGCATAGAATATTAGGCCATATAAACTTTGAAAATCTAGTCAAGATAAACACTTAAATTTTTGTGAATAAAATTCTTAAGATCACCAAACCATCAAACATACTTTACAAAGAATGTCAACATGGAAAGCAAACTAGAAGAAGGTTGAATTCCAAATAATACTCTACTACAAGATATTTGGATTTTATACACATTGATATTTTTAGGCCTAAAAAAATAAAAACCATTCAAGGAGATAATTAATTCATGTTACTTATATATGACTACATAAGAATGACTTGGGTAGCATTCTTGAAAGAACACTCAAAGATCTTGACAAGTTTAATGAATTGAAGGCTCTTATTGAGGATGAGAAGAATGGGAAGATCAAGTGCCTAAGATCTGATAGAGAAGTTTTTTTTTAATGAGTTTGATAATTATTTTGAGGTTAATAAAATAAGGAGATAGTTCTCAATAGCTAGGACACCTTAATAGAATGGAGTAGTGAAAAGAAAGAATAGGAAAGTTCAAGAGATCAAAAGAACTATGATAAATGAGTCTAGATTATTTGATGGATACTAGAGAGAGGTAGTGACCACTAAAATATAGATATTTAATAAAGGATAGATAAGGATTAATGGACACAAGACCCCTTATGAACTGTGGAAAGGCAGACCTACTAATGTGGAACACTTTAGAGTGTTTGGGAAAAAATGTTTCATCAAAAGAGATGAGAAAGACTTAGGTAAGATTAATTATAGGTCTGATAAAAGTATTTTTTGGGATAATCATCAATGATCTCAACCTATAGATGTTATAATAAGAGGTTATAGAAGATAATATAAGGCACCAATATGAAGATTGATAAAACAAGGAAATCACACTCACAGTCAAATGATATTAGAGAATCTAGACTTCATGAATGAAGAGGAAATACTATAGGTTGATGCGGTATAAGAATAAATTGAGGAAATACAAGACTCAAAAGACCCATCAAGAAAGATTCAAAGAGATAATTTTGAACCACAAATCATTGGAAATAAGGATGTAGGTATGCAAACAAGGAGAAGATTGCTAAGTAACCTAAATGAAGATAATGTTTCTCTATTGTCTAAGATTGAACTTAAGAACCTTATAGAAGCAAGTAAAGACAAGTTTTGGATAGGTTATATGAATGAGTAATTCAACCAAATAGAGAATAATGAGACTTGGGAACTAGTTCTTAGGCCTAAATACAAGAATTTCATTGGCACAAAATGGGTGTTTAGAAAGAAATTGAATGAAGATGGACAAGTCACTAGGAACAAAGCTAGATTGGTATGCAAATGATAACACAACTTTAAGGGGTTGAATTTTAGGAGACCTTTACACCAATGGAAATTTTGGAGGCCATCATATTATTTATAGCATATGTAGGATTCAAATGGTTCAAGGTATACCAGATGGATTTTAAATCTACCTTTTTATTTAAAACTTGGAAGAAGAGGTAAACATAGAGAAACCTTAGGGTTTCTCACTATTAGGTAACAAATACTATGTGTGTATATTTAAAAAAGCTATTTATGGTCTAAATAAAGCTCCTAGAGCTTGGTATGCCAAATTAGATAGATATTTATTGGATCAATGATTAAAAAAATAAGTTGTAAATAGTAATCTATACATAAAGATAGAATATGACCATTAGTTGATTGTAGTTATCTATGTGGATGACATCATCTTTGGTGGAAAGAATGAGAACATGAATAAGACCTTTGAAAATTTGATGAATAAAGATTTTGAGATGTCCCTATTAGGAGAACTATCATTCCTTCTTGGGTTGTAAATTATTCAATTTAAAAAATTTATATTCATTTCACATGCTAAGTGTTGATGCCTAAATATGTACCAAAGGTGCCCAAAGTGTTAAGAAACACTTCTCATTTTATAATTTAGTGTATGAGTTTTAGGTTATGATAATATTCTTACCTATTACTGGAATAGAGGTAGAACAAGTGACTGTGTCACAATATTTATATTAAGTGGTGGTTGGGAGCCACCATGGCCAAATAATAAATCTATATAGAATATGTAGTAACTATGAAAAGAATAGTGAATTATGATCAAGAAATAAATTAATAATTAATTTAGGATTGATATTTACAATGGTAAGCTAAGGTGATCTAGGTTAAAAAAGAAGCAAAAGGAAGGGTAGGGTAGAAAGAAAGATGTTGTTGGTCATGTTTCAGACATTATGACAAACTTAACATATAATCTAAACATGTGTTCAACCAATGCATGAAATGAAGTATATTAACCCCAAATTATAACATACATCAAAAAAGCTTTAAAGGAAGGTATGAAATGATGCAAATAGGAACCATACTCACTTTAAAGATTCACTCTTGTAATCAAACAACATTAGCCCAAATACAAAGAAGTGCAACAAATGAAATAAGCCTAAGAACTTTCCACTAATCTATCAGTGATAGAAATTAGTATCTTTTAATCTAAGATACACATCTATAATCCATAGGAACCATTAAAATCTAAAATTGAAATAGACAATTGAAAGAGAAACCATATAGAACTTCCTACAAGCAAATATTGGACAATCTTTATAGAATTCCTTGCTCATATTAATTTCTCCTAGTTTATAAAGTAATTTTAATTTTAAGAACTCCTCCCTTTTTTGAAAAATTATAATTCTCTTTTTATAATATATAATGTAGCATATTGGTTAGTCATAAGATATAAATATACAAGAGATAAGGATAGTTGTCCTTTTTACAAGGTCCTAAAATACATTTGTTTCCCAAATTGGACTGACCTATAGGCCAATATGCTAAAAAAATTACATATTCTTTAAAAAAATAATATCCCACTTTAAGAATATTAAAAATATTTATAAAATGGAATATTAATTACTAGGAAGTGGGCCCTATGTTGAAGGACTCTCTTTCTACTGTGAAGAATACTCATGGTTGTATCTGCATTAAGTGGCTATTTTTATTTTTTTTAGCATGGACATATATTAAATATTTATTGAAAACTAGTTAAAAAATTGATTTTCATTTAGGCATTACATTAACAAAAATCTTACAAGCTGCATAGCCTTGCCACTAGACTACTTGGACCCACCATTTAAAAGCCATTGATTGGTTCTCAGAGCCTAAAAATGACATCCACACAAATTTAATTTGGTGTTTATGAGAACATATTTGACATCTTATAGACTATCACATTTAAGATCATATGAATTTTTGCCTGGGATTAAATTTGACATTTGTGTGAATGTCATTTAACATCCACATGGATGTATTTGACATCCTATAGACCATCAAATTTAAGCTCATATGAATTTTTGTTTGAGCTTAAATTTGACATCTAGTGAACATCATTTGACATCCCACAGACTGTTAAGGTCAAAAATGACTATGGAAAAATAATAGAATTTTATTTAGAGGGCAACTTTGCATGCTTGTATCTTTTTCTATGCTTTGGTAGATGAGCTGAAACTTAGCACATATGGTCTTGGCACAAAGTGAGCAAACCCATTTGAAAATTTCTCTTTAAGCTACATATATTATTAAATATAACCTTTTCATCATACTCACTAGGATCTATTTACACTCCCTAAAAAATGGCTGTGGAAAAAATAGTGGAAAATGCTTTGGAGGGCAACTTTACACACTTGTATCTTTTTTTACACTTTATCATGTGAGCTGAAACTTGGCTCATATGGTCTTGACACAAAGGTGAATAAACCCATTTGAACATTGTTCCTTAAATTTATGTGCATTTGATATATATCCTTTCCAACATTCTCACTAAGATCTATTTTCACTTCTTGAAAAATGGCCAAGTATAAAAAAATAACAAAATTTGGTTGGGAGGCCAACTTTGGATCTCCATAAATTTTTATTCAATTTGGAGGATGAGATAAAACTTGTCTCATATCTTCTTGGAATAAGGGTGAATACACTCATTTGACCATTTCTCCTAAAACTTCTACACGTGAGAGATATGACCTTCCCAACATGCTCACTAGGCTTTGTTTGGACTTGTAAAACATGGTAAAAAATAATTTGGAGGGAAAATTTGGATTTACATAAATTTTGATACACTTTATAAGATGAGTTTAAACTTGGTTCATATGGTCTTGGTATAAAAATGAACAAACCCATTTAATCATTTCTCCTAAAACTTATGTACTTGTGAGAATGACACCTTTAATATGCCTACTTGGCTCAATTCGGACACTAAAAAATTAGTTGTAGAAAAAATAGTAGAAAATGTTTTGGAGGGAAACTTTGGATCCTTATATATTTTGTCATGCTTTGTTGCATGAGGTGAAACTTGGTGCATATGATTTTGGCACAAAGGTAAACAAAATCATTTGACTATTTCTCCTAAAACTAGAACCCTTGAGATATATATCCTTGCCAACATGCTCACTAGGTTCTATTTGCACTTCTTGAAAAATGACTGGAAAAAATAGCAAAATTTGGTTGGGAGGCCAACTTTGGATCTCCATAACTTTTGATGCACTTTGGAAGAGGAGCTGAAATTTGGTGCATATATTATTGGCGCAAAAATGGAAAAATCTATTTGATCATTTTTCTTGACTCATCCACACTTATGAGATATGACCACCAATGTGTTCACTTGAATTTTCTTCCATCAAACTAGAAAATCTAGATGGAGACAATGAGGAACCAACTGGATACCATGCACTTCCATACTTACTCCAACCACTCTTGGCACCCCGTAGGGTCTCTGTAGCATATCCATGGTTTTTATAAATTGACAAATGACACTTTAAACATGGATTTAACATGAATTTTTATAGTCCAAAGGATGGTAAAAGGCTAAATTAGGATTACTTCATGAAATTCAAACACATCTCATTCAAGAAAAGTCTCATCAAACTTGTAACTTGAAACATGAAAAACAAATGATAAAAAACTTAGACAAGTTCAAACCAAACCCATGAACTAATAAGTCAGCCAGACCATGGTGTGGATGAGATTCAAATGAAAAATAATGTGCACACATGCTAGTGACACTCTAATCAAGTAAATTCTCAATTTTAAGGTACAAATTTTCATAATTTGACACATGGGTCCCCACTTTTTAAAAATAAGGGTATGTTGACCTCAACAAATAGTGACTTCTGAGAAAACATAATAATATGTTAAAATTCAAAGACTCTCATTCAGACTAATAATTAAGCTACTTATTACATTTGATTAGGAATAATCATTAAGATTAGTTCATGGTTAGAAAAATATTACATATGTAAAATTAGGATCAAACATCAACACTTAGTCATACTATGTGTGTGCTTTGATTCCACTTATTGATTACCAAAAGATTTAGAGAACAAATTCTAGGTTCATGGCTTTAATCATTAACATTAACTTTTATAATGTTTGAATAACCATTAAGAACCATGTCTTAGCTCAAATAAGTCTTGAGCATTACTCTAATACTAGCTAGGCATCCATAACCTCAATAGATATTCCTTTGGCTCCACTCAAGACCTTGCTCCACTATCAACTAGGCATCCATAGCCCTGGTGGAGATTACTATAATCACTTTTTCTTGGAAAGCTTTTGATTTTGCAATAAAATCTTATTTTTGTATTTTTTTAGATCATTTTTTGGATTTCTAATAAGGGTTGGGAACTACGTTATCTAGGTTTAGGGATTTAGTCAAGTGCTTTATTTTCAAACAATCATCTTTAGCTGTAAACTTTGTCTTAAGCAATTGATATTTTTTAATTACAAGCGAGACTATGTTATAATAGTTTAAGATTTAATCCTACATGTGAAATCCTTATTAAAACCAATCTTAGATCAGAAAAAGGTTTAAAATATCAAGAAATAATTAACTTATCCACCAGTCTGTACTAGTTTTTCTAAACTGCAACATATAGCTCACACTTCAACAACCCATGGTCAACCAATGTTGAGAAGTCATACCTTAATTTATAAACTATGAAGCTATTGATCAACCTAGATGAAACTTGATCTAAGGGTTGTCTAAAAGGACTTATTTAATATCAAGGAAAAAATCACAAAAGGAAAACAAATATGTATAGGTGTTATATATAAACAACATACTAGAAGGAAAAAATAAGAAAGAAACAATACGAAAGAGGAAAGAAACTAATCTAAGCCTATACTAACTTCAAAAAATACTTATCTCCAAGATCAAATGAAAAATTACTTAGTGTCTACTATAGAACCTTGAAACTTTAGTGTTTTTTGATTGCATCTTCCTATTTATAGGAGCATTTGGACACCTAGGTCTTCTAGATGGTGTGACCTAGGCTCCCATATGCATCCTCAAGTAAATGGATCAAAGATATGAGTCTAAAATCTAATCCTCTTCCTCCCAAATCCTTCTACTTTGTAGAAAGAGTGCTATTCATACTTCATCTATAGATAGGTATTGGCTTATATCATATTCACTCAATAATAGAAGATCAACTTGCATCCTCAGACTAATGTTTTCATTAGGTTCTTTCTGAGGTAAAAGTGGACTACCAATATTTTCACAAAAATATTCCAATTCATCCCAAAATATTTCTTCATCCTAATTAACTAAATGATGTTCATCTAAAATATTATTTTTAGAAACATGTTGTACCCATACCTCTATCTTTTTTATGAAGTCATATGATAATTCATGATCTATTATGCTTGTTTCATATTTAGCTTCTGTGAAGAAAAATTGCTCTTCTATCCCATTAGGCTCCATCTTATCTTGGTTTTGGGTCTTTAAGATAATACTATCTTCTTAAAATTCTAGATCATTGGTGAAATATTTAGATAATTCATCAATATATTATACTATCCCATCATGCACCATCTCAAGCTCCTTGATTTTATTCAAGAAATCATGGTATGGCTACTATCAATGATCATCATCTTTAGGAGTATTCTCCATTTTAACAATAAATCTAAGTGGCTGTCTTTCTTGCTACCTTTTAAAAAAATATCATCTTTTACTTGATCCATATCCATTTTTAAAAACTCTTATTCTTCATCTTCAAATGAAAAATAAAAAACCTCTATCATGAAACCTTGTGATGTTCGTGCAACATCAGATGTCCCTGTAGCAAAGTTTTGATTAGGCACAATTTCAGAGGTTTACAAAATATTACAATGATCATCCAAAACAATACCACAAAAACTTATTTGTATTTTTAAAATTGATTTGTTATTGATGTCATCATGAGACCTGCTTGGAGGTATATCAAACCTTTGAGAAGCATAGTTTCTGTTAGAGTATTCCACTGTATTTCCTACTTGTTTTTTTAATTGAAGAAAGTTGGTGCTTTTTTTGGGACCATTTATAATATCAAGTCATTTGAATTTTTGGGTGTCTTGGGCTCATGAATTTGAGCATTATTACTAGTTTTGGGCACTAAATTCTATGATTTTATGGATGAAATCCACTTGTAGTGGTTTTCATTAATTCTAGATGTTGGCTAGGATATACATGACTCAAGGGAAAATGATTATGAACAAGTGTTAAAGTAGGTATATTAAGAATGAAATTCTAGATGAGCCAGTTCAAATTGATATTAGGCATGGAATATTCTATCTGACCTTGAGGCTATATTTGGTCATTAATGATCATGACTTTAGAGTATGTCTAGTTCAATGTGTTTATAATTAGGAGAGATATTTATAGAAACATGGAGGTCATGGGATCTACAACATCCTTATAAATTTATAAGGCCAAAGCCTCATTGGATCTATAAGGGGCTATGGTTCTATTAAACTTATTTTGGAACATAG
Source organism: Torreya grandis (assembly GCA_037957365.1). Classification (NCBI taxonomy): domain Eukaryota; kingdom Viridiplantae; phylum Streptophyta; class Pinopsida; order Cupressales; family Taxaceae; genus Torreya; species Torreya grandis. The sequence continues at coordinate 2,045,554 of JARHVA010002858.1, forward strand.
CATTGAAGGCTTTAATGGTCTCATTAACATCTCTTTTGATTGTGGTGAATAGTTGTTATAGGACACTAGGACTAATAATTTTGTCAAATTGATCAATGAAAACAATGTTAAAATCATCCCAACTAGTAATTTAGTCTTCAGGGAAATTGAGAAACCATTCATATGCAACATCTTTAAAAGTAAAAGGAAATGGTCTACATGATACATCTTCATGAATCACATTTAACAATGTTAATGCAGCTTTGAAACTTTTAACATGTTCTTCAAATGTGACAACATTAGGTCTAAAAGTGGGTAGATATATTTCAAGATTTTGAGGAAGATCATGCACTACACCTGGTACATTCATTAAAGAACCACTTAACCAAGCCATACCTTGAATACATGAGTATCCTAAACTAATGAAATAGATTGGGAGTTTGAGGATTTTTATTCACCTTGATCTCACTTTTATAATTCTAGCTTAAGGACTTTGAATTCTATTTTAAATATGATGTGTCAAATCAATCTTTACAAAGAATAATGACTATATTTGCACATTAAGCATTTTTTTCAAAGATTCATATAAAGAATAATAAGGACAACACCCTTTAATTAAGTTAACTCAAAGAAGTCTCCAATACGCTAGTATGAATGATCTTTACATGTTCAAGTCCAAATAAACTCAAATTTACAAAGTATTTGTGAATATTTGATCAAAATAGCTATTACTAACCTCAAACTGATTGGATTCATAGATCTAAATATATCTTTAACACAACTAAGTATATGTATTCAAAAAATGTCAATCTTTGTCTAAATAAGCCCAAAGACCAGTCTAAAATCATGAAGATCACCAACCTTTACATAATTATGTTAAAATAAACACACATATGTAAATAATAGAGTGATCTTTGATCAAAATACATCAAAACCAATAGAGATCTTACAAACTCACAAAGATTTGTTGAGGGCCCTCCTTCTAGCACCAGTGAAGTTCCTCTTGTTGATGCCTAAATGTGTATCATAGGTGTCTAAAGTGTTTAAAAACACTTCTCATTTTAGAATTTAGAGAATTTAGTTCATGAGTTATAGGTTTTGGTAATCATGTTACCTATTGGTGGAATAGAGGTAGAACAAGTGACTATTTCAAAATATTTATATTAAGTGGTGGTTGGGAGCCACCATGACCAAATAACATATCTATATAGAATATGCAGTAACTATGTAAAGAATAATGAATTATGATCAAGAAATAAATTAATAATTAATTTAGAATAGATATTTATAATGACAAGCTAATCTAAGTTGATCTAGGTTAAAAGAAAGTAAAAAGAATTGTAGGGTAGAAAGAAAGATGTTGTTAGTCTTGTTTTAGACATTATGAAAAAGTTTACATATCATCTGAACATACGTTCAACCAATGTATGAAATGAATAAACTTAATCCTAAATCACAATATACATCAGGAAAGATTCAAAGGAAGGTATGAAATGATGCAAATACGATCCAAAATTATTTTAAAGATTCATTCCTGCAAGCAAACAACATTGGCCCAAATGCATAAGAAGTGCAACAAATTAAATAAGCTTAAAAGATTTCAACTAATCTAGAAATGGAATTAATTAATATATTTTCATCCAATGTACACATATAAAATCCATAGGAACCATTCAATTTTAAAATTGAAACCAACCAACTAAGAGAGAAACCATATAGCACTTTTTAGAAGAAAATACTAGACAATATTTATAGATTTCCTTGCTTGTATTAACTGATCCTACTTTAAAAATTAGTTATGGTTCTAAGAACTCCCTTTTAAAAAAAATGATAATGCTCCTTTTATAAGATACAAAGTAGCATACTAGTCAGTCATAAGATATAAATGTACAAGAGATAAGGACAACTATCCTTTTTACAAGGTCTTATAATACATTTGTTTTCCCAAAGTGGACTAACTTATAGATAAATATGCTAACAAACACGCATATGCCTTTACAAAAAAATATCCCACATTCAAAATATTAAAAGGCTTTACAAAATGGAATATCATTAACTAGAAAGTGGGCCCTACATTTAAGGACTCTCTTGCTGCTGCTAAAGAATGCTCATGGTTGTATCTGCATTGAACAAATATTTTTGTTTTATATCCTAGATATATATTCAATGTAAATTGAAAACTAATTAAAAAATTGATTTTTGTTTAGCCATTGTATTAAAGAAAATCTTATAGGTTGTATAGCCTTGCCACCAAACTACTAGGACCCACCATTTAAAAGCTATTGATTGGTTTTTAGAGCTTAAAAATGACATCCATGTAAACATCATTTGACATCTGTATGAACTTATTTGACATCCCACAGACTAGCAAATTTAAGCTCATATGAATTTTTGCCTAGGCTTAAATTTGACATCTGTGTGAACATCATTTGACATCCATACTGATGTATGTGATGTCCCACAGACTGTCAAATTTAAGCTCACATGAATTTTTACCTAGGCTTAAATTTAACATCATGTAGACTGTCAGGGTTAAATATGACTATGCATGAAAAACCATCAAACTTTTCTTTGAAGGGAAACTTTGCATGCTTGTATCTTTTTATTTATTTTAGTGGATGAGTTGAAAATTTGTGCATATGATCTTGCAATAAATCTAAATAAAGCATTTGAACATTTCTCTTGAAACTATAGTTCTTACATGATATAAAATTTCCAACATGTTCACTAGGCTCTATTTGTACTCTCTGAAAAAAGGTCAAGTGTGGGAAAAAAAGTGGAAAATGCTTTGGAAGGCAACTTTAAACATTTATCTCTTTTTTTGTGCTTTATCATGTGAGCTGAAAATTGGCACATATGATCTTGGCATAAAGATGAATAAAATAATTTAACCATTTCTCCTAAGAATTCTATATGTATGAGATATAGCCTTACCAACATTCTCACTAGGCTCTATTTGCACTCCTTGAAAAACGATTGTATGGAAAAACAATGAAATTTAACTAGGAGGCCAAATTTTGATCTCCATAAAATTTGATGCACTTTGGTGGATGAAATGAAACTTGGTGCATTTGTTTTAGGCACAAAATTGAATAAACTCATTTTACCATTTCTCTTGAAACATCCACATGTCTGAGATATGGCCTTGCCAACATGATCACTAGGCTTTGTTTAGACCTAGAAAACATAATTAAAAATGATTTGGAGGGAAAATTTGGATCTCCACAACTTTTGATGTGCTTTATTAGATGAGCTAAAACTTGACACATATGATCTTGACATAAATGTGAACAAACCCTTTCCACCATTTATCTTGTAACTTCTATGCTTTCAAGATATGAGACTTTCAATATGCCTACTTGGCTCAATTTGGGCCTTACAAATTTGGTTGCGGAAAAAATAGTGGAAAATGCTTTAGAGGGGAACTTTAGATCCTTATATATTTTGGTGTGCTTTATTGCATGAGTTAAAACTTGGCACATATGGTTTTAGAACAAAGATGAAGAAACTCATTTGATCATTTCTCTTGAAACTACAAGACTTACAAGGCATAACCTTTTCAACATGCTCATTAGGCTCTATTTGTACTCCCTAAAAGATGGCTAAGTATGGAAAAATAGTGAAATTTTATTGGGAGTCCAACTTTATATCTCCATAACTTTTGATGAAATTGAGAAGATGAGTTGAAACTTGGTACATATATTATTGTCACAAAGGGTAACAATTTTTTTTGACCATTTATCTTGAAATATCCACATCTGTGAGATATGGCCTTGACAACATGCTCACTAGGTTTTGTTTTGACTTAAAAAAAAAAAAAATGCTTTGGAAGAAAACTTTGGATCTCTATAATTTTTGATGCACTTTGGTGGATGATCTAAAACTTGGTGCATATGGTCTTAGAACAAAGGTGAATAAATCCATTTAACCTTTTCTCTTGAAAATGTCATGCTTGTGAGATATGGCACCTTCAATATGCCGACTCAGCTCAATTTGGGTCATGCAAAATTGGTTGTAGAATAAATAGTGGAAAATGCTTTGGAGGGAAGCTTTGGATCCTTATATCTTTTGGCATGATTTATCATATGAGATGAAAATTGGTGCATATGGTTTTTTAATAAAGGTGAAAAAACATATTTGACCATTTATCCTAAAACTATAAGGATTTTTAGATATAACCTTGCCAACATGCTCACTAGGCTCTGTTTGCACTCCATAAAAAATGGCTATGGAAAAAAAAAAAAAATTGGTTGGGAGGACAAATTTGGATCTACATAAATTTTGATGTAATTTGATAGATGAGATAAAATTTATTACATATATTATTGGGACAAAAATGGACAAACCCATTTTATTATTTTCCTTAACTCTTCCACATGTGTGAGATATGACTGCACCAATATGCTCACTTAGATTTTCCACCATCAGACTAAAATGTCTAGATGGACACAATGAGGAATTAGCTAAACTTCCATACTTACTCCAAACAATCCAAGTACCCCATATGGTCTCTATATCATGTCCATGGTATTTATAAATTGACAAATGACACTTTAAACATAAATTTAACTCAACTTTCTACAGATCAAAGGATAGTAAATAGCCAAATTATAATTAAATCATGAAATTTAGACACATCTCATTCAAGAAAGGCCTCATCAAAGTTATAACCTAAAATATGAAGAACAAATGCTAAAAAACTTGGAAAAGGGCAAACCAGAACCATGAACCAATAAGTTATCCATACCATGGTGTGGATGAGCTTCAAATGAAAAATTATGTGCAAACATGCTAGTGACACTTTGATCAAGTGAATTTTTAAATTTAAGGTATAAATATACATAGTTTGACACATGGGTCCCCATTTTTAAAAAATGGGGGTATGTTGACCTCAACACCAAGTACATGAGAGATGTTGAATAAGTTTGAGATGAAATATTTTAAGGTAGTTAGTACACCTATGATCATAGGGTATAAGTTGAGCAAGGAAGATGAGTATCCAAAATTAAATCAAACATCATATAAGTAAATGATTGAAAGTTTTCTATACACCATTACCTCTAGACCTAACATCATGAAAGTAGTAGGTCTTTTTGGAAAGTTTCAATTAGATCCAAAGGAAAATCATCTACATTTAGTTAAAAGGATACTCATGTATCTGAAGGGGACTATGGAGTTTGGGCTGTGGTATCTAAGGAATAAGGTGTTTAATTCGATAGCCTATATAGATGTATACTAGGTATGAATTCTAGATGATAAGAAGAGTACTAGTGGAGGAGCTTTCTTCTTAAGTGGGTGCTTAGTTTCATGGATAAGTAAGAAGCAATCATCAGTAGCATTATCAACTTATGAATTTGAGTACATTATAGTAGCTTCATATTACACTCAGGTCCTATGGATGAGACAAACATTAAAATACCTCAAGGTGGAGTATGATATTCCTAGCCCTATTTATTGTGATAAGCATTTCAAAAAACCCTGTCATACACTCAAGGACTAAGCATATTCCTATCAAGTATCATTTTCTAAGAGATAAGGTAAGTGAACAAAGTGTCAAACTTGAAATATGTTACTTCATAGGATTAGATTGAAAACATTTTGACCAAGCCACTTTCAAAGGCAACATTTTAATACCTAAAATAGGAATTGGGGATAGTTCTTACCTCTAGTAGTCACTAAGGAAGTCAAGTGCTTAGGGGGAGCTAATCAAGTGGTTCATTATCTTAAAGTACAAGTGAGTAGTGTAGAGAAGGTATACATGGAGATAGGGTGAGCATGTTTGTATAGTGACACATAAACTCATAATATTATATGTTGAGTGTTCTAGTTGTAAGAAGTGTGATCCAAGAAGTTGTAAACATCACTTTGTCATTTATGTCAAAAAGGGAGAAAGTTCATAATGAGGAAGAATTTGCTTATTGAGAGAAGTTTATAAAACTAGTTTCCATCAATTACAAAGGGGGATATTGTTTATTATTGTCATTTATGTGAAAGGTTCATCTTTCATGAGGTTGATGTCATTGATAGAGTAAGCCTAGTTGGTAGTATGTTGATGTGACAAGGGGCATTATTGAGAGTGTTTTCATTGAAGGATGTTATCATGAAAGATAATTTGAAGGAAAAAGAGAGAATTTGAAGGAAACTAATGCCTTATATTTTTTCACGAAGGTATAATTAATTGATGTCAAAGTTACATAGGAATCCTAGTCATGAGCCTAGTCATGACATGATAGGTATGTTTATAAAAATGAAGGATGTATGGCACTGTTTGAGCATGTATGTGAGGCAATGGAAAAATTATGAGAGTTTCAAGGTGAAATTATAGGGGTAGGACATTAAGACTATTGGAATCACAATAACTAAGAATGAGGGTCAATCAATGTAAAAAAATTGCTTTCAATTCCATAATTTTTGAATCACTATCTCTTTCAAATTTTTTTTGAAGCAATGAATCAAAATATAGTGACATAATCTAGTGACTATCTCTTTAAAACAACCTATTAGGCCTCTTCACTTAGCTAACGCTTTTGTTGACATAATTAGATCATATGACCTTGTTCATACTCTATATAAAAATTGTTATAACTTCATGACATATTCAAAAGGCCTCTCTAATTTTATTCAAACCCTCTACTTAGTTTCAAAAACCCTATTTCATTCATTTATTTCCTTAATTTTCTAACTAGTCAAATTAGGCCTATTAAACCTTCTTTTTATACTTGACTCTTTCTCTTACCCACCTTAGTTGGACATAAAACTATACATAATTGGATCACACTTGAAATATATAAAAAAAAATGTATCATAATTGAAACACCCACTAAATATCTTGGTCATTACTCATAAGGACCAAAACCACCATTAGGCCTAATAGAGACCTAATGCAATTAGGTCTTCTCAAAGTATATGATTCACCTTCACCACCTTGAAAAAAATTGAGACTCTAAAAAAATGAAAAAAATCACACACGATTAAATTATACCCCTTATAAACTCACCATATTTCCCCCACACAATTTATCTCATTTCACTCCTTGAACCACACCATCAGGTCTACTCGCAACTATGCCTTCTCATTGCCAAAAAGTCTGCCTTAAATATATCAAGTGTAAACTCAAAATTTCCAAATATATATTTTTTAAAATAACATATATATAACTTAAATGACCTCAAGGTAATCACCAAGTAAATTATATTTCACCACACATGGAAAAATACCTTAAATTTATCATTTCCATATGCTCACTCAGAATTACAAACAAGATTTAGAACCTAGTCAAAAACCTTTAAATTTTCACATATTTGTAAGAGTTTTTTATGAATAAAAATACATTGAAATTAACCTATGATACCTATATAACAAATTAAAAATTTCATTTTATTCTTCAAATCTATGTATAATGACTCAAGAACATCATTCTCACTAACACCTATAAAATTGCTTGAGTGCTCCAAAACACAATCATGGAAACCAAAATTTAGAACACCTATGTGAACACTTTTATGAAATATAAATGGGTTTATATTATAATTAATAATACTAATAATAATAATATATATATATATATACATACATATATATATATATATATATATATATATATATATTACAATTTTCAATATTAATATTGGCTTTACATATCAATCTCATGTCTTCATCCTACACATACCTCATTATGTTAGATAAGTCACTTTGAGAGCAACTTTATGCTTATGTATGAGCATCTCCAAATATTATATTCAAAATGGATATGTGATAAAGGTATTTTAAATAAACAAATACATTTAGATGCATACCTAATACATTATAACCCATCCTTAATGTCACTCTCACTTTTGCCTAGTTTTGTCACTATCTTCCTCATTAGGTATTTTTAGCGATAGGCCAACTTACATGACCAATTTAGCATATTTTAATTTTTAACATGATTAAAAACTTAAATTATTTTAAAATAAAAGTATCACACATCATATTCTTATAATTTACATGTTTTTATGTGTTCAACCCTACCTACTACATTAGAAATATAAGAAACAAGGGGTTTCTTATAGCTTCCACTCTTTATTTTGATAGACCAATACCACATGGAGGTACATATGATAGTTTAATATATCCTACAATAATAATAATAATAAGTCAACTAGACCATTATTAACCATTTCCAACAAGATATTTCATATCAAGTCACTATTAGGGTTTTAGAGAGGGTTAAACTATCTTACATTCTTAACAATCATTCATAAAGCTTAGGCCCCAAAAATAGAAAAAATGATAGGATATTTAAGATAAGAACCTTAAAAAACTATCATGAACTAATTGATCCTCATGAAAATGTTTCACTTACCAAAAATCATAATAAAATCCTTCTTGGGTTTACAATACCTCACTCTGTGCATATAGAAAACCTCAAAACCACATTTCGTTATTTATCCTTTACTTTATGAAATTTTACTAGGTAAAAAAACTTTTAAAAACCTCTCACACCTCTAAAAATTCTCTCATGAGCTCTGTCACCTAGGAAAATGAACTTGAATCCTCATTAGGCCACACTAGGTCTCTTTGCACATTAGGCCTTAAACTGTCAGTCACACTTAGACCTTGAACACAACTTAAAACTTGTTTTAATATTATAATCACCTCAAAAAAATGTCATATGACCTAACACATTACTTAACTTATACCACACATATTATTAAAATCCTTGGTCTACTCACCTCACTATGGCACCAAACATATGCCTTCTCACTAGGTCTCTCAATTACATGACTCATTAACTCAGCATCAATAACAACAAAGAAAACTAAAAATGACATAAATGAAACTTTCATGACATCAATGACAACTCCATGCATACCTTATAACACATTCTCAATAATATCCCCCTTTTTCATTGATGAAAACCACTCAGTAATGGCAATCATTCAAAGAAGCTTCTCTTACTGGGATACATCTTCCCTATACAGATCAATCTCCCACTTTGACATGAATGAAAAATAAATACCTAAAATAAAACTCAATAATTATGAATGGAAGATCATATCAATAAGCTCCCATATCTCATTGTATACCTCAGACATCTTCTTCTTGATAAGATGATGTGACTCCCCCTTTGACCTCAAAACTTTTACACTTCTTTCCTACTCTTCGAGCTAAATAGCCTCATTATTATCTCCCAATAATCACTTAATTTTTTTAGTGACTAATAGGAATAGGAATCACACCCAATTCATGTCTTAAATGTTTAAAAGTAGCCTTTGTAAGAGGCTTAGTTATGATATCTATAATCTGATCCTTGGTATACACAAATTAAAGATTAATACTTTTTTCACTTACCTATTATCTTAAGAAATAATAATTTATAGGAATGTGATTGGTACTTGAATGCATGATAAGATTATTTTATACACTTATGGCACTAGTATTATCACAAAAAAAGGACTAGGACCATCAAACTCTACCTTGTAGTCTCTTAAGGTTTGTCTCATCCATAACACTAGAGTAGAACATGAAGATACTAAAATGTACTCAACCTCAAAAGTATATAAATCCATTAATGGTGTCTTCTTGATTATACATAATACTAGGCACTTACCTAATAAGAAGGATCCTCCACTATTGCTTTTTCTATCATCTAGACCCCCAGCCCAATTTGCATCTTTATAAGATACTAGATCAAACTTATTACTATTTGGGTACAATAATCCATAATTCATAGTTCCCTTAAGATATCTAGATATATTCTTTAATTATTGTAGATAAATTTCCTTAGGATCTACTTGAAATCTTCCCATAAGACCTATTACTTGCATGATGTCAGGTCTAGAGGTATTAGTATACAACGAACTCCCAATCACTTATCTATATTTTATCTGATTGACTCACAAAGATTCATCCTCCTTGCTTAGATTACTTCATGTAACTATAGGTGTACTTAAAACCTTGTAATCTTCCATTTGAAACTTATTTAACATAAATTATATATACTTGACCTGTGAAATGAATATATCTTTTTTAGATTGATTGATTTGAAGTCCAAGAAAGAAGGATAGTTTTTCAAGCATCTACATTTAAAATTATGACTTCATCACCTCTGTAAAGACCTTGGTCATGTTTTCATTAGTTTTACCTAAGATGATTTCATCCACATAGCCAACCACTATCAATTGATGTTCATTTTTAGTCTTGATATTAAAGTTACTATCTATAACTCCTCTCTTGAAACTTTGGTCCAAAAGATACTTGTCTAGTCTAGCATACTAAGCCCTAGGGGCTTGTTTTATACCATAAAAGTCCTTCTTCAACATGCAGACATAGTCCTTTTTATCAGTTAATAATAAACCCTCAGCTTGTTAAATGTACACTTTTTCCTCCAAGTTCCCATTTAGGAAAGTTGACTTGACATCTATCTGGTATATCTTGAATCCTTTACAAATTGTCTAGACAATAAACATCCTAATAACATCTAACCTTGATACAAGACCAAAGGTTTTCTCAAATTAAACTCCTTCTACTTGAGATTATCCCTTACATACTAGTTTATCCTTGTTTCTGGTGACTTCTCCATTCTCAATCAACTTGTTTTTGAATACCCATTTTGTACCAATGATATATTTGTCTTTAGGCCTACGTAATGAACTCCCAAGTCTCATTATTCTCATTTTGATTTAACTCTGCATTCATGGAATCTATTGAAAACTTATATTCACTTGATTCTACATAGTTTTTAGGTTTAAATTTGGATATTAAGGTAGTATTCTCTTGATTGACATCACTCAAGATTCTAATTCTTGTTTGTATACCTACACTCTTATTACCAATTATATGAGATTTAGTATGATCCTTTTGAATCTAGCTAAAAGGACCTTGAGTCCTTTCTATCCTCAATTTATTCTTCATTTTCATCTTTATCTATTATTCCTTCATCATTATTTTACTAAGAATATATTTTCTTTGTCTCATCAACCTTTACATTTATGCTCTCCACTCTCTTTTACAACCTCTTATTATAGCATCAATAAGTGGCACTAACTAATTAATATCCCAATAAAATACCTTCATCAATCCTTGAGTCAAACTTTCCTAAATCCTCATATCTCTTGATATAACATTTACTCCTAAATACCTAAAAATGTTAAACACTTGCAAGTTTTCCATTCCATAATTTATATGTAGTCTTATCACTATTGATCCTAATTTGTCCTCTATTTAAAGTGTAAACTACAATGCCCATAGCTTCTCTGTAGTAGTCAGTAGATAATTTTGACTCATTTAACATGGTCCTTACTATTTGTTGAATTGTTCTATTCTTTCTTTCAACCACCCCATTTTGTTGAGGTGTTTTAGCAACTAAGATCTATCTTCTTATTCCATTGACCTCACAAAACTCATCAAACTCATTTGACCAAAAATATCCACCTTTTTCAGACCTAAGACACTTGATATTCACATTCATCTCATTTTCAACCAAAGCCTTGAAAGTTTTAAACTTACATATAGCTTGTAACTTCTCTTTCAAAAATGTTACCCAAATCATTCTTGTGAAGTCATTTATGATCAACATGAAGTAGCTATCACCTTGAATGATTTAAATCATTATAAGACCACATAGATCAATATGAATTAGTTATAAAGGTCTAGTAGTAGAGTATTCTTTAGAACTTAATCTCATCCTAATCTTCTTACCATGTTGACATGCCTTACAAAGAACATCTACAAGTTTGGAAATTTTGGGCATGTTCTTCATGGATCCCTTAGAGCTGATCTTGACTAGATTATCAAAGTTCATATGACCTGTCCTATGCCATATCCAAATTTCATATACCTTGATCATAAAACATTTCTCCATTTTTATCTCATTTAATACATATCAATTATTCTCAGTTCTATTGGATTTGGCAATCAACCTCCCTAATTTTGTCTTCTTATCTCACATCCATTGTCATGAAAAGTTAGGGTATGTCCTTAGGTGCACATTTCAATTACACTCAACAAGTTGTGTTTCAATCCATATACATACAATATATTTTCTATCTTGGTCTTCCTATTGTCAAACCTCAAATCACCTTTACTAACTATATTAGTAGATGTGTTATCTCCAAACCTCACTAAATGTATGGAATTATTCTTAAAAGTGATGAATTTTCTCTTATCTCCTATCATGTGACTTGAATATCCACTATATATGCACCACTTCAAATCACCATTCTAAGTATGATAGGTAGTTTGGGCTATCATAGATTCTTCTCCTCTAAATTACTAATTCTCTTTCATAATACCCTTAAGGTCTACTTTCTTGATCCATTATTTAGTATCATGACTACATGTCTTATTAACATGTCTGGTTTTCCTCATAGATCTTGTTTTACACTCTCTTGCAACATGTTCTCTTTGGTTGTAGTTATAACATAGGATTCTACTTCTACATCTACAATCAATAGCTCTATATCCAAATTAACCACAAGAGAAATGATATCTAATGAATGAATCCACATACTTAGATTATTTAACTTTGTTTATATTTTAATTATCATTGGATGATACAAAATTTCCTTTGATATCCTTTGATGGAACAAAACCCTTCTTAGCTTGTTGATGATTGAATTCAAACTTGACCACTTCTGCATAGGTTTTTATTCTATCAGCTTTATCACTCCTTGATAGATCATTGACTTTTGGAAACTGACTCTCCTTGAAATCATTTTATTCTTATTTGAAACCAAGACCTGTCATACCATGAAAGGACCTTTTACTATCCAACATATTGTTAAGATTTCTATTACTCTCCTCCAATTTTTGATATGTCCTTATCTTAAAAACATCTTGCTCAACTTGTGCCTCTAAATTATTTAATTTAATTCTAATTTGGGTGTAGTATTCCATATGATTATTCTCTTTTGAATAACATTCATAATATATTTCAATGACTATGGATATATCCTCATTATAATCATAATAAACACTTTCATTATCAAAATGCATATATGTGCTCCAAAGATCTCCTTTAGACTTCTAGGCCTGCATAAAGAAGCTTGCTCTGATACAAATTTTTGAAAGCAAAAACACTGGGGGTTGATTTAGTGTACAAAATTTTCTTTCAATTCCATATATATTACATTAATCATTCAAACTAATCTAGAGATATAGTAATGTATAATCAACCATTCATATGAGCATGAAGTAAGAACATAACATATGAACACAAGAACTATGTTAGAAACCCTCATGGGAGATAATTAAAACTAAAAAATATTTTTTAATATATTCCTATAATCAATAAATCAAAATTTAGTGAGGTACCAACCCCACAAGGAGCACCAACCTCTCACTAGTCAAGCACCAACTCAACTAGTCCTTTAGCAAGCACCAACTTGAAAGGAGGCACCAACCTCCTTGGTAACTCAGCACCAACTTATCCACGTAGAACCTATGATCACCTTTGGAGACTTATTTATCACTCAATTAATTATTATCCCCTTCCTTTATTCTTCACACTTTTTTATCTCTTTCAAACAACCTATTAGGCCTCTTCACTCAACTAGCCCTTTTATTCTATAATTAGGTCTATGAACTTGCTCATCATCTATATAAACACTATTATAAATTAATTAAATATTAAACACACCTATATTATGGTCTCCAGTTCCTCTATCTAGTTTCCAAAACCCTATTTCATTCAATTATTTCCTCAATTTTCTAACTAGTCAAATTAGGCCTATTAGACCTTTTTATACTTCATTCTTGCTCTTACCCACCTTGTTCCTAAGAAAACCTATCCATAATTGTATAAAAATTTAAATATATCATAAAATATGTTTTATAATTTAAAAAACAACTACATAGGTTAGTTATTACTCATAAATACAAAAACTACCATTAGGCCTATTAGAGACCTAATGCAATTAGGCCTTCTCAAAGCATACGCTTCACCTTGGCCACCTTGGAAAAACTTAAGCCTCAAAAAATATATGAAAAAATTACAAAATTATAATATTTATAATATCACATGAGGTAAAAAAAACAATTTATCTCATTTCACTCCTTGAACTACACCAGTAGGTCTACTCACAATTAGGCATTCTCACTGCCAGAAAGTCTACCTTGAATATATAAAGTATACACTCAAATTTGACACATAAACATATTAAAAAATAAAATTTATATAACCTAAATGACCTCAGTTTTATCACCAATTTCATTATATTTCACCACATATGGAAAAAGACCTCAAACTAATCATTTCCATATGCTCACTCAAAACTACAAACAGGCTTCAAAACCAACTCAAGAACCTTTGACATTTCACATCTTCATAAAAAAAATTCATGATATAAATAAATTAAAATAAAAATATGAGACCTATATAAAAATTTAATGTTCATTTTATTCTTAAAATCTATGCATAATGACTCAGGAACATCATTCTCACTAACAAACAAAAAATTGCCTGAGTGCTCCAAAACACAGCCATGGAAACAAAGACTTAGAACACCTATGTGAACACTTTTATGAAATTTAAATGGGTTTATATGATCCTTAATAATTATTATAACACAAACACACACACACACGCGCGCGCGTGCACACACACGTGCACACACGCGCGCGCGCGCACACACACACACACACACACACACACACACACACACACACACATTACAAGGTTTAATATCAATATTGGTCTTATAGACCAATCTCATGTCTTCACCCTATAAAGACTTCAATGTGTCAGACATGTCACTTTAAAATATAATTTTTGCTTGTATATGAACATCTTAAAATATTATATTTAAATTGGATTTGTGATATATTTATTTAAAAATATCCCCATGAATTTGGATCCATCCCTAATCCAATTCAAACCATCTTTAATCTCATTCTCACTTCTACCTAGTTTTTTCATTATTTTCCTCATTAGGCCTTTTTAGTGATAGGCCATATTCCATGAATGGTTTAATATATTTGAAATATATAACCCTCTAAAAAAATTAAATGATCATAAAATAAAAGTATCATGCATCATCCTCCAATCATTTTCATGTTTTGACCTAGTCAATCATGCCTACTACATCAGAAATCTAAGATACAAGGGGTTTCTTGTAGCTTCCACTCATTGTTATGACATAAAAATACCACCTATAGGTACCTAGGAAAGTTTAATACAACCTAACATAATTATACTAGATTAGCCAAATAATTTGTAGCCATTTCTAATAATATATTCCATATCATGTCATTATTAGGGTTTTAAAGAGGGTTTAGATTGTCTTACATTCTTAACAATTGTTCATAAATATTAGGCCCTCAACATATAAATTAATGCCAATAAATTTAATTTAGGAACCTTAACCAAATACCATGAACTGATTTAATCCTCATGCAAAGGTTTTACATGGTAATAATTATAAAAAAATCATTTTCAGGTCTACAATACTTTATTTTGTGCATACAAAAAACCTCAAAACCACATTCATGATTTATCCTTTAGTATATAACCTTATAATTGTTTAACACACTTGAAACAACCTATCACACCTCTAAAAATTCTCTCATGATATCTAGAACCTAGGAAAATAAACTTGACCCCACATTAGGTTTCACTAGGTATCTTGGAACATTAGGCCTTGAACTGTGAGTCATACTTAGACCTTGTACACATATTGAAACCTATTTTACTATTATAAATACCTCAAAATAATTTCATATGATCTAATAACATGATTAACCACTACCACACATCTTCTTACAAGCCTCAGTCTACTCACCTCACTATGGCACCAAACATATGCCTTCTCATAGGTCTCTCAAGTACATGACTCATGAAATCAAACTCAAGAAAAATAAAAAAACTCATAATGAAATCAATGAAACTTTCATGACATCAGTGAAAACTCTATGCATAACTTAGAACACATTCCAAACATAGACTAAGCCTACACCTAGACCTCTCTTAGACCGTACCTAGCCTAGTGAGGTATGAAGATCAATTTTCAAGGTAATTTTGAATATGTGATCATGGACAAAGGTAATATATGTTGTTATAAGAATTTTCACAAAGTTTAAGTTCATGGTTTTAATGAAATTTTAAGAAACAATATTTTAGGCCTTCTCGAGTTCACATAATGAGGTCTTAACACTCAAGAAGCACATTCAGATGTTCATTGGTACATGTAACCTCTGCATGGGAACTTGAGATGTTGAGGAAAGATGGGGAAGGGTAATAGATAAGATATCTAGGAATTGGTTTTACATAAAAGGGCTAGTCCTTTATGAATAATCTTTAACACCAAAACTTGTGTCAAACCTCCTAAAATCCCTAATAAGGACATGATGTGGAAGATATTAATCAATACAACCCATAATGGTCTCAAATTCCTAGACAAGCTATTGGATCATGTGGTGGTGGGAGTTAGATGAGAGAAAAAATGAATAGATACAAGGTTATTTGTCAATAATTTTCTACAAATCTCAAAAATTGCATTAGTTAAGGAAAGAAAATGGATGAAAGAAGAAGATAGAGACTAATAATGACCTAGGGGATCCTCATTGAGGATTCTAATCAGATGGTTATAGGAATAAAATGGAAAAAATATATATAAGGATATTAAACTATTTCATTTTTAAAATCTCTTTATTAGAATTAATTATTTGTTTATATAAATGAAGATGTGGCATTATCTATCTAATAATGCCACACCTCCACCCATAAATACTTTTAATTAATTTTGAAAAATTACCATCGATAAATATATATATTTTAATATATTTATTATTTATTAATAACTATATTTTAATGTATATATTACTTAATATATTTTAATTATATATTTCATACCATTTTAATCCATGCCTTTAAAACTACATGTATATTAAGTCTTTTATTAAAATGATACTACATGTGGATATGATCGTGGCACCATCGAAAGTGTGCATGGAATTCACCATTAGTTCTTGACTTGTCACATGGAATTGAAATGTTATCATGGTTTATTAAATAATGGATTTGAATTATTTAAATTCATATATTTATTTTGGAATTAATATTTACCGTATTGGCATTGACCAGCTTGGAGTTAATAATCCAACTTGGCATGGAACTATGGCATATCATAGAATTAAGACACCAATATATGGTGTTAACTTCACATGGACAACATGGAATAGCTAAATGGGTGTATGTAATTGACTATAATTATAAACCTATAATGAATTTTACAAGGCATTTAATGGTATATTAGGTTTATCAAGATCAATCTTATTTTTGTGTGCCAATACATTGGGTGTCAACTAATATATAAAATGCAATGCATATAGTAATATGCTAGAGAAGATTTTATTTTCATTATTGTAAACTTTTCAGTTCCAAATCCTTTGAATAAAATTTTCACATGGTCAATACATCATCTAATCTTATTTTTAGCTTGATATAACTATAGAATTATATTTGGCATCAAAACTACCATCATCTTTGGTGTTAAACAATTAATTCTAGTATAGTGTGGGCTCCCAGCTGGTGTAATGAATAGGTTCCAATCCAAAATAGTTGAACATTGACCCCAAATGAAGCATGAAATTTACTAATTATAGGTAAAATAATCTTTATTCTCAACCAATATGTGAAGGCCAGAGAAAGGATAAGAAATCCAATGCCATGTTGTTGAAACAAGAGAAACCCCAATTTAGGAAAATTGTTAATACCCAGACAATGCCAAGTAGCATTGAGAAACACACACACACACACACACACACACACACACACACACACACACACACACGTGGTTTTTTAGGGGTAGTAAGAGTTTGGTAGAGAGCAGTGGATTTGCATAGAGGAAATTTCTAGATAGAGATATCTAGTTATAAAGGAAGAAAGAACCTCTAGTAAATTACATAATTTTATCTGGTGTTGCAAAGATAGATATCTGGTATAGAATTGTATTATTTTTACTCAGAGATATTTTTGTAAATCATTCTTGAAGAGTTTTTAGTAAGATTGAAACACTCATAGAGTGGACCCAAGGTTGTAGCCATTTGGTGAACCCCATAAACAAATATTCTATGTTATTTTTTTAATTTCCTCTTTACGATAAAATATCCATTTAATTTCATTTATTAAATTATGGAAGTTTTATAAATTATTTTTTTCAAATTTACTATAGGAGAAATTAGATATTAAATATTCCATTTTATTTCAATATAAGCAAAATGTAAAAGTTTTTATAACTTGGATTTTCAGATCAGCTTGGTATCATAACCTATGACAAAGGCCATTTAACGTATTGTCTAGAAATTGAAAAAGTATTTAATGTTAACTAGTTATTGATTAAGATTTGGTGAAGGAGAAATTGTATAGTTTGATCATAAAATTGGTACAAGACATGCAAGCCAAAAATCAAGTATGGGAGCAAAAATTTCTGAAGTAGAATTCCAGCATGCTTTCCTCAACATGAAAAATATGGTTAAGGAAATGTACAAGGAATATAGAAAGGAGAATGTAAAGGAATATAAACATGAAGTAGAAGAAATTATTCTTTCACCTTAGAAGAAATAATCTTCTTCTAAAGATGATAAAATTATCCCATACTTGAAATTAGATGTCAAATTTAATTTGACAGTTTATAATGGTGAGCTGAGTGTAGAAAAATTACATAATTGGGTCAAGTATATTGAGATATATTGTAAGATTTAGAATATTCTCAATGAGAAATCTAAAATTCAGTTGGCTACTCTTCATATGAGTGGTAAAACACTCATCTAGTGGGAGAGTAAGATTCAAGAGGATCTCAAGCAACATGGTAAGATAATCTCCTCCTAGAATAATTTTGTTTCTGAACTAAGAATTTTTTTTATCCTTTGGGTTATATGCAAAAAAATACTATGGATTGGTAGACCTAAAGATATAATAAAGGTCAAAGTGTGTAGGATTATACTTAAGAGTTTAGAAAGAAGGAATTAATGTTTGGCATTCCTTTATACAATTGAGAAACATTATGGAAGTATATTGGAGGTTTGCATAGCTATTTGAGACATACTACTCTCATGTTTAATCCTTCTAACCTTGATGAAGTCTGTGTGCAAGATACCTATATGGAATCAAGGGTAATATGACCAAGGCAGTCTATGGAAATAAATCTCACAAACTAGTTGGAAATAAAGATAAAGGCAAAGGTAAAGGAAAGGGTAAGGGTAAGGGTAAGGGTAAGTCTACTTACATAGTTAAGAAAGAAGAAGGAAAACCTATATATAATCATTGAAAAAATAATTATGATAAGGCTAAGTGTTAGAACTCCATCCATAAATCAAGCTAAAGAGGTTATAAAATAAAAAGGAAAATAAAGCTAATGTTACAATCTAGTAGGTCTTGGGATCATATCCCAGTGATGAAACCAAAGTGTCTGCCATGGATATGCAAGGTTTAACCTCTTCCTCTTCTAATAATAAAACTTATATTATTTCTTCATCTTCTAAAACTAAATCTAAACATATTGAAAGAAAAATAAATGAGATTTTCCACATAAGAGTTATATCTAAGCATACTAAAATAGATACTCATTTTGATAGTGGATCACAAGCTAATCTTATTTCATAAGAGGTTGTTAAAAAGTTAGGACTTAAAACTAAATCACATCCAAAACCATATCCTTTAGGATGGGAGTGTGATGATGAAAAATTGTAGGTCACAAAAACATGCACCTTAAGGTTTGTTATTACTTCTAAATTCATTGATGAAGTAGAACTAGATGTAGTTCCTTTAGATATTTGTGGAATTTTTTTGGGAAGTCCTTACTTATATGATAGGAAGGAAATATTTTATAGAGAAGACAACAACTATGTTCTTGTAAATTATGAGATTGAATACATAATAAGATCCCATCATGTTAAAGCTAATTTAGCACTTGTTTATGTAGGACAAATGAATAAAATTGTAAACTTAAGTAAGATTTTTATTCTCATGTTTGTAAAAACCAAGGATAATGTAAAATATAAGGCCATAGAGGGTTTTGATCCTAAACATACATTTGAAATAGATAAGATTATTTCTAAATACAATGGTTTTTTTAGGAGCCATAAGGTTTACCCATAAGAAGTAAATTCAACATGAGATTCAATTACAACAAGATGCCTCTCTCAATAATATTGACATGTATAGGTTGTCAGTAGTAGATAATGAAGAAATAAAGAATCAAGTGATGGAGTTACTTGAGAAAGGAGTCATTCAGCCAAGTACCTCTCCATGTGGTTTACTATTGTCTTGGTACCTAAAAAATATGGTACATGGTAGATGTGCATGGGCATCTGAGCTTTGAATAAAATCATGGTTAAAAAATGCTACCCTTTTCCTCATATTGATGGTTAGTTAGATCAGTTGAAAAATTCAAATTATTTCACTAAATTAGATTTGAGAAGTGGTTATCACCAAGTAAGAATAAGTGATGGTGATAGTTGGAAAAACACTTTTAAAATTAAGAAAGGCCTTTTTTAGTGGCTTGTTATGAATTTTTGGATTTGTAATGCACCTGCCACATTTATGTGGGTTATGAATGATGTGTTAAGACCATTTCTAGATGATTTTGTAATTGTGTACTTGGATGAAATTTTAATATTTAGTAACACATGAGAAGATAATCTTAAACACATTAGGAAAGTCTTACATACTTTGACAAAGGAGAAACTATTTTTAAAGATGTCAAAATGTTATTTTTCAAAAACATCTTTGGTTTATTTAGGCTATGTTGTAGGGAATAGTTCACTAAAAATAGAACTTGTAAAATTTTTAGCCATACTAAATTGGCCAAGGCCTAATAATGAAACATAAGTTAGAATTTTTCTTAGAAAAGTTCAATTCTAGAGAAAGTTTATTGCTAACTTCTCTTATATTGCATCTCCTTTACATGATTTAACAAGTGTTAAGAATATATTTCAAAGGGGAGGAAAGAATGAAAAAACTTTCATACCTTGAAAAGAAAAAATAAGTATAAACCTAATTCTTTCACTTCCTAATTTACGGTAATTGTTTGAAATAAAGACTGATGCTAGTGAGTATGTAATAGGGTAAGTACTAATTCAAAAGTTGAAACCCATGTGTTTTCATTTTAAAACCTTTACAAGTGTAGTTAAAAATTATTCTACTTATGATAAAGAGTTATATGCTTTAGTGCAGAGTATGAAAAAGTGGAAACACTATTTGATGGGCAAAGAGACAATCATCCATACAGATCATCAACCTTTGTATTATCTTCAATCACAATCCAAGCCAAAGCAATTATGATGCTTTCGATGGATGGGATTTTTATAGAAGTTCCATCTTGTTATAAGGTATAAAAAAGGAACACATAATAAGGTTGCAAATATGCTTTCTAGACCTCCTATTGTAGCATCTACACTTTTTTAGCATAGTCCTTTTGTTAATGAAAGCTATAAGGAACAATATGATTTTTAAGGATGTCTATAAAGATTTGATAAATGGTAAATTAGAAGAAGCATTTGATTATCATGTGCATAAAAAAATGTTATATCATCTTAGAAAAATATGTATTCCACAGGATGAAAGAGTTCACATGATTATAGAAGCTCACACTTTTATTGTTTTAGGTCATTTTAGCAATGGTAAAATAGTTGCACAGTTACAAAGATATTTCTATTGGCCCTGTATGATACAAAATATATCTAAATATATAAAAAGTTGTATTTTTTATTCCATAAGTAAACCTAGTAATCGAAAGTTAGGATTTTATACACCTCTTCTTGTTCCTAACCATCTTGGGGAAAGTATTTCTATGGATTTTGTAGGAGGTTTACCTATTTCATGAAGAAAATGTGATTATCTATATGTGGTTGTGGATAGGTTCAAAAAAATGTGTATTTTGATTCTTTTTACGAAATAGGTTATAGGTGAGGGTACTTCACATTTATTCTTTAAGGATGTTTGGATCCATTTAGGTTACCCACTTCTATTATATCTAATCATGAAGTTTGATTTGTTGGTGAGTTTTGGTTAGCTTTTTGGGACTTTATGGATACTAAGATAAATAAAATCATATCCTTTCGTCCATAAACCAATGGACAAATAGAAGTGGTCAATTGAACAATGGTACATTTACTTAGAGGGTATTGTGGTAAACATCCTAAATTATAGGATGGACATTTATATTATACACAACATTCATATAACCATGATTTAAATTTGTATAATTTAAAGTCTCCTTCTGAGACTTTTTGTGGTTCTTTGCCTATGTCTCCTTTGGAATTCTCTTTTGAGAAAGAATCTAACTTAGTGGTGGATAGAAACAATGATGATAAAAGGGCTAAAAAGTTCAGTTAGAGAGTTTAGATGATTTAGAAAATTTTTCAAGAATAGTTAGAGAAGAGCCAAGCTAAATATACTACTAGGCATGACAAACACAAAGTTTATCATCAATTCAAAGTGAATGATCATGTTTGGCTTCACGTCATCAAAAAAAGACTAAAAGGTGGAGGTAGAAAATTAAAACCAATCAGATATGGTCCTTTTAGGATTTTGGAAAAGATTGGTATAAATGCTTTATAATTGGATTTTCCTTCTTATATGTAGATTTATGAGAGGTTAATGTGGAAAAATTGAAATTATATAAACCTCCTATGATCATGGTCAAGATGAGGGTATTCAAGTTCCTAATATTGATGATTTTGCTCCTATGTCTCTTTATGATTTGTAGAAATATGTTATTATTGATAGGAAAATCAAAACTACATGAAGGTGTGATACATAATATATTCATGTTGGTTTGAAAGGGATGGATATGAATAAGGTAAAATGGATGGAAATCAAAAAAGTGAGGGAAAAGTACCCTCACCTGGTTGATAATTAAAATCAACTTTTGGATGTCTAAAATCTCTCAATGGGGAGGAATGATCTAGGGGATCCTCACTAAAGATTTTGATCGGATGGTTACAGGGATAAAGTGGAAAAAATGTATATAAGGAAATTAAATTATTTCATTTTTTAAATATCTTTATTATAATTAATTATTTGTTTATATGAATGAAGATGTGGCATTATCTGGCCAATAATGCCACACCTCCACCCATAAATAATTTTAATTAATTTTGTAAAATTTTCATCAATAAATATATATATTTTAATATATTTATTATTTATTAATAAATATATTTTAATATATATATTATTTTAAGATATTTTAATTATATATTTAATACCATTTTAATCCATACTTTTAAAACTACATGTATATTAAGTCTTTTGTTAGAATAATAATACATGTGGATAGAATGTTTGCAATATCCAAAGTGTGCATGCAATTCATCATTAGTTTATTGACTTTTCATGTGGCATTGAAATGTTGGCATAGTTTATTAAATAATGGCATTAAATTATTGAAATGCATAAATGTATATTGGCATTGGTATTTACCATGTTGGCATTGACCAACGTGGAGGTAATAATCTAACTTGGCATGGAACTATGCCATGGCATGGAATTAAGATGCCCATATATGGTGTTAACTTCACATGGACATATTGACATAGTTAAATGGGCATATGGAATTGACTATAATTAGAAACATACAACATGTTTTGCATGGCATTTAATGATATATTATATTTATCAAGATCAAGCTTATTTTTGCATGGCAATGCATTGGACATCAACCAAAATATAAAATGCAATGCATATAGCAACACACTAGAGAAGAGTTTATTTGCATTATTGTATACTTTTCAATGCCAAATTATTTGAAGTGAATTTACACATGGGAAATGCATTGTCCAAGCTTATTTTTAGCTTGATATAACTATGGAATTATATTTGGCATCAAAACTTCCATAATATTTGGTGCTAAATAATTAATTCTAATATGGTGTGGGTTCCCAGTTGATGTAATGAAAATGTTCCACTCCAAAATAGTGGAACATCAACCCAAAATGGAGCATGAAATTTGAAATTGTAGGTAAAAAAAATCTTTATTCTTAACAAATATGTGAAGGCTAAAGAAAGGATGAGAAATCCAATGCCATGCTGATGAAACAAGGAAAACACCAAGTAGTGTTGAGAAATATATATGTGTGTATATATATACAAGTGGTTTTTTAGGGGTAGTAAGAGTTTGGTAGAGAAGTAATAGATTTTCACAAAGGAAATTTATAGATAGATATATCTAGTTACAGGGGTAGCAAGAACCTTTGGTAAGTTAAAAAGGTTTATTTGGTGTTGTACAGATAGATATCTAGTATGGAAGTGTATTATTTTTATTTAGAGAGATTATTATAAATCATTCTCAAAGAGTTTTTAATAAGATAAAAATAGTCATAGAGTGGACCTAGGGACATATCCATTTGGTGAACCCCATAAACAAATATTATATATATATATTTTTAATTTCCTCTTTGTGATCATAAATATTTTCAATTTCCTTTATTAAATTATAGAAGTTTTATAAATTAATTTTTTCAAATTTACTAAAGGAGAAACTAGAAATTAAATATTCCATTTTATTTCAATCCAGGTAGAATGTAAGAGTTTTTATAACTTAAAATTTTAGATCACATAATTAATTACAATGATGTTTTTTGGATAGGTTTCACCCTTAAAATATGTTAAATTGCTCTTCCAAGTTAGCTAGTCGTAGACAAATGTAATGGTGTGAATAGTACAAAACCTAGGTAGAAATGAAAAGATGGTTGTGAGGGTATGATCATGTTATATTGATTCAAAAACTATAATGAAGAGTTTATTTATGTATTTTAATTCATTTTAATTATTGGAATAATTTTTTGAGGTCAATGAATATGGTGAAAAAACTGCTCACAATTTGGCCTATCTAGTTCAGATAAGACAATGTGATATTAGGTCAAGAAATTGGTCTAAAAGACCAATATTTGTCAATATACAATATGATATTTATATCTAATAATGTTCTATTGATATCATAAGACCATATATATGCATCAAGAGTAATGGATAGTGTCTACATAGGTGTTGGAGATTTAAGTCATCATGACTAGTCTTTAAGGTAAATTAGTAATTCAGAGTGAGTAAGTTGCAAAGATGTTCTTGAGTCTGTATATCTTGATTGAAAGTGTTAATATAAATTAGTGATAACATTGAGGTCATGAATAACCTATATACATGTTTTTTTTTCATAATTCAATAGATTAATGGTGTTTTAAGCCTCATTTTTAAAGACAGACTTTTGAGGTACACATGCCTAATAGGATAATTTGTCCTAAAAGAGGTTTCATGGTATGAATAAAAAATAAAGGTCAGAACAATCATGTATGAGGTTAGTAGGTATTTTTATAAGTGTTTTTATGTTTTTAATGTGTTTTATAAATTCATATAGGCCCAATAAGATTAATATTTGGCATTAAGAGGATAGACCTAATGCAATTATGTCTCCACAAGGCCTAAAAGAGAAATGAGGCCTAATTGAGTTATTTCAGACTAAAATGGGTACAAATTTCATCTTAACCATGTGCATAAAATGTGATAAGACCTGTTATATGTCTTAACTAAAAGGTTAAAGGTGTATGTCCAACTAAGTTGTGTGTAACCATGAGTATAATATATACAAGGCAATTTAGGCCTATTTGGATGTAAAAATTAGAAGTGAATGGAATCTTGCCTAGAGATAAAAATGAGGTATTGAAATGAGAACATAAAAATATATCAAAAGTGTGATGAAGTGGTTGAGTTTGTTTTTATTCCCTTAGGGAGTTGGTATTTCCTTGCAATTAGGTGCTTACTAAATCCTAGTCAAGAGGGTGCTTAACTTCATTGGGGTTGGTGCTCGAAGTTGAGTTGGTAATAAAAAAAATTTGATATTTTTTCATATAGGACATTAGTAAATTTTTATGGATCATTGTGTATTTTCTTATCCTTGAGGGTTTCTCACTCATATATGTGTTCTATGTGGTATGCTCTTTTTTCATGCTCATGCGATTGGTTCTTTATGAAGTGATATATCATTATATTACTTTTATGGTTCAAGGAATGTTAAAGTAAATGTTATTTAAAGTTTTAAACACTTATTCACCCCCCAACCCCCTCAATTATTGTGTTTCCAATAATTTCCATTTATTTTGTCCCTTGGCCTTATGTGTGTAATATTTTTTTATGCAACAATTGAACATGTCTCTTGTAGGAAACCCTTAGCCTAATTGTATGACATTGCGTGAAATTATTATGTGTTTTTCCTATGTTATTATTGAGGATAATGAATGGTGTCATGATATATATATTTCACTACTATGGAATAGTCTACTTGAAATAGTACTACCTTACCCCTATACTATAATGTTATATTTATCCAGACATGGCACATGTGTGCCAAAAATTCAATATGTTATACACATGATTCAATGACAAATGAATTTTCTATGAAAAAATAATCTCCAAAACTATGACATAATGCTATATGTGAATATAATTATCATGATACAATTAAATATTATATTTACTAATGATGACCTTTCAAGTTACATCCTTTTTTTAAAGGTGAGGGATCATAATGGGCTTGTCTTAGAGATTCAAACCTCCATGTGTAACAATGACACTAGGTTTTACATGAATAAATTAAAACAAAATTAAAACATTTATACAAATTCAATTTATAGAATTCCATCACATTGAATACATACATAGTGATATTTAACTAAATACATTAGTTTAAGCTAACCATTAACAATGTCAAGAGATAATATATTTAGATAATGATCACAATATTAAAATCAAGTATAATGACAATATAAAAATGAAGTCTAAATTTATTCCATAAAATTATATTTATAATTTCAGCATAATACATGGCTTAATAATAATGTACAATGATATAATTATCCACAAAGCATGCGAGTCTTAATGAACTCATAATATCCATAAGTAATCATGAGTGTAGTCACTAGTAAAGTACTACTAAGGGGAGGGAGAGAATCATCTAAGTTTTTTTCCACATTAACCATGGACCATAAATCCCCT